>VXAY01000172.1:3105430-3214106 GCA_013399855.1 Oxyruncus cristatus
GAGCGGAGCGGGGCCGGGCCTTCCTAACCCAGGCAGCGCATCCCGAGCCGGCCCGCGGGATACCCGCACCCTGCGGAGCGGACAGAGGCAGGGGCAGGGGCTGCCCGCGGCGCTTCTGCGCCCGTCCCGCGGCCGGGCGCGGCGAGACCGGGAGGACCGAGGGAGCGGCCTGAAGTTGTGTCAGGGGAGGGTTAGCTTGGATAGTAGAAAAAGGTTCTTCACCCGGAGAGTGGTCGGGCACTGGAACAGGCTCCCCAGGGAAGCGGTCACAGCACGAAGCCTGACAAGAGTTTAAGAAGTTAGGGCAATGCTCACAGACACATGGTGTGATTCTTGGGGTGCCCGGTGCAGGACTAAGAGTTGGACTCAGGGATCCTTATGGGTCCCTTCCAACTCGGGATAGTCGGTGATTCTGTGACCGGGGAGCAGCACAGCCCGGCCCCACGACTACCCCTCTTCCCCCTCCCTCGCCCTTGGCAACTCCCTGTTTTAATTTTAGTCTGTATGAGAGGCAGACTACAGGTGGAAGAGGGGACACTGTCACAGGTCCTCTCAGCACCCTAATGAAGACCCTTAGGGTTCGACAGCAAGGGCACATTTTGTCTTGTCCCTGTAGTCGTAAGGCTCTTGTGCACGCTTTTTATAGATAAACTTTTTCAGCTTTCTTCCTTCTCTTTAATCCCTCCCCAGCAGCCACAAACATCATTATGTACTCCCAAAAAAACTCTGCAAAGATCTCCAACCTCCAGTTGCAGAAGCAGCTGAGGGGAGAGACTTTACAGCCTCATCCAGAGAACGTGGGCCTTTACAAAACCGCTCCAGGGTGAGGAATTTTTGCCTTCTGTGTAGCTACAAGATCCCTTGTGGTGATACAGGACTCCTGTCTCTTCACTGTGCCTGTCTGCTCCTGCCTTCTCTGTAACCCCTGAACAGGCCATGGAAGAGCACTGCCAGACTTCCTTCAGCCTGCTCTCGCCTGACCAGGCTGTTTTCCTCAGTTTACTTCAACTATTATAATAACACTGAGCAGAATGGCTTGTGCAAATGATTTTAGCTCTGCTTGGGTTCTTAAAGAAAAGCAGCAGCTGAAAAAAAAACACCACCACCTTTAGAAGGAGATGTGCTAGAGGGTCTTTTGTGCTGAAAAAAAAAAAAATTAAAATTGTAAATGTGGACAGAAAAATATATTGCTTTCACATACTAACCACACCATGTGTAAAGCTAGCCCACTGTTTCCTAGACAATGAGGCTTCAGAGATGACTGTACCATCAACAAAATTAAATCCCAACTTCCATTCCAGGAAGAAAACAAAGTTGTTATTGCAGATAAATTTAATTTGAGAATTTAAAAATGCAAACAACCAAATAATGCCATCATGTTCTATTTGAGCAAAAGAAAACTAAACTGCTGACCTTTTTGACAAAAAGGACATGTCTTGCGTAAGCGTTTCCAAGTCTGGGTGGGTTTTTTTGTCTGTGTTATTTCTATCACTAGGTTAAATCTGACAGTTGCGCTCACTAATCATTATGCAATCAGCTTGAGGTGTTCTGAAGTGTTACCAGCATTGGTAAAACTTGAGGTTTATGTTGGTAATGGTTTTGTTAATTTTTTTTTCCAAATCTCATGCAAACAACTCTGGGCATACACTTGAAGTTATTTTCCTCCAAAATCCTCCGGTAGAAAAAGGACATTTTTGAGGCCATGATTAAAGATACATTTTATTTTTTTACATCTAACAGCAAGGTAAAGCCTTGTTTATACATTATTCCAAGATTTAAAACAGGAAAAAAATATGTACAATTTGGAATACTACTCTGAAATCTGATGCATCCAATGAGGGACTGCAGAAATGACGTTAGACAACTACTGAATTAGGCAATTTATACTGCAGAAAGGAACTGCACATGGGGAAGCAGCCGTACAAAGCATTCATTCTTTGTCAGTGACTGCCGTAGAGCTTAGGAAGCTGTGGTTTAGCATTTTGCTGAATGAGCTCACAGCAAAGACCCACCCCTATTCCTCATTTCTTGGCCTTCACACGGACAACCCAAGTCCTCAGAAGTGTGCACAACAAAATACCCCTCTACTGATCTTGAGAAGCCCAACTCTCTGTCTTCCAGTCCGAGCCTCTGAAGAATCCTTTCTAGTAAAAAGTAACACATACATGTATATGTGTGCCACTACTGCAAAGAAGAAGAAGGAAACAACTCAAAGGAGCAGAATTTGGGTTTGATTTGGTTTTTTGGTTTTTTTGTTTGTTTGTTTGTTTGTTTGTTTTAATTTCATCAATAACTGTTAACTCTGAAGCTCAGAAGTTTGCCAACTGGTTTTTGGGTTTGATTTGAAAAAAAATAAAATTCTGATTTCTGGAAGCAATTCCTCAATGTCTGAGCTTCGTAAGTTTTCATTATATCTTGTTTGTCAGTTTATTATTATACATGCAAAAAAGGGAAAAAATTAATGTAAGCAACTCTTGCGGCCTTTTGAATAATTTCTCTAATGTTTATGTATTTTTTGACTGAATATCCCCCTATAACATTTTCTTTTTAGCCTCATAGAAATACTGACAGGGATGTCACTATTGATCAATGTAAAAATATATTTTAATGTGCTTATTAACTGCTAGATACAGATACGAACACTGGTAAAATTAGGTGATTACCTGATGTCAAGGATTGCTGGAGCAGATAAGTAAATACTGGAGTTGTCTTCCACTCACCTCCAGAAAAGCCTACAGACCAAAAACACATTAAAAGGAGGTTAGGCTTATTCCTGCCAATAAGAAGGGAAAACATGTTATTATTACTGATATGTGAATGTTACACAGTAATAAACAAACACATCCGTCATATTCAGTTACTTTAACAAATTATCCTAAACAGTAGATGGGTTACTGCATAGTCCAGAAGATTCTTAATTCACACAGGCTGGATCTGAACACTGTATCTGACTGCAAGTTTCAAGTCAGGTTTCAGTGATAACGTCCTTGAAAGTCTTTTGAAGAAGATAACGTTTTTCCTCTCTGGATACACTTCAAGAAGTGCTCAGCCACTGCCATTCTCACGTGCTACCCTTCCTTGGCACACATTTGCATTCCAGCTTTGCCATAGCATTAAAGTTGCCTGCAAGCGTGGCCACGAGGAGGAAATGCACTGCATACATTCAAGTAGGCCACGAGTCACAGAGGCATGGATAACCGTAATGAAATCCAGGCTTGAAGCTGTAAACACCAATTAACTAAAAGATTTGTTTCTGGAGTTAGGAAACAGCAAGTTTTGGAATGCTTTTGAACCTCTGTCTGGGTCAAAGATTGGCAAATAAAAAGCTGCTCGTTTGTCCCGACCAGATTCAATCAATTCTCCCTGTTTGCTTTCCTTGTAGCAAACTGAAGTTGCGGATGCCATATGGTTGGGAAAAAGGGTTAGGAGGATGCAGCCGTGTGCTGGTGACAGTAAAAACAAAATTGCCTTTAAAAATGACAAAGGTCTGTCATAGAGAGAGCAAAGACAAGAAAGTAGTCTGAGAAATCTCAGAAATTCTACACGACAGAAAACAACTACTGCTTCCAATCTCTCAGAAAGAGCAACTTGCTACATGGAGAATTTTCTAAAATTTTATTAAAAAATTTTTAAAAAGCATGACAGAAAAGATGAAAGTAGACAAAACTGCCATGAAGAACTACGAAGATGGGAACATGTGCAGAACACAGACTGTTGGAAGAAGCTTAGCATGAAATAGAAAATATACTCAAAGGAGCATAAATCCAGAAAGCATCTCAAGTGAATTAAGTAGTTACACTGGACTTGGAAAAATAACAGTTTAAAAAAGCACCAAGAACCTATGTTTTCTATAGTCTGCAATAAATAAAGGGAATAAAAAAGATAAGAAAAACATAACAAAATACAAAAGGGAGGAAGGTTTAGGACCTGGAAAAAAATTGTTACATTTAACCTTCAATTCTGAGCTGCTTTACAGTGTCAAACACTCTTGTGTGGAGGATTTTTACATTACTGTCCTTCAGAACATTAAACATTTTCATAAGAACATTAAACCTTCCAAAATATTCTGTAACAGCAGCTTCCACCATGTAGTCTGTATGAGAGGCAAAATCACATCCATTCGCCAAGTAAATTCTTAAATTTAAAGGACAGTGTCTGTCACTCCATCTCTACCAGCTGCACCTCAGGAGGAACCATGCTTGTCAAAGACCCTCGATCTTCAGTGGCAAGCTGATCTCATGTTCTTTCTCAGTCATCCAACAGTAGAGGAAGATTTTTAAAAGATCTATTTTCGGTAATCTTTCAGACATATGTTCCTTTTGAAGGCTCACATCCATTTATCACACACAAAAAAACCCCAGGCCACTTTCCTTTTGTCATTTCTCTCTGGGAAGTAAATGTTATCAGACTATTTGACCTTTTGGTCAAAGATGCTTTTGTTTGCACTTTAATTCTTTTAAGGACACTTCTGGGTGACACGAAGAAGACACTAAAAAGGAAGTAAATTCTGGCATTGACTTCAACACTTATCACATTACTGTATTTGTGTAAAAAGGCTTTAACTGACCTTCCACTGAATCTCAGTCCTCTGACAAGCTCCCTTCCCTTGCTCCCCGCTCCAGATCTCTTCCCCAAGATCAGCCAGCTGCAGACAAGTCAGCCTTACTAGTACCCATGGCTCTAGCATACAGAGTTGTCACTTTTGCTTGTTTTCTTCAATATTTTAAACTCTTGGAAGAGAGCCTAAGTTTTTTCACATTAAAAAAAATTATAGGCCTCAAAGAAAATGCCATAAGTGTGACCAAAAACTTCAGGCTTATAATAAATGCAAACTTTTCTTGTCTCTTCTACCAGCTTGAGTTGACATCAGACCTCAGATAGTGTTCATTCTAACAAGACTGAAGGATGCCAAGTTAAGGCCTTGAGTTGTTTTAGGGCCATTTTTTTTCTCTAGGAAAAGGTGGCAAAAAAAAAAGAAAGAAAAGATTTTTCTGGTTTTAAACAAACAATCTATATAAACACACAACCAAATAAACAAAAGATTGCTAGTGTAAGAGAGACTAAACAAAATGTACTTTTTCCTGAGTAAATAAAAATAGCATTGAAGTAACAGTGTTTAACCCCAAATGTGTTTTGGTTGTTGTTGCTGTTTGTTTTTTTTAAATCGGGAAACATTAAATATTATGCAAGTTGGATTGTTAAATAGCTATTTAATATTTCATTCCAAAATTTTTGTAAGCCTAGATGAGACCCAGTAAACATTTTATAAGCAGGGATTATTGCATTTGTAATTTTGCCCTAGGGAATTTTTTACAGTTAGACAGAGACAAAAGACCAAACTCTGGCTCCAGTGAGGCAACTCCAGTGTAATGCTTGAAGTTCTGTCCAACATAAAGTAAAAACTAAAATTTGGCTCACAGCTTCTGGGGTGTCCCCAGAGCAAGCCAAGCCATAGCCAAGGAGGCCCTATGACACAGGAGATACAGCTACACAAAACCAGTGTACATGTTGTCTGTTATCAAGGATATTTTTTTCGATATATTCATTTCCTTTATGGCACAAAAGCAGTTTGATAACCAGTATCTGTTAAGTTTAAGGCTATAGAAGGGGACCAAGCCATCTGATGCTTAAGTGGAGGCTATCCTGATCTCCCAAAAGAAATTGTGTAGATTAATGTCTGAATGTACTTACTCTTTCTGCAGCATAAAAGCACCAAATGAAGGGAGTTTGGAGCTACTTTAGAACAGCACACTCATCTTTGTTCAAATGTGATGTATTCCGGTCTTTGCCTTTCGTACAAATGGTGAAGGTCATGAACAATTTCCCAGTTAGTCAAGAAGGTGAGGCAGATGGAACCATCTCTCCCCAACTATATGAAAATGTCATAATTTCCCACTTATACAGAGCTTGCTAACCTTTACACAATGCCACTTTTGGATTTTTCATCTCAGTCTGTTTTACATAGGATGTATTCCTCATCATATTTTGGGTTGCTTTTGGTCTAGCATATCAGGAATATAAGCCCTCTAGTTGCGCTGCAACTCATACATGTTCTGTAACTCATATGCAGACCTGGTAAGGTTACTTGTAAAGTATTTCACAGTTGTCCAAATAGATATAATCTTAAAAACAAGAGAGGTTAGCTCTCAAAAGAAAAGTTATATTTTAAACACCTAATCCCCTCAAAAGATATTTCAATCTACTTAAAGAGTCAGAAGTTAACTTGACATTCCCTTTTCTGGCTACAGTTTTCATAAGGGTATAGGATAAGAAAGAATCTGATATTAACTATAGAGGAACAATGCCTTGAGTCTCAGGTTTGTGATATTTTCATGTGATCCTCAATTTAGCAGTAAACAAATACATATATCTCCCAACAGGAAAGCCACTGTTGTTCCTGTTACTAGAATGCCATAATAAAGTCTCCATACCAACGCATGTAACTGTGAGCTAAATAATTCAGATGTTTGGAGGTGTTTGATTTCTCATTGAAACTAAACTGAGGACTTTTTGACAGAGACCACTTATTAAAGATGGGTAACAGATACACCAATGCAATGCAACCAGATGGCCAGCAAGCAACACTTTCATTTGCTACTGTATGGAACGTGCTTCTGCCATACTGTGTGTATCAATCAGTGGGCTGCTTAAGGAGAGTACAACAAAGCTGAGTTCTCACCTCTGTTACATGGGTGTTTTTCACCCATTAACACTACTGTCCCCAAGCTAAGTATGACCTGAGTGTTTGCTTCTGATTTGTGTGGGGCTTGTTTGGTTTAGTTGTTTGGGTTTTTCTGAAAAAAAAAAAAAAAAAAAAAAGGAGCTCTAGAATTACTCCAACTACTTCTTTAATCTTTAACCTCTGTGTCAGCTTGGTTATGAAATCTTTTATCTATGACATTGATTTAGTTCAATCACATCTACAGAATTATATTACTTCAGGCAATGATGAAATGCTGATTATATATAAGCTTGCACTTTGCAGGAGTCTTATAAGCCCATAAAGCATGCTTAAGGAAGCATGGTATAAACACAAAGATGAAGCCAACCCACCTTTAGGCAGATGAGACTCCTATAATTTTCTAGCTATCACACTGTTTTATGATTAGCCATTAAAAAAAAAAAAAAAAGGTAAGAACTTGACTGCCCTGAATTAATCNTTGACTGCCCTGAATTAATCTCTAATTTTTTTTTTCTCCGTCTGTACTGGCAAATTAAGCACTACACTGTACGGTCCTGACCATAAAGATCAGATGTTGTGCGGTCAGTCATTAGATGAAGCTCCTATTTTCTTCGAACTCGTTCATTTCAAGTCAACATTTACCAGACCAACCTACTTGGGTTTTGGTAAACTCTTAACATCAAGTCAATGTTTGTAGATCAAACCTTAAATACAAGAGAACTAAATAAATACTTATCACTGTTATTAAGATGATTCTCACACTTAAATCCCTAGTGAACAGCTTGTTACAAAATTAAAGAGGTATTCAGACTACTTTATCCTTCTTCTGTTTGTTGAATTCTATATCACTGCAATCTAAAATTAATATTGATGTTTCAGGAAAGTGGTATTTTTCTAGTTGAAAAAGAAAGTAAAGAGTCCAGTGTAACCACAACAGCTGCTTTTGTGGGGGAGTCTATTTGTCCATGTGCTGAATTCCAGTGACTTCAAACAGCACTGTGCAAAGTGCAAAGATCCATCCCTTTTGAGCTGACTGAAGAACTAGGGCCAAACTGGGGCCAGATCAGGTCTGATCCAAGGTCCACTGTGCAGTTCCAAAGTAGATATTGTAAAATAAATACCATCACTGAAATTTGATCAAGACAGAGGTCTATTAAAAAACTCATCTTCCCTCCCCCAGTTTAGCACAGCACACAATCTCCTTGTCTTACCATGCCATGTGCAGCTTTGCAACTGTTTTGCTGAGCTTCCTCAAGACTATGTTTAACTTGGTTACCAAAAGAAGATCACAAATGCTTCCATGTTGCAAGCTGGTTATGCGGTTTTCGCACAAGCTCAAGCTGACGGAAGAAATAATGCAACACTGGGAAATCCAAAAGGAGAAGTTGCACCATGATTTGCATTTGAGCTGCTGCATCCTCTGCAGTCTCACTATCTGGCTAAAAAACGCTATGGCTGTCCCTGCTGAATGTAGAATACTGATGTCCACTGTGAACAGCAATTAATCATTCCTTTGGGAAAAGTTCAGTTAAGGCTACTGTTGACACCAGTTAATGAGTAAGCATTGATTAAGGTAGATAACACTATCAGTTATGCATTAAAAGGTCTCCTACTTTTTTTTCCCTTTTTTAATTTCCAGGGACAAAGATCACAGAATGGCTTGGATTGGAAGGAACCTTAAAGATCATTTAGTTCCAATTCCCCTGCCCTGGGCGGGGAACTTTCCACTAGACCAGCTTGCTCAAAGCTTGCTCAAAGCCCCATCCAACCTGGCCTTGAACACTTCCAGAGATGGGGCATCCAGAACTTCTCTGAGCAACCTGTTCCAATGTCTCACCACTCTTACAGTAAAGAATTTCTTCCTAATATCTAATCTAATCTCTTTCAGTTTGAAGCCCTTGTTCTACCATCACATGCCCTTGCAAAAAGTCCCTCTCAGTCTTTCTCATAGACTTCCTTCAGGTGCTGGAAGGCCACAATTAGGTCACCCCAAAGCCTTTTTTCTTTTTTCAATCAAGGTAGGAAAAAGTTGAATTCCAGAAAACCCTTATACATCTCAGTTGGAGTTTCACATTAAGTTTATCATCCTAAGCCAGGGACAGCCCCAATGTGCATCAGAGGGAGAGGGAGGGAGATGAAGGGAGGAGGCCGTATTACAACTGCCATGTCATATGATTGGCATCAACAATAAAACCCGTTCCCATCCTCCCCACAGCAAATCCAAGCTAGGCCACTTCAACCTGATTGACACTAGCCAACATTCATCATCAGTCAAAGAGGAACTTTAATCTAGATATGAAAGTAATGCTGTTACATACTTCTTACCACAGACATCCAAGACCAGTTTTCTTAAGTCTGTGCCACAGCACAAACATGTTTGTAAAGGACAAATACTCCATATTTTCATGCCACAGAGTCAAGTGTTCCCCCAAAAACTCCATAGGTTGGCATGTGCAGTAAGTGCTGGAAATTGTTCTTCCTAAAATACCACAATTGTTTATCATTAGTGCTATTGATGCATTTCAACTTAATAAAATGTTATAAAATCCATTACACCATTGTTAACTGTGGCTAAGAAAAGCAATCCTAATGGCATGGATGAATCCAGCCAGACCACAAGGGATTACATAGTTTGATTTGCTTAGCCTAGATCTCATTTCAGAAAGGCAGAAGGAAAAAAACTAAGGTTTTGAAATTATAGATACAACTGTAGTGCTACTTTTGCTTTGACTAATTAATCTACCAGGTATTTAGAAAAATATTGAAAACACATAAAAACACAACAGAAATGTCCTTTATTAAATGTAAGTGATGCAAGTGGAAAATAAAACCCCTTTCAAACATCTGCTAAACTATTACCCCTTTTTCTCCCTATACAAATACTGTGCCCTCAGTAGTTCCAGTTTCACTGAGCTCCTCCAGATACATCCCCCTCGCCTTGTTGATCCCATTTGGCCCAAGCTGTAGTTCACCAACCTACCAGTGTTTCAGGCATAGTGCCTCACACTCTCTCAAATGCAACAGTTTCACTGAGGTCCCAGCTTTCCCCTCTCCACTCTACAGCTTCAAGGTTTCAAATGGAAGCTGGAGCCAGAAGAGCTCAGAGCAGGAGGAGGCAGAAGAGCACGACCTGGTCTGATGGCCTCCTTGAGCAGGACACAGCACCTGCAGCATACTTATCCCAGGACACTCACCATGTTGTTCAGATGGGGATCCATCCCCAGCTTTGAGGGTTAAGAAGCATTATTAAATGCAGTTTTGAGACTGATAAATGAAGTCTGGTTATTGGTATAACTCAGGTCTTTCTGCTTGCTTCTACTTATAATTGTCAAGACTGAGAGACAGCAGTGGAAACCACTATAATTAGATTTTGGGAAGGAGAAGGAGGGAGAAGAGGAAACAGGCTGATGTGCTGAGGTTCTGAAAAATTATCAAGCAAGATGTGCCTTGTGTTAATGCTGAATAAAATGATACATCACAGCAAATTCAGTATCATAGAACCATAACTGCTTATCACACTCAGCTGTGAGAATTTTGTACTGACTTAATTGAGGTCAAGAATTAATAGCATGTCTTTTAGATAACACTTCTAAATGGCAGGATCTGTCTAAAGAAAAGACATTAATTCAAACCTTTTAGGCCAAAAATTTACAGAGAAGCAGAAAGTTCCAGTCACAGCCAGAATGTTAAATGTTATCTTGTCATAAAATGTGTCTTGATTGGCAACCTGTAAGTATGGATCAAAGCAGTAATATGCTGGAAAAATAGCTAGACACAGCAGAGCATAGGCTTAAGTATTTAACCTACTATTCAATGTTCTTTTTCTGTACTTGTATATTCCAGGGAAACTTGCCTCCCAAAACCACCCTCGCATCCTCTTTTCCATTGTTAATACTCAGTGATGAACTAGAGTTAGACCCTTTCTAAAGCAAAGTTACTAAAGATGAGATGAACACAAAAATAAAATCTACCAACAGTTGAAGAACAAATTTTGTTGGATTTGTTACAACTTGTTAGTAAGGGTTCTCAAGCTTGACTGATGGAGAAACAGGACATACCATGGGGTGGTACTTTAATTTCAGACTGTTTTGGTGCCTGAGATTACCAGATGACAACCTAGTAGACAGCAACCCTAGCCAGGGCAAAGTCTTGGACACAAGCATCTGCAGGAGTATCTACCATGCCCAGCGATAAACTCCTTCTTTCCCTGAAGGCAGGGAGTAGTGGGAGCAGAGGCTTGACACCTTCTGGTTCCACATCAGCTACTGCTGTCTCAAGTTGGGGTGGAGGCCAGTAATTTGGACTATGTAAATTATATTGCACATTCTGCTCCCTGCAACACACACTCATTGTGGTAACTTCTGTCTCTAAGTGGATGTAGTATAGGAGTTACATTCCTTAAATACTGATCATATCCTCCCTAAGGATGTGGTATACATTAAAAACAAACAAACAAATAACCCCCCCAACCAACCAACACAAACCAACATCAGCCATTTGATGAATCCACAAAAACATACCCTGGGCTCCACTCTCCTGAACAGCAGCAGCAGTATCTAGGACTGCAAGCAAACATAAATTACACGTGTCCAAATCTATAGCAGAAAGGCTTACATTCCAGGTGAGGAATCTCTGCTCCTCATTATGCTGCCAAAGCACCTTAACACTTGCTCCTGGCCACTAAATTTTCCCAGTGACATGTGAGCAAGGAAGAGAGAAGCCCTAACACAGCCTGGTCAGGCAGAGGCTGTCAGTGACGGTAAAGCAGTGAGGGTGATCCCTGCTGCTGCCCCACTATACATAGCCACAGGACTTCATAGCTCATTCTGCTCCTCCCTCTCTCTAACATAAACTCCAAAGTATCACAACTTTTGCAAAGATAACTTAAGGGATCTACAAAAAGAATCACTAGGCATATTTTGAAGGACTGGATGCAAACACTGCTGTGCAGGACAACCTGTTAGAAACTATGGATTGTGTCTTGAGGAGATGAAAAGGTGAACGAAGACACAACTGAGTAGAATCTACTTGTGAGTTTGAATGAAGGCAATAGATTGCAGGGGAAAAAAGTTTATAAAGTGTTCACATAAGATGGCTCAAATACACTGCATAGTACACTCTGAAGAAGCTTAGACCATTGCAGGAAGTTAGGAAGATTTGCAAATCACTGCTGTAGCCAACACACCCATTCATCATCTGGTCATTCTTCATCTGTATTTGCCAGAGGCCTTGGAAAACTCCACTACTTGACTTTATGATCAAAACAAAAAGATGAAAACATTGACTTGCAAATTGAGTCTTGCAATCCTGTAGCTCAGAGATCAGCAGTTGCCAAAACCTCACACTGTCTCTGGTCACCATCTTTAAAAACAGATGACAAATGAAAAAAACCGCACAAAATACAATGAATTAATAGTCTGTTCCAATAGAAAAAGTGTTGAGTACCACAGAAAAGCTCTCTGTACCCTTGTTCACAAAAGCTCTTTACCCTGTGAGCTGTGTTGCTGAGATCCTACCTGTAACAGCTGATCTGGTCCACACTGAATTTCAGTTGAACTGTTACAAAAATCCTGCCGGGTTTCTACAAAGGTCCACCACAACGTATGCAAATGCATAATGAAAGGATAGAAATGAATGTACAAGATAAACAATATGAATTACTCATTAAAAACAGTTCATCTGAACCTAGGTATTGTGTATACACCAAAGATGACTTTTTGTATCATCTGATCGCACTAGTCAGTGAGTTCATTATGCAGGGAAACATGAGCTGGAATACTCAGATTTTTCAGTGCAGTCTAGAGTGTCACATATAGAGCCATTTGCATGCATTCAGTTCCAGGCTAAGTCCACTCCTAAGTACATCTGTTGTCTGCAAACAGGGTTCAACAGAGCTGCCTATGTAAATGCAAGAAAACCAAATTTTGAATCTGTGATACAATGCTATTGGATCGGCCATAACAAAAAGTAACACACAAACAAGCACAGAAGCATTTGAATTCCAGCTATTACTACCAGCTAGAATAAAAAGAATGCTTACGGGCAAGGTTCTAGTTTTAGCAATTCAGAGGTACGAATTCTGTTACACTAGACTTGATCACCAAGAACGTTTAAATTAGTCTTTAATCAGTAGTTTCATTACTTACCATGCTACTTGAGTGATTTTATTAAATGCACAGTTAATATTTACCCCCCAACAAAACTCAAATACCTCAAGGCCCTTTTCAAATTCTCTTTTAGAATTAGTTTTTAATCTTTGCTATTATACAAAATATAAGTTTGTCAGGTTTCTCTTTCATCCCCCTTCATAGTATCAGTTGCTTATATATGCACAGATACTTCAAAGGCTTAAATTCCTGAAGAGAAGATACAAAGCTTTCATGCATCTCCAACGTACTTTAGTAAGTAGAATACCCATGCAACTGCAGTCCCTTCTACTTCTAGGTTGTCAAAATAATTAAAGAAAATAATTAAATAATGACATTAATCACAAGTAGCATTCTTTGCAATTACTGGATTCTTTTGCCATTGTCTGGATAACACAGATAAATATTTTACTGTATCAGGTTGTGTATCTTGCCAGGCTTGGAATTGAAGTGGTCTGAAAGTTTAATATTTTAGAGAGGCACAAATGAGTCATGGTCTCAACTGCCTCTGCTGAGCATGAATTATGTACCTTATTTCAACAGAAGTCCAATAGAAAACCACAGCAGAGATCCTGTGCCCTGTGTCAACCCTAGTACAGCCTGAAGGGCATTGTCCTATGTTAAATGAAACTTTTGTCCACATTCCTGTGAATGGCTTATGAATCCATGTTACTGTTGAGTAACCAAATCACTGGTGAATAAATTATGTCTCAGGCAGCACTCCTGCTCTCTTGCTGGACAAAGTCCTTTCTACCTCTCTCCTGTACTTTCAGCTGTCAATTTTTCATTACCTACAGCACACCTGGAACTAAGAATGGGTACAAATGAATCACTGCTCAAACAGGTAAACTGCTATGACTAACCCAGGCTCCACAGCTTCTTTAAAACACTAGTCAGAGTCATTCCTGAAGTAAAGGTAGAGGACAAAATGAATTATGCTTTTATTCCCAGTGATCTCAATATTGCTATACTGTAGTTTACTAAATAAGTAACTTTATTAGTTGTAATAATTTCTGTGAGCACAACCAGAGGATGCTGATTTTTTCCCCCCACTTCCAAAGAGTGGAGATGAGGAAATAAAACAAGAGATAATTACAGTGATACATTTTTAAATCACTAATTTGCCATTAACTTCTGTCAACTTGCAAGTCACAAAAGTGCTGCCCAACTCCCATCCACAGTTAAAGCGGAAGACACTTGGCTTGTAAATCTTCTATTGAGTTCCTTTGCTGCTGTTCCTTTATTCCTTGAATGGCCAAATGTCAGGCACAGCCCAGCAAGACTGGGTAGTTAAAGGCCAAATCAAAGCTAATTGAATTGTCTAACAATATTATTGAAAGGACAAATTTTTTTTGGAAGGACATTTTACTGAACATTTGGTTCTTTAATCTATTTTTTTAAGCCACACTTCTTGGAGTCAAGTACTAAAAATAAAAATGAGGAATGAGATTATGCTAAACATGATTTATGGCTATCATGATTGTAGAGAAGTAGCTGAAAGTAAAAGCTCAAGAGATTAAAAGTGGCATTTTTCAAATTTTTTCAGATTGCACAGCAGAGTACTTGAGGTGGTCAATGCCAGCTTCTCCCTGGGCTGCCTTGGACCTGCTGGAAGTGGTCACAGATTTACAGTAGGAAGAGGATGTCAATCTCCCAGCAGTTTTTCGTAGCAAAGAATATTTTCATCTCTGCCAGCAGGAGGTAAGTGGTCAGACATAGGTGAGAACTCATGAATCAGAAAAACCTACATCACGGGTAAACAGTGGCTGACTTGGCAGTAGATGTCTGAAACCAGGACAGCCTGTGTAAATGCTGTTATTAGCCATGACTGTAAGGGCAGTGCCCAGAAAGCACAAAGTCCAAGAGAAGCAGAAAGGCACATCTGAGGTGATTAAGCATGGCACCCCAGAGGGCTCTCCCATCTGCCTTTTCACAGCAAGAGCTCACTGTATTTGTACTGCCAAATGGGTTCCACTGAAAACAAATTTTAAGTTCCATAACCCTCTTGGTAAGCTGTTTTCTGGTGAGGTAGTGCTTAATGTGTACATATTCAGTGAATCATCAACATTCCCATCTGCCATTTAGTACACTCACGTCATTAAGGGACACACCTGATCTGCAATACTGGTTTTTGTTGAGAAAAGTTTTAATTAAAAACAAACCAAAAAAAAATTGATTAATCAGCATGACTTTTTTTTTTTTTTCCTCAAAAGCATTAATTGCCATGTAAGTTCTGATCTGGTTTTGTTATGTTGCCAAGCTGAACTACTGGAGGCATTGCAGCACAGTTAGGAGTCATGTGTTCTGTCCTCCTTTTTCCTACACAAAAAGAAAAAATATCCCTCCACAAAACAGCACAATATTTTTTTATATCCATAGGACCAGTGAATTCTTAAAACTCTGAAAGCATAAGGAATTAGGGTTTTGGAGGTTGTTGTTGTTAACTGGTTTTGTTTTAAAACTGAAAACTAACACAACAACTAAGTGCTCTTTTTACGGTCAGGCTGAAATATCAGAAATAGAACTAAACATACAGCCTTCAAGCTATTCTTATGGTTCTCCTGTATTGCCCTACTCCCTCTAAAAATGAAAATCAGTGCACATTTTTGTTCTTAACCTAATTTACTCATGCTAACAGAAATACAAACCTCTCCAGGGGATCTATTATATGGGTTGTACTACCCAGATGCATTCAGAATTAATGCTCTCTGAAGTTCCTACCTAATTCACAAAGACCTTGCCCGCACTAACATGCAAACCCTTAGAACAGGAGAAACAAGGAAAGGTTCTGCGTCTCTCTAACAGGGCACAGAAGACTGTCCGGCAAACTTCTACCTCTGCAAGAGTGAAAATGCATATCAATTCACTACTGGTGACAGAGAGACACAGAGGGAACAAACTACAAAAGAGTTCATACATCGCAGCCAGGATCAGTTCACTGCTTAGGAAGAAACATATCAGAGCAACAACTTCACTAATGAGTTGCAGTAATTAGCATAATTAATTACAATTGCTTTTGTTCCTCCCTCATTAAATGAAGGAAAGACCTTCTGAAGAGGTAATACAGGAAATTTCAGGAGTTGTAATAATTGACAAAAAATGTTGTATCTCTGAAGTGGATGACTAGCTCTGAGAGGATTCCATCCATGCTGCTTTTCCACATTACCCAATGGTCTAGTTTGAACATTGTCATTTGCACAGATCAGTTTCTGCAAATATGTACCCATGAAACTAGTGCCAGTGTATTTAAGGCTAAGTGTCAAAAGCCTAGCTTTAGCCAAAATTTCCAAGTGTTCATGTAGGAATAACACCAGTGTAACTAAAATACCTGAAACCAGAACCTTGACATCTGCACACTTTGGGATTTTGGGAAACAAGATGAGCTGGACAGCCGTCATAGCTCCCAGTTGGCAGCCGCTGCCCACACATGCTTTGCTGGCAAATCAGTATCCAAGCACCCCTCACCTACTCAGAGCGGAGACTGACACCGCAGGCTTGGCCTCAGCCACGGCTCCACAAGGGCACTCTTTCCCTTCTGTCACCTCACCCGTGGGTGGTGACTCGCAGCAGACGGGAAGGCCGGACAGCTGGCTGGTAACCACTGCAGTGATCTCTGCCCTGCCGAGCTGGCCGTGCAGAAATGCCACAGTTCAGATGTACGTGAACAGACTGTTGTCTCCAGACTCGTGTTAAATATGGAAATACACGGCAGATGTAGGGTCAGTCGGTCCAAGAGTTGATTATTACCTCCAGGATACACCATACGTCTTACCCAGCACCTTTCTTGTACTGATTTCGTTGGTCAAGTTGCTGTACAGGCAGACAAGACAAACCTGCTGATTCAGCTGAAAAAACACCCTAGACAAATGGAACTGTTTTAACTGGATAAAGTTGTCATCTGATCCAAAGAGCAAATATGGAGTCAGGAATAAGCACAAGAGAGTCCCTTTCAGCAATGCTAACACACCTAGACTGTGTTAAGTGAAGCATGAAACTGTACCCTGAGCATTCACCTACCATCTTTGGCAGAGTCCATCCATCCACATACCATTTGGTTTATATTTATCACAGTCCCTTCCAGCTCAGCTGCTACTCCTTGGTTTTGTCCTGTAGTTAGAAGCTGCGTGTTAAGCATCTTAATTTCACATTAACTGCATTCCTAAATTTAGTGCTTCTAGGAAGCAAGAAAGGGCTCCATAAAATGGATTGCCAACAAGCCACATACTTAAACTGTTAAACAAAGGTATTTTAAATCAGCCAACCCACATGAGTCTCTTATTTTACCCTATCTTCTTCGGAGTTTTGTAGTCACTGTTGATACCCATTAAAAAGACCTTCAAAACAACTGCTTTTATTAATCACAGTATTAAAAGACTTCTTGAGAACTCCACACTCAAATCTGAGGGAATGTGAATGTTCCCTACCTATTGAAAAAGAAAGAAAGGATGGTTTTTAAGTCTGTGAAATGGCTATGGCCTAAGTTTTATATCTATACAATAAAAGAGCTTCAGTATCTCCTTGTCTGCTCTACTGGGTCACTGGTTTAGCACTGAAAAGAAAAATCACAAAAAAGAAAAATCAGCTTTTTACTCGTTAGGTGTCTAGTAGGATAAAGTGTTTAAGACGTTGACACAGGCTCTTTCTAATCTCAAAGTTTTTTCCCTCACAAGTCACTGAACACTGCTCTTACCTTGGCTAAGATCCTTGGATCAGGAGGCTGAGGCTAAGAACAAACTTCACTAACATACAGCCAAGCTGTCCTTAATTTTGATAACATTGCTTTGAGGTGAGCAAGCAAGAGGTAAAGACTTTATCCTAAAAGAAATTAAGAACACCAAGAAGGTACTTCCTATTTCTCAGCTGGCTGTCAGCAGATCAGAGCAACTTTGCGAAGTGTGCAGAACTGGGATGACTGCTCACTGAAATACACATAATCTGTGATTTCAGCAGTGAATTTGAGGAGCTGCTGTTTGTCAGAGAGGTGTCCCCTGGAGTGCAATCAAGCCAGGAACTATCTAGGGTCACCATTAAGACAGGCTTGTTTCCTGCTAATGCAAAACAGCACCTAGCTTAAAAATCCACACAGGGAGAAGGTAACTGCAACACTGCATAATATGCCTTGTAAGAAAATAAATATAATTGGTTTTCTTTGATTTAAAGAAGTGCTTTTGTCTCTATCACTCTCTGCTTTGGAGATCAGTAAGCCAAGGTTCTGTATAAGCCTCCTTTTCCTTAGCATTTAAGATTGTGTCCTTGAAGGCATCTACATATGTGAGGCAAGAGCAGCTCCAACAGTGCTGGACACAGAGAAACAGCAGTCAAGCAGAAAGAACTACCAGTTCTTGGGCTCCACTCAGAACTGCTTTGAGAGCTGGCATGGCTCCTAGGTTCCCCCCTCTACCCTCGATTTTCCCCATCTCCTCTTGCTCTGCACAACCTGAATACACCTGCACAAAAAGGAACAGATTGTTCAGAGAAGATGCTGGCAAGAATTAAAAGGACACATGTGTAAATACGCTGACCAAGGAGACAGCAAAGCACTGCAGGTGAACGGAAAGACAACAGCCAGAAAAGAAATGTATCTACTTTAAAGGCAAGATGCTTCCATACTGTGGAGGAAGTATGAGACAGTATGACCACTTGTATGAGATGTCTCTTTCTCTATACCCATGAATATCTCTATACCCACTGAATATCATTCAAAAGGTATTTTAGGAATGCAATATAATTCACTCAAATCCTATAAATTCTTTCAGTAAGTTGGTGTATTTTTTTAAAGTTGTGACATCACTAAATAATTCTTTTAAGTTTATGCATATGTTTAAAGAAACATTGAACTTGCTCCTAGACCTGTCCAATTCCTGCACAGTTTCACAGGATTAAAGTCAAAGATATACATACATCCATTATCAAGTAATAAAAAACTTAGCTAAATTAAGGCATTTCAGTACTCGGGTAAAATGAGGGCATATCCAAGGAAACAAAAACAGGAAGGGAAGTTTAAGATGCCATGAATACCCACGGTGAGTGCAACTTCAGGGAATCACTTACGAAACACACTTGAATGACCTTAGCAGGAGATTACACTCTGAATTCCAGAGGAAGTTAGAATCTGACAGGGGAAATTCCTTCCCCACTCTGTGTTGAGTTCCACGTTGCCTTGAGCAAGGGATTAGCCAGGAATCCAGAAATGACACTTTCTGGTATGCCTGAGCACATGTTCACAAGAATGTGAGTAGTAAGTACTTCAGAGAGTAACTGGCTACATCATCCATGGAGAAGTCAAGTCAAATTATAGAACCTAAGCACCAGTAATTATTGTCTTAATGCGGAACTGCACATTTTATCAATACCTCCAGTCATTTTAATTCAATCACCTCCACCCTTCCCCAGCCCAACAATTTATCAAAGCTAGATGAAAGCATATCTTAATGATTAGGACCAGATCACGACATAGCATAAGCCTTTCTGTTGCTTGTATTCTTAGCAGCTGCCTCAAGACCAGTATCTTAGCCACTGAATATTTTCTTTCTTTTGCCAATAAGTGAAACACATCTGAATTGTCTTCCATTATCAGGGTGCAGCTATGAGTAGTGATGAAGTGACTGTTTTGTTTATTGAGAAACACTGAGGAGATTTAATTTGGGTCTGTATCACAGAAGTACTTTCCAAATTCTTTGTTGCACATCTTCAAGTACAGACACCAGAAACAGAACACAGGATTCAAGCAAGATAACCTCCCTGCTTCTATTAATAGTAAAGGATCACATTCACTGCTGATAGCTCCAACAGCAGGTTTCTGTATATTGCTGTAACTCTTAACACCCTTCCTGACTTCTCTGTAGTTATTTTGAGTCATTGTTTGCTATACAAATCTTGGTTTCTGTTTGCCAAATGTATTTCATTGTGTATTAGGAATAAAAATATACAATGTTAGAAAACAAACAAGTCACACACCCAAAAAATAACCTCACTGCAAATCCCACATAAAGTGAAATACTGTGCTTACATAAAACGACAATTTGCTAACAGGTCCAGGGTCTTTCCTAATCAGCACACACAAATAAGTAACCTCCAGATGAGCCAGCATAAGAAATCCTTCAGAGTTTGTAGGATTCCCAGAGAAATACAGATATTTGCACAGCAAGTGACCTTCCTGTACAAGTTAATTTCCAACAAATAGTACTTGCAATTTTCCAGAGGACATTTACCCCCATCCTGCCATCTCCCATACCTAACATCCAGATTTTTAGACTTTATTATTTGCCTGGCTCCAAAAACTGATACACATTCTTGAAGTTCTAGAGGCCTCTCAGATCAGGTCAGCAAACTTGTTTGGAGAAGGAACAATTTTTTCAACTGTAGCAGGGTTAATCTTACCGGCTCACAGACAGTTAAGCCTCAGACCAGAGCAGAGCTCTCCCTGGATAAGGTTTTTTTTTTCCTACTAGGCTCCTCCTAAGTTTAGCTATGCACTGTGAATGTCATATGACTTACAAGAAAGTTGTTCCCCAGCATGGAAGTGTCCTGTAATTTATGAGTTCATAGCTTTCCAGCAACATATTGGTCAATAAGAGAGCAAGAAACACACATTCATTATGCAGAATGAAAAGTTGTACGGTGCGTTTTGGTTTTGGGTGTTTTTTGGTTTTTTGGTGTGTTTTGTTTTTTTTTTTTTCCCCACATTACAATACTGAGGGTTTTGTGGTTAAGACACTGATCTACAGCTTTAATGAAAAAAACCCAACTAACCACAAAAAGTTCAGATCTTCAATCTGACAGACTCCATACACAAACACCAGGTGAGTACCTCTCTCTGGACCATCTAACTAGACGTAGCTATACAATCACAGGATTGTATAGCTGTGGAAGGGACCCCCAAGGATCACTGAGTGCAACCCTTAGCCCTGCACAGGACCATCACCAAGAGTCACACCATGTGCTTGACAGTATTGTCCAAACACTTCTTGAACTCTGTCAGCCTTGGTGCTGTGACCACTTCCCTGGGGAGCCTGTTCCAGTGCCCAACCACCCTATGGGTGAAGAACCTTTTTCTAATATCCAACCTAAACCTCCCCTGACACAAATTCAGGCCATTCCCTCAGGTCCTGTCACTGGTCACCACAGAGAAGAGATCAGTGTCTGCCCCTCTCGTTCCCCTCATCTGGAAGTTGTAAATACAATGAGGTCTCCCCTCAGTCTCCTCTTCTCCAGGCTGAACAGACCAAGTGACCTCAGCCACTCCTCATACAGCTTCCCCTCAAGGCCCTTCACCATCTTCGTTGCCTTTCTTTGGATGCTCTCTAATGGCTTAATATCTTTCTTATATTGTGGTGCCCAAAACTGCCATGATATTCAAGGTGAGTCTGCCCCAGTGCAGAGCAGAGCGGGACGATCCCCTCCCTCAACCAGCAGGCGATGCTTTGCCTGATGGCCCCCAGGACATGCTTGGCCCTCCTGGCTGCCAGGGCACTGCTGACTCATATTCCCCAGGTGCCTATCCAGCATCTCATTCCCTAACCTGTACGAACATCCAGGGTTGCCCCATCCCAGGTGTAGAATCCAGCACTTTTCCTTGTTGAAATTCATACAGTTGATGATTGCCCAGTTCTCTGATTTGTCAAGGGCTCTGCAGGGCCTCCCTGCCTTTGAGGGACTCAACAGCTCCTGCAAGTTTTGCATCATCTGCAAACTTGCTTAGTATCTCCTCCAGTTCTGCATCCAAGCCATTTATGAAGATTTTATAGGTACGTGTATGTATGTGTGCATACACAGGTGTATGTATACATACACACACACACAGAACTATAGGCATAGAACCACAGAAGTGGGGACAGAAACCACCACTTTCCCCAGTCAGCTTGAAAGGCAGCAGTAGTTTCTGTCTCCTGCCCAAAATAAAAATCAGATTTAAGAAGGATGCTGGTGAATTTTTCACCACCTTTGTGAGTCTTCTATTTCAACCTTGCATCTCAGTTATCTTTTCTAGTTATGATTACAGCCTGACCAAGATATTATGACATCTAGCATGATCTCTTCCTTTTTTATTTTTCTGTTAGTCCCAAGCCAAGAGGAAGAAAGTTGATTTCTTAGGTAACTACTATGGGAAAACGCAGCAAAAAAATTCTTCATTCAGCTATGCCAAGGAAACTCTCGTTTACAAAATTCATTATTATATTCTCCAAATATAAAGCAGGCAAAATCTCTAAGCCCCACCCAGCTTCTACAGTGTAATCAACTTGAACAAACAACAGTATCTTAGGAATTTACTGAGAGAATAACAATTAAAATTTCTGCTGCAATGAGGGGTATCAAACCATTTACTAAGTTAAGTCTATAAGAAGTGCCATCCCTCCTCCTCCCCACTCAAGTGTGTTCTACTTTCCTGCAGACTGAAAAGCAGAGATTATTTATGAGGACCAGGTGAAGGTCATGTTACCTGATCTATTGCCTGTGAGTCTGAACACAGACAGAGTTTCAGCCTTTTATGTCACAAAGGAAAGAGGAAAACTATGCACGAAGCAGTGTATTTCCAAAATTACTCTGAATCAATTTCTAGTATTGGCAAAAGTCTCTTTCAAGTTATACTGCAAAAGTAACAATTAAGATTAGCAAATTGGTCAAAGAGTACACGAGATGACAAGGTTTGGTATAGAAGATTCCTTTTAAAAAACAAAGCAGTTAAAATGAATGACTTGCCAGTTAACTTCCCTCTTAAAAGAATACTCCTCAACAAAGTGAAAGGCTTCAGAAATACAGACGCATGAAAATCTAAAAACAATGTAGTAATATTTTCTCTATCATCTGAGAAACAGTCATTGTTCCCACCTGTAAAACTCTGCCTCTTGCAGACCTCCCCACACAGCAACCCCTCAAGCAGTCTCCTCCCTCTTCAATGACTGGGTATGAGAAGTGAGCTGCAAATTGTTTTCTTCCAGATGCATGCATTAAGTAGCGCTGATGAATTGCAATAACACACACACACCAGCCAAACAGTGGAAGCTGCTATTAAAATGTCAGAAATAAAAGTCTCTGGATATCCCTGCCAATTGCTTCACATTAAAAGATACAAACTTGGTATTACCCTCAGTTCTGTATAACTAGCCAACTTGCAGAACTGATGTTCTGTAAGCCTAACATTAGAACCTATGTGCTTCAAAAAATGACAGCACAGAAAGCACCAGTCAAAGAGCTCTTAAGTGTTCCCAGCTATCATAGCTTATGGAGCCTGCTGGAACAGGTTTGTAAACAGAAGTTAAGAGATCAGGTAGAAGTTCTTATAGTAAGAGCACAACTCCAAATTTGAACAGCTGCCTCTGCCGAATTGAGTTCAAATTTACCCCAGCTAATTTAAAAAGCAACAAATTGGCATCTGGGGCCTTCTAGGAGAAGGTTTCAGGAAACAAAAAAGTCCAAGAAGAACTGCAATACCAGCTGACCAGTCACTTCTGGGGACTAAAACCGTGAGTATGCGGTTCTTTGCTGTTGCTGCTGGGATGGCGGCTGCCCTTGCTGTTGCTGAAGACGGACCTGCTGGGAGTATGGATCCTCAAGAGATTTAACAAAAATAGTTGTTTTAGGCCCAGTTTTCCAGACAATACCATTTGAATCTATCACAGAGGACTCTACTGTAATGTTGTGGGTGCCAAGTATCACAAAGTTTAACAGAAACTGAGTGCTGAAGTAGTCGTTGTGTGGTTCCACCCTCTGCTCCATTTCATTGGTCATGTTGTCAATGGGAATCTGAGAAGAGATGGAAGGTTAAAATGTCACTTCATATAAACCTGTCAAAAATAAGTTCTGCTCTCCATCTGAGGGAGAGAAAGAAAAAGAGAAAATTTTGTCCTCAATTTTCCTAAACCAGAGCATGTTTGAGACAGCTTGACATGCTTTTTCATCAATGAGTTTTTATATCTACTCACAGAAGAAAGGTAGCAAACAAGTCTTTCTACCTGAGGTTCTAGTTTTCCACAGAGCAATACAGGTCAAACATTACACACTTCCTAGTTATGTTTTTTATAAGCAACTCACCTTGTCCTTTTTCCCCCCTCCAAAAACCCCAACCAACCAACCAAAAACTCAACCCGAAAACCCACCAAAACAGGCCTTTCACCAAATACCACACATTAGCAGAACCTAAGCTCCAGGCATGCAATCTTCAATAAAACTGTTGAGTTAAATTTAGTATGTTATCTCCTCAGATGCTATTTGGACAGTCTGTCCTCATGATTTCCATAAACAAAATAAAAGAACCTTAAAATGACAATAAATAAGTTCTAGAGCCTATGTGGTAGAGAATAATCTGCTCCTGTTTTTTTTTGTCCTGTGGAGTTCCATATGATATTTACCTTGGTTGAGTCTTCCTGATCTCAAGCAGATGCCTAACGACTTGTTCTGAACAACACAAAGCCTCTTCCTTTGGCAGAAAAGCTGTTTCTAAAATGGTATTGGCAGACTTGAAAATCCCAGATCCCTTCCAGGCACTATGCCTGGCTCTGGCCAGCGCTCGAGTGTCAACTGTCAGCAGTGAAAGAGTGACAGAACCACCCATTTGTTTCAACCTGAAAATTCTGCTAACCACAACCAAACAAAAGAACAGAAAAATACAGCAAATGAGCTTCAGACTCCTCCTGGTTCTATTCTAGCCATACCTTATAGTCTTGTCCAGATTTGCTCTGCAGCACTGAAGAGACATTTAGACAGACTGATTGGATTTTGCGGAAAAGGCCTGGTTTAGATCCATGCTGAACCACTCCTTCCACCTTTAGGGCCAACTGCTGATTGTTCTGTACTGCTATAGGTTCTGCTGGGTTCCTCGGAGATGGGGATAGAGCAAGCTGAAACACAATTAAACAGACCAAAATGTAATCATAAGCCTCCAGAAAAGCAAACACAATTGAAGGATGAAACAGGACACCTTCTTACAGAAAAGTTTCCAAGGAGAGGTTTGGTAAGAAAACCAGCAAAGAGAAAAACAGAAGTTATCTGAGACCTGTTATTATATTAATTAATAAACATAATCAGCAATACCAGATATTGTATCAGCTTCATTTATTACACTTCCACAAGATATGTAGAAAAAATCTTCCCCAAAACAGCCACAAGTAAGTATATTAAGCTGAACGAAGAACTGAGATACAGTAAGAGTAAATATTAAAAAACTTAAAGCTTTCATTTTTCCCAGAAAAAAGGAGCACATAAGTGAAACAAAAAAATATGATCATAGTCACATATAGTCATTCTTAGTCAGTCAGCTAATACATATTCCAATTTTCTTCAAGATAGTAAACCTTGCTTTTTAAAGGAAAAGGAAAAAAACAATACAAATTTATAGAAGCTGCCTTCCTGGGACCAAAACATTAGCTTTGCAGACTCAGAATCAAGACAAATTCCAGAAACATTTTACCTTTAAGGCTTTGCAATCAAAAAACTGAATCCTACTTGCCGAAGTCCCAGCCTAGTGGTTCTCAATGACCATACATACATAGTATTCAAATTATTCCTAAGAGATAAACCCAAATGCTATTTGCAGTTAAGTATCTTCACTAAAAATGCTGAAGCTTTGTGTCTTCAGTAGGGCTTCTCTCATGAAATAAAAAGACTCTGGAAAGAGAAATTTTAGGTCACATTTGAACAGTACTTACCTTGATACTCGTAGACTGCAGCTTTTGGAAGAAGTATCTTTGAAATGAAAGGGGCACCTTCAACAAGGCAATGACAGCATTGCACAGACAAGCTGTATGCTGCAAGAAACAGAGCCAAAACAATTGAGAAGAAAATACCATTAATAGCATAGGAAAAAGACACATACTTGGGGTACTGAAACAGCAGTAATTTCCACTAGAAGTCCAGAAATATTAATACAGTCTTAGAATAACAGCCACTGTGATGACAGTGATTACATTCAGCCTCTCTGTTTATGTTCTGCCTTTTATGAAGAAGGTATTCTGGTCTGGAAACAACAAGGAGACCAAGAGAAAGAAAAATACAGATCTTTCCAGTCATAGTGTTGGAGTTAGCAGGGCAGGATCTGCTTGAAACACTCAAACAGAAAAACATCACACACAAACTCCCCTCCAAGCAAACGAGACTGGCATCTATCACAACTCAATGCAATAATTAAGTTTTAAGCCTCTTGACCACTCTTCCTTTTCCCTGCTGCACTGTACTACCCCTCTGGGTCCGATGAACACAAGCAGTGCTGCTGAAGTCACACACAGCTGCCTTGGTACAGAGCCAGTGACAACTAAGATTACAGGGTTTACCTTTGCTACCGTTTATGGGACTCATTCTTCTATTCTATTTGGAATTGGTAAGGACTGTTGAATTTATTAACAAGGCAAACAGAGGCCAGCCATGACAAACAAACTACCTGGTTCCCATTAACATACACTTCAGCTTTATGATGTCCACTAACAGTAAAAGACAGAACCACAGCAGCCCTGTAAAGGGGTACGTTATCACTGGGCTGTTTGCACTCAGCACAATTTACTTTGCGTTCTCTGACGACCCGCACTGATAAGAGAAAAGATACACTCACAAAACACAGCATTAGCCAGCACTGTGTGTGGTAGGGGGAGAATTCCTTCACAGCAAGAGCATGAGCAGAGACAATGCGCTTCGGTGTTGGAATGTGAGTGTGGGGAGAGCTCTGACAGAGAGTTGACAGTACTTTCAGTTATCTTATCAGCATCTGCTATGCTCTGAACATCAGAATTTTTAAAAGATTACTTTTTATCATACCAGTAAGGTTACAGGTATCTTATCAAAAACATTTTTGAAGTACTTTTGAAGTAGTGTGTTTTTGTAGAGACCATTTGTGCCAGTAAGAGGTTGTGCTGATTAACCGAGCGTGCTTTTTGGTTCCTTGGCCATACGTCCATAGATATATGGAGTTGCCACGTTTTCAGCACCTTTGTCTACAGAATGTACATTTACAATAAAACTGTTACTTGCCAAGTAAGACACAGGAGCATACTTCCTGTTGAGGGATTCCACTTCCTCTAGTACATGATTAAATACAGACATCATTCTTCTTTCATATTCACTTTCAACATGAGCTGTTCCATTCGAGCTATATTCCTGGAAACTAAAAAGAAAAAAAAACAACCTTTTTGTTGTGTTTAACTTACTTTCCTCATCATAATCTGGAAGGCACACTACCAAACAGACCCAACAAGACCATCCTCTGGAACAACTTGAAATCCATTAAGGAATGTCTTTCCAACTGTTTACTCTGTTTCTTTACTATTTTTTCACTGTAAGACTTGCTCTTTACATTTAAACCCTTCTAAACTACAGTTTAGCCACCACTTTCTGTCCCCACCCTCTCTCACTTGAAACCGTTACAGGTCTAACAGACTCAGCATGCTTACCTCCCCTGGCTTTTATTTAAGCCCACAGTTCTATAACATTTTTAAACACAAAGAAAAGCAAGAATGCCAGTCAGAATTAAGACTAAACCTGGAAGTTTATAATTTCATGCTTTGAACAAAATTCCATCTCCTAGACACCCAGTTTCACACGGGTTTGATTAATACACCTTCTGAGCAACGCTTAATTCATAATGAGCACTACAGTCACTTAGGATGCTCACTTTTATTGCCAGTTACAAAATCACTACGAGGTTTTATCCACAGTATTTTCCATTTAATCTCAGCCTGGGAGTTTATAACAGCGATTCAATTCATGGGTACTTCAGTGTGCTTTTCTAGTGGACGTAAGTTCGCTGCTAGAAAAAAGAACCAGAGGTGGTGGATTTACATTAGAAATTTAAACTAATTTATAGATATATTTTCACAGCTGTGAAGGAAGATAAGGTGCACTTACAAGTGCAAGCAACAGGTAGGGGAGCTAACACAGAATGACACAAGTTAAAATAGGTGATTAAAGGAGAGATTAGAAGTCTTTTTTATTTTAATGCATGATTATACTTAAGACAAGTCCAGTATAGCGCTCTCGAGCCAAATCAGTGTAAAATGCAGAATCCAAAACACGGTTCCCAGCCTGCCAGATATAGCACAGAACCAACAGATCCTAAAGCCTGCCCAAAGTATAATTAGAAGGGTCTACTGAGAAACTTTCTGAACATTCTTTGAATTCCAACGCTTAAAGCTCCAAGGATTCAGAAGTAATCAGAAAAGGAGCATGAAGTTAACTATCAAACCTACCTTGCAGATTCCGGATCCAAAATCAGAGCTTCTATTGCATGTGAAATCAAAAGGCAGCTCTGCTGTTGTCTGGTATTAATACTAAGGAGTTGAAAGGCTTAAAAAGTTGGCACCTAAAACAAGAAATGCAGTGTATTTAGTGGCACTTTTCCTTTTTCCTCTAGTTTTTGTGAAGTAATCCTACAGCCATTACTTGTTTAGTAAACATGGACCAAGAACTATGAAATTACCAAGTTTTCTGCTGCTCCAATTTTTGTGTCATAATTTGTTCATAAAGTAATTCCAAACGATAGTGTGGTAATTTTTATTTTCAAATAGGTTTTAAGCAATTGGTACATAATTTTTATGTTATTAACTGCTTCAAAATGACTTTGTGGCAGCCTACAGAAAAGAGGATTGTTAAGCTTTGTGCCGTCTACATGAGAAGGCAAGTGGACAAATTAAAAGATTTTAAAAGGATACAGTTCTACATTCCTTAGAGTTGCAGAGTCTGCATCAAAAGATGACTGATACAGATCTCCATACCGTGTAGCCAAGTTTCGGAATTCCTCCATTGAGTGTTTCATCTACAGAGACAATGTTATTAGTCAAAAACACAAATCAAAAACACAAAACAAACAAAACACCCACACATTCAGACCACCACTACACTATAACATACAACTCTGAAGGAATAAGGTAACACACTTCAGCAAAATATATAAAGTTCTGGCTTCTTCACACAGATCAAAATTACTAAAGTGACAGACTGTTGCCCATGCATTAAACAGACATTTCTCCTGTAACAGAACACCAACATACACTCCTTGGGTTAAAAATAAAGCAAAACAAAAAAAAACTCCAGCAACAACCTCATCCATTCCCTACTGGTAAATCTAACTGCTTTATCTTTCAGAGGTTACCCACTGATTCCCTCTTGCAGACTATGTGCTTTTCAGAAGCAAACTATCTTGGTGTTTTTCATGGCATCAAGGCAGTTGCCAACACTCACCAAAAGGAGTTGCAGTACGATCCTAAGGTAGATATATTCTTCCCTAGTGTAATCACAGTACCTGAGGTGTTTCAACACAAGATGTGAAAGGCCTTGCTGCGAGTTTGAGTGGCTCAGTATGTGCATATCCTTGGAAGTTGTGCGTGTGAGTGTATGAGAAAACACGCGCACACGCTCAGCTTCGGAACATGGTCTGCTACAGGCAGGCATTCTTATAGCTACATGTGAAAGCCAAGGCCTGCTATTCAGCAAAACACTTCACTGCTTTTTGGTTTTTGTTTCACTTTTCGTTTCTTTTGAAAGATATGACTGCTGAGAAGCAAAATTGGTGGCCAAGAACTGTGCAAGAGCGGAACAAGAACACGTGCCTGGTTAGAGATGCGTCCACACCTTTGGAGATCATTTCCTGATGTCATAGCAATCGTTGTGGCAATAGCTGGTGGTGGACTTGTTTTTAGGCTATTGCAGGTACAAATAAGTTGAGAAAAAGCTTGCAGAAGGTCAATCCTGAGTTTCACAAATCCACACTGAAAGCTCAGAGGATTAAGTGGCGTACTAGCAGCCTGAAACACAGTAATAGGAATGTTGGCAATCTAGGTCAAAAGCAAAAATGATAAAACAACATTGCAGTGTCACTGAACTGTCTCATGAGACAACTAAATCTCAAAGTTCAAATCCTAAAAGCCACTTTTTTTAAAACTACATTTAACAGGTTTGCTCAATTTAAATCATACTAAATATAAATGACACAGAAGTTACGTAATTCTTAAGTCATATTGCAAGCATACCACCCTTGTAATAAATGTGACTTAAGCTGTTACAATGCTATTAGGGCACATATTTCCTCTTTTTCCAAGGCCAAATCATAAGGCTTCAAATGACGTTAGCCCAGATAGTCTTTACTGTAAGAGAAAGTACATTGAACTGGATGTCAAACAGAAACACGAGGACTGAAAAAGTGATTCTCTACATCAGCCAGAAGAGAAAGAATTGGCTCAAGTTACACAAAGCACGAGGAAGGGGTGATAACCTTTGATTTTTTTGGACTGTGAAATGGATGCGAACATTAGGAAGGCCCCGAACCTTGCATTTGATGAAGGCCAAGAGACACAATCCAGTGATAACTAAGGACAGTAAATAACAAAACTCCACTATTATTTAGAAAATACAGTTCTATGAAACTTTGCTCCCTAAGAGCTTATCTGACTTGTAGAAGCATCTGTGACAGCTTAGGACACCCAGGAGGAGGTAAATTGGAGTACTCAAGGTTTGATACTAGTTAAACCAAAAATCCACTACTTATTTTTCTTAAACTCTTGGATTTTGAGAAGAACACACTTTTTTCTCGGGGCGGGGGGGGAAGTCATCTGCAAAACAAAGCACTGAGACTTTCTCTTACTCAGAGAATGGAAGTATGTCAAATTCATGCATATCTTCCCCAGTGCTTCTTATTTCTCAGCATGTCAATTCTCAAAGCAAGAAGTTGTAAGCCATCCCAAAACCTTACTAAGAACCATTTCTTTGCTGGCAGAGAAACAGCTAACCAGTGTCTCACAAAACATCACGTCATCTGAGAACTGGCCCACTATTGACTGAAGGGAGGAAACATCAGCTGACTGCAGCCACTTTAAACCACTGAGCTAGATTTCAATCGAAAAAATAAGACTATTTCATCACTGGAGCCATTCAGCCTCTCTTATCTATCACTTTGCTTTCCCTTCTCTAAGGGCACCAAAAAAATTGAATTGAAAATGTTCAGTTTATTCTACAGTTTATTTCAGAAAACCCTTTGTGGAAGAGGGTACATTGCACTGTAATTGCCCTACAAAGACTACATGCTTTTAAAGAGAGTTAAGTACCAGTACTTATATCAGAAAATCCAGACATTTTTAGTAGTAGAAATTGGACTTGATTCTTGTAAGTGGAAATACAAACTTGTCTCATTAATACTGCAATTACCTTATCTGCTACCCATACAGCCATGGGCAATAAATGAGTTACAATTCCTTTTTGAAACTGGCGGAGTTCTTTAGCTCAGCCAAGTTCTTTAAACACCATCACTTGCTATCATCGTATTTGGAATTAGTGCCACTTAACCAATGGCTGTAACAGTGCTTTGTTCAAGTTTTGTATCTTCTCTAGATTACCAGCAGTGAAGAATAAGCTCAAGGCTTCCAATGAGACACATGTTCCATGCCAGAAAGAGCAGGTCCTATTCAAACCTTTTGATAGCTCTACAAGCAAATACACAGCAAGACAGATGAGGACTGTGGTCAATATGCTCCACGACAAGTCCCTGTCCTCCCACATACACCTCTCATCCATAAAGTAATGGGACTGCTTTCCCTCAAGTGCACTAAGTCAGATGTAAGAACACTCTGCATGTGGCAATGCAAGACAGTTGTATGTGTATCAAGGAGGAATTGAGAAATTTTCCAACAAGATCAGACGCTGTCTGAGTGTTTCATCATTGCAAAACTGCGCTGATTAAACATCTGCAACACATTTAATGGCACAGTGTTTTCCAGCTACAAAGAGGGGCAGCTACACAGGGTTCATCATACACACCAATGGTCTGTGGTACCACCAGTGCCGAGTTGTGCTCTGCACTGAAACAACAGCAACAGTAAGGCTGAAGTCAGGAGGCAGAGACAGCAAAAGTCTTCAGCAGCGAGACTATCGAGCACTCTGTGGCACTTTGTTCCCCTTTGAGACGCTGAGTTCTACAGATGCAAACAGTGAGCGGCTCCTTTTACAGCTGATACACTCAAGCAGGTTGGGAAATTGTCCAGAATGATGCAACCAGCAATAAACCCAAATAACCTTTTCTCTAACCCTACAAAACCTGTACTTCTCCTTTTGACCACAACCACCCAAAAGGAAGGTACTGCACCTGGAAAAGCACTGCATGCAGCATGCAGAAAGTGAAGTCAGCAGAGATGAAGACAGGAATCCTTCAACAGAGAAAAAGTCCCAAACTCTAGGGAAAGGGTAATTAAATTCCTGAATCACAGAATGACCAATTTAAGCAAGTTATTTTCCTGACTGTATTAAATATTAACATCTAATTAGATGAGGTCCTGCCCTCAATGTCTTCTCCATGGTAGAGAAATCTTGAAATACTAAATTAAAAGTCTTATTCACTCAGCCAACATTTAAAGACAAACAGGAATTACGGGTCTTTCTGAGGACAACAGTGTAAAATTTATGTCCTTTCTGCTTATTCAGGGACATTTTATTAATAAACAGTAATATCTGCACTTTATTAAACACTAATATCTGAATTGTCATGATCCTGAAAGTACCAGTAACTAAAAAAGAAAAAAAAAGCAGCTTCACTGAAGATGCACAAAGAAAACTGTGTGTAAAGATTTTTTCACGGAAACTAAAATACAAAATAAAGTATTGTGTGAAGCTGGATCATCTTTAGTTAAGAAGTAACTTCACAGTAAAAACTGAAGGTCCTTATTCATTAATGCTTTTTTGTTGTCACAGACATGCTACTTTTACCACTTCAGAGAAGCAGAAAGTATTTGCATAAAAGCAGGTACCATCTGCATTCTGCCAATTTGATCAAGTTGAATTGTCTTCCCTCCTCTTTCTAAATTGGTGATGCCTTGTTGTTAGGATTCCACAAGATCACACTGTCAAATACAAGGCAACATGAACTCAGCAGGAGGGAGAAAGACAATCGAATTCTTCTTTATAGCAGCCAATTTAGACAAATTCCCAGGCTTGACTATTACAATAGCTTTTATTCAGCCAAGACAAGGAGTGGAAAATTTTAAGTACTGTAACTTTAAACAAGATCTGTCACATATTATGTGACCCGATCAAGGCAGAAAATGAGGGGTGGGGGGAAGAAGGAAAAATAAAGTAAAATCTAGCTAATCACACTTAGTTGAGCTACAGGATCTTTCCCCTGAAGATGCAGTGTTACTTCTCTGCAGTCACCTCAAAAAGAGCCTGGCAGATGCTATACATCTTTTAAAACTTTTCAGAGATTTAAGAGCAGAAACCAAACACATGCTGCAGTACACAGAAACATCACCACTACAGTAGATGTGTGCTGACCGTCAGTGATGCTATTCCTTTGTGATAGGATTTTAAAGCTTCAGCAATGCAAGAAAGTGCTGAGCTGTAGTTGTCTTCCTGCAAACCTGTCAGACATTGCTCTGCATGGGAGAACTCCTTCAAGCTGTTCAGCCAGAAGTAGAAGTGTTCTGAAGCTACTTGAGTCAGCAGGCTTTGATACAGTTCTCTGGCCATGTCATGGTTGCCCTGTAACGAGAAGAATGTTTCTAAGTGGGGACGTGAAAGAAGGCTGTGGATTTCTACAAAACAAATACAAGTAACAAACAGTAAAATCTCCATAACTACTCCTAGCTTAAAAATAGGATAGTGAAAGTTTTTCCAATCCTTAGATCATGACAATCTTAATAAATAAAAGCACATATGCTTATTTTAGGGAAATATCAGTCTGTATACACTAGTTATTTACACAAGATAATGTAAGAAGATGAGAAACAAACATTGAAATTTACTTTCACTTCAGCATCTCATACTAGTTTCTGTGTAATTCTAACCCCAGCTGTAAATTTACTGAAGGGAAAACAGAAACAGGATGTTTTTCTTCCTTTCTTCACATTGAAGAAAGAGAAGGACACATCAGGATGACCTGTATCACCTTCCACAGAACAGTCAGACAATACAGATTAGGTCTGTGATCAAGAAAGTGCCAGGTCATCACTTACTTCCTTCTTAAATACTTCAAACACACAAGTGAAAAACCATTCTGATGGGATCAGTGTCCTAAATGGCATATTTCTGAAGCAGCATTCCAGGGAATTAAGAGGGAAAATGATTTCTACTCCCCACCCCCATTCATTTCATCCTCCCAAGTCCTACCATTTTCCTTACTTTCTCATCCAATTCAAAGAAATCACTACTATCCCCCTAACCACAGCAAACCATTTTCCTCCAGGTATTTTCACTTACCATTCTGGAAGCCTGCCTGGCTATCCTGTAGGCTGTCCATCCATTAGAGGCATTCTCAAGCTGCTGTTTGATAACAGTTTTGATTTCTGTGGACAAAGCTTTCTGACTGGAAACAAATATCACTGTGGCAAGAGAAACCTAATACAGAGTGGAGGAGTGAGGAAGAAAGTTATATTTCAGTAACCAAAGAAAAGAATAAAAAAGCCAATTCTGACTCAAAACTAAATTGAAGATTACATATATATTTTTAATGCAAAGCTTTTCTGATTCATATCCTTTAAGCAGTTACAGCCATCCAAGTATTTCTTGTAGATGAAACTAACTTTCATTTAAAGAGTCTTTTCTCTCCCTTTTAACTGAGATATTTCAAATGCTCCAAAAAAATTAACAGAAAGCTTGTAATTTCTTTTTTAAAATTCAAATTCTTTCCCAAATAGATGTGATGAAAGCATTTTTCTCTCTCACAATATATTAAGTCATTTTGCATCAGAGCACCACATATAAATGGAGCTAACTGCCATTTTGCCTATTACTTTAGAGATACCCCAATAATTTCAATACCCAGGTTTGTCTGAGCAGTGCCATCTGCTGGAAAATCTAATGGAATACACCGTTCAGTTCAGCTCTACTAGGAAATATTTCTACACTAAACACTGACATATTAGTCAAAAGTTAAAACAAAACTGAAAATAGTGGCTATAGACTGGCACATCAACCTGGACATAACAAATGTTTTAACTGCCTTTTTAAAGACAATCCATCCACAGTTGTTTATACAGAGTTTTATCCATCAAGGGAGGCCTTACCAAAAGTTCCTGTTTCTTATCAGTGGCAGATTGTCCAATTAATTTATAGAGGTCCATTAGGTCTCCTAGCATCCCATCTGCTAGGACAGGCAGCTGCATGGCAATAGCTGCTAAACAGTGGCACATGAGAATCCTGGCATTGTCCTGGGCACTCTGCAGCTGCGTCAGCAGGGATTCAACCACTGACTGGCTCAGGTGAGGACGGCACTTGACCAGCTTCACCATACAAGTTAACGTGATCTGCAATTCACACAATCAACAGGTACAATAAACACGATGTCTACTCAAAAACTGGGCACTGTGCAACTATGACCGCAGAAATATAGATCTGGTATTTTCAGAACCTTGTACTGTACGAAACATCAGATTTTTCTAAGAGCCCAAGCCTTTGTCCCTGAGCTCACAGCACAAAAACATAGCACAAATTAAAGAAACGTTCGTAGTCTTTGTCAAACCACCAGCCTTTACAGGTAAATAACGAAAAATTACCGATTGCAGTTTCTGAAGTGGGAAAATGAAAATAATAAAAGTGTTGTGATCATGCACATTGCATCTTTATCTCCACAAAGCAAGTTCTCTCCAAGATCCTTTTGTCCTCCAGAGACACCTCCATCCAGTGTTCAAATTTATGTTTTACTACAGCTGTTCCTCTGAGAGAAAGACTCCCTCCCTCCACAGAGAAACTGTCCTCAGTTTCTCTAGAGCTCTGGACTCTGATTATGGGTAAACCAGAAAAATCTTCATATCCCTCCAGTCTGTTGTGTTTCCACCAGAAAGGATCTGGTGCACACCAGACGCTCTGCTATACAAGATGTTACTGTAACTTACAGTTGTGCAAGGGGAAGATAAGAGTGACATCACCTTTAAGGTTGCCTGAGCTCCTGGACTGTCATCTTGACTACAAAGAACAAGAAGAGCTTCTAAGCCAAAAACTGCATCTTGCTCCAATGGCAGAAGATCTACAGAAAGAAAAGGAGAGTTAGGTTGTTCTCTGTTCTATTTTCTTACCATAGTCAGTGTAATGCTTGCACTGCTGTTGCAGTCATGACAGATGAATATCTCCCAAATACTTGGGCCTTACCTTATTTTGATTAGAAAGAAATCTGCCATTCCATGTCTCAGGTAATTATTCAGCAGTCACAGCAACTGTGACACTTGTAAAGCATGCATAAACCTCGACTAAGGCCTCTAAAGGCTCTGTTATTCTCTTGCAATAAATTTTGTGCAAAGCGTTTTCAAAGGTTGTCAAACAATTCACTGGTCTTACAGTAAAAGGGAAAACAAGCACTTACTTAGCACCAGTTCTACTATGCCCAGTAATTTTCTTTAAATTAGATGAAGATGGAATCTTCCCAACCATTCATAAAATCATACAGAGTATTTTCTACTAGATTATAGTCCCCATTCTCCCCAACCAGCATGAAGGATCAGACAGATTTACAGAGGTTCACAGATAGGACCAGTTAATACGTGTTAAGTGCATAAGCCTGATTGTAAACAGACCCACTTCGTTGTCCTTGCTTTCACGTACCTTTTTCCTGACAAGAGGCTGATATATTAGTCAGAATTCTCACACCATGAGCTGCAATGCCACGGTTAGTATGGTAACAGCACTCCTGTGCTAGTTTTACTAAATCAAATGATCTTGCAGTTGTAGCTGTTGTTCCTAAATAAAGACGAGGCAAATAGAACATAAAACTGCACAGTCCATAAATATACCAGAGACCTTTAAGTACATTTCTACAAAACAACTATACTGACTTCAGATTTTTTTGTTATGTTTAAATGATAGGATGAAAATATCTTTCTCTCTTCACACACAGAGACTTTCCCATTCCTGAACACTATACCAGCTAGACACACATAAGAAAGAACATTTGGGTCTAAAGGCTGATGTTTCAGAACTCAGAGAAATACTGTCTTAAGAAATATTATGTCTGCTTAAAAAAAGCTGGTGAGCATATTAATTATTCAGACATGCCAGAATGACTGAAGAGAATGTACTATTTTTTTCCCCATTTCTGCAGTTGCTGTAGTTGGGCTCATTATACTCATTAGGGTAGTCTGGCTTTCAGGAAGAAAAAAGCAAACAGCATGATGATAATTCTAAGAACAAGATACCTTGAATCACTTTTAAATGTCTACTCTGTTTCTCCAGAATATTGTGACAAGGCACAAAGGTTCACCTGGTACTGCTGCAGGTCATTTGGCACAGCTTCACTGTACCAGGGTAACGCGTCAGCCCACTCTCACACCATGAAGCCTCCCTGCCACTCAAGAACTGTGCAAATCCATGGTTTCAAAGCACCTCAAGCAGAATGCAGGTCAGCCATTTGAGAGGCAACATGTTTGATGGTAAAAATCAAGAAATGTTGAAGACCCAAAGGTAAAAACCCATTTCATGTACTACAGGACCCAGAAAACAGAACAAAATCTGAGACCATGATTATTTATGGGTATACAGCATCCCATTTTAAGTTTACATATGATAAACACAGTCTGACTCTCACCTAGTATTCCGAAGTTCAAAAATAGTTTAAGAATATGCTACAAAGTGTTTAGATGCAACTGATCATCAGTAGAAAACCAACCTATTAGAAATGCCAAAGATAACCACATTTTCTTACCTGGAGCACTGCTGAAGTACTGTTTAATGGCAATGGTCCCTGATAACGTGGAAAGAACAGATAACATGCCCATTTTCAAACTGTCATAAGGAGTGTGAAGAGCAGATTCACAGAGTGCCTAAACATCAGCAGGAAAAAAAGATATAGAGGTAAGAAGTCCCATGAGCAACTGAATTAAAAGTGTAGTTGCACTTCTCTGAAAAGTTTTGAGAGTCAAAATTTTCCTACAGAAAATACTATACTAAAATCAAGCAACTGTTCTAGAAGACTGAGGATCTAGCTTGCAGAAAAGTGACAGTGGGTCTTTCTTATATGCTATGAAACATCAATTATAAGTCACTTATTAATTAAAAAAAAAAAAAATCAGTGGCAAAAATGTTATCAGGTCTCATTGACCAAGTACTACACAAGATTTTAAAAGTTTCTCCTGTCTTAGAGGCATACTGATTATTTTGCCTTGTAACAATCCACAGGGTTTTATGTAAATACACGCCTCTGAAGAGCAAAGTTTCAAAAATCATTTCCTTTACCAGTACTTGGTGTCCAGCAGAATACAGTTTTAAGTTCCTTGATAAAAATACTAAAGCACATTTTATTTTTAATTCATTTATAGTAGAATATGCCATCACACTTTTGTGCCTTTTGCCAGATCTTGTCAGGTCTTATCAGATCTAGGTTGGAATAACTCTTAAAATGCCCGTTGTTCTCAATTCATTATGCCAACACTGTCCACAGTCATTCAGTGATTTTGAGGTTTTTTTAGTCAACAGAGGGACAGTAATATGAGATACAAATGGAAAATATAAGTATATTCTGCCTCAGAGAGTGTCAAAGCTGAATGATAACATCCAGTAACTGAATCAAGGAAAACAACAACACAGAATTAGTTCCACAGAACAAAAAACCCCCCAGTGGTGTTCTTACCAGGCATTTGTATGGTGTAAGGGTTAAATTCTAAATACATCCGTAATTTGTACCAATTAGTACTTTGCTAATCCATTGAATACTATGGCATCAACAGACAGAGAATGATACAATGATTAGGATTGAAAATGAGTCTTGATGTCTCCCAAGACACTGATGTTTTACTCCAGTGCTACTAGATTCCCTCTCAGAACTTTGAAGAATGCCAGGAGCACAAAAGAATTAGCAGGATGGAGCACAGACTGCTGGTTACCTTTGCAGTCAGAAGGACTGCTCTAGGCATCAACAGCAACAGCTTCTAAAGCTGATGTCTAGAATCAGTGAAGTCTCCACAACTCAAAGACCAAGCTTCCTATCTGACAGACTCAAAATGCCGAAGAAACTAACCAACTTTTGTTGGTAAAAAGGTACAAGAAGCAGGTCTTACCACGAGAAAAGGAGGGTTTGTTCCAGTCCCTGTTGTATAAACATTACTAAGTCATTTAAATATATGGAGAACAAATTTCCCAACTCCAAATGTTGACTTTATACTTCAGAAGGCAGAAAAATTCCTATTATTTCTGCATGCCATTCAGCAAGCAGGCAATTCAGACAATTAGTCTTGTTTTAACTTAGTCACTGATTTAGTTCTGGCAACGATGGGACTTGTCACTATGCATTTCAAACATTAGGACACCAACTCTAAGACACTATGTGACGATGAAAGCCATGTTATCAGTGTCTACTCCTGACCAGACCTAATGGTATAGAGTAGCATTTTGACTGCAAAGAATCCATAAGACAATCCATAAAGCAATTCCTTAAAAAATACCTTTCTGGTATTAATACATCATGAAGAAGAAAACTGTTCACTTAAACAAAAACCTCTGTACACTCCAAATTATCATCTCTAAGAATGAGGGGAAAAGCAGAACATGCTTTATTTCTTGCATGATTGTTAACAAAAACCCGCACAGTTTTTCTTCCCAGCTGCCTTATGCTCCAACAACATAGAACAAAAGTAGCTTCCAAGGGTAGCAAAAGCAAAGAAAAAATGACCCAGAAAAACGTAGGGCTGTAACCCTCTGCCATTAAGTTCTCGAAATATTTACTTTCCCATGAATCTAACCTGAAGTTATTTCCTATAGTCATTTCTACCAGAAGAAGAGAAAGACAAAGAGAAAAAATACTCACATGCAACTGTGATTGAAAGAAGACAGTGATAGTATCTACAATATAACAAGTTTCCCCAAATAGCATAGGTGAACTATAAACACTGGGTCTCATTCATACTATGGGAGTCACAAGGCTACTATAGACAATAAGCCATTAATCCTAAAAAAAGAAGTCAAAATGACAGTTGTCCTTTCAAGTATTCCTTGCTAGATGACACACTCTGGCAAATCCCAGAGATTCTGTGTTACATGAAAGCATTCATATGTACTCAGTATTTTAAGATTAATGTAAACATTCAGCTCTCCTGTCTATTACCTCAGATCAGTTTGTCAGATGGAAAAGTTATTTCCTTACTGTAAAAAGGCCTACTAAATTACACATGCCTTTCCTCATCCGTAAGACTTCAACTTTGATCCTTATGTGTCAACTTGTCCAACAGAGATATTCTATGAACTGCTCATTAATACTTGGCTACTCTGCTTGGCACAGTAATCTAACTTAAGGATATGGAGATGCACGTCCCTCCTTCCTTTACCTCCCAAGTTGTTCTTCTAGAAAGAATCCTACAACTAATTGGAAAGTTTCATAATAAACTTTAGCTTAAAAACATATAAACCTGAATATTTTCTCTGCTCCATGTATGTGGTGTCTTGTTGGCCAGTAACTTCAAATCCTGGATCGCAAGCCTCTTCACAGCCTTCCTGGGGTCATTTTTCAAGTACTGCAGCAAAAGCTGGATCTGCAGTGAAATAAATTAATTGTTTAAGAGAGATGCTACTAGAAGGAAGTATTTTCAAAAGCACTCTTGAAGATATGTTGAACATAATCAACCAAAATTAACTAGCCCTATCTGCCTGATTGCTTGCAACGAGGCTATAAAGCCAATGCAAGCTAACACAGTCTGGCATTTTTTACAATCTCGCTCTCCTTGTTCAGGTACCCTTCTCTACATAACCCTGCGTACCTGAGAAGCCTCAAGATATGTTTCAGCACTCAGAAATACCATAAAACATCACTGAGAAACTCAGTAAACACCTATAGTCTTGCGATTATGCTGCTAACCGGTATTCTGGGCATTTGATGCTAATTTGGGCATCTGTGTGCTCTTCACTTAACAGATAGCAAGACAGACATACCTTGTATGTCACCAGTTGCAAAAACAACCCCCAAACCCCCAAGCAAAAACAATCCCTACCCACACCCTCTGAAGTATTTATCTCAATGTAAGCAACACTTGCCTGCACGTCCTTCATTGTGCTCATTGTCTGTAAATTTACAAACATGGAATAGTCAGGACGTGAAACAGCATGAACCTCCCCACCATGACTACGTCAATTTTAAGCAGTATTGGCTGCTGTTGTGCTGCAGAAATACAGCTTAAATCTCCATGCTTACTGCCATTAAAAAAAAAAAAAGCAGCACACTAATTGTTCTAATGCTGTTTCAGTAGACTTATATTCAATACTATCAAAATCATCCTCTGAAATATAGAAATGAACCGTACCAAAAGTTTCAGACAGATCAATGCTATTAGTCTAACAGTAACAGACACCAGCTTTCCACAACTGTACAGGACTGAAATAAAGCAAATAGATTTTCATGACTACAAGGATTAGTTAGATGAGTCTCAAGTGTCACTGTGTTCAGATCCGCTATATAAATCACATCCACAAAGCTCATTACCAAAGCATAAAAGCATTGTACTTTTCCACCACTGCTTTCCCATTACTTGGTGTACAGTCCTAAATTTAACCAACAGATTCAAATTCCCCAAGTTCTTCAAGAAATACATTTTAAACACACTCTGTGCTATTGAAATATTCATTTGCTTGCAGGAAAGAAAGACAAAAGGCACTCCCACAGCGCAAGGCAATATAAAGCAGTGGAAAGTGAAGCCTGACTTCTACAGGCACAATGAAATGTTTTCAGAAAAGTCAGTGTGTTTGCTTTCCTGAATGCTGATTGATCCTAGCTGATTTCAATCCCAGTTGATTTAAAGAAAGACAGGTTATGATCTGTAAAAAAGGGTTAATGTGTTTCACGGGGCTGTCTGGAAACAGAACCATCTGGAATTTGAATTTTTTTCAACTGTCCTTAGTACTTGATGCATTAGGAAGAGTTACCTGCTTAGGAATGTCAACCAAAGAAGAAGCAGCAAGCAGAGTAAAGGTGTGCAGAGTAACAATGACCATCTTGGTAGAGGGGTAGGATGTCACCAACTGCTGGAGCAGCTGCCGGGAGCTGGAGGCCAAGCTGGCATCATGATGCATGTGCTGCAGAATAGGGATCAACTTCAACTTCAAATCCACAGGTGTGGCCAAACCTGCAACAAGGAAAAGAAACAGGCAGAGTGTCAGTCCTTGTACTGGCCTTTGGCAGTACTGAGGGACACAGTGTGTCTCCACTGCTATCACTGCTGAATGCGGACTGTGCAGACACATGCCTTGGCTCCAAATAGCTCATCTACGGAGCAGGTGTGTAACAACAGCAGCATCAAGCATTTTCATGGCTGTTTGAGAAAGCTGCTCCTTGATTCAGTGCAGGTAGCCCACATACTAACTCATCTGAAGCAACCTGTGAGAGTTCATGTAAGTTTATTCATCTACTGTAGCTAAGCTTTTATTCTGTACCAAACAGGTGCTTCGAGAACTTAGATTTTAAGAAGACACAGAAGCCAGACATTAGATTATTAGTTAGCTAATTTAATTTAAATATTGGAATTATATGAGCACAAGGGTAACAGCATTCTGGTATCTAATATGTAAATACAAATAATAAAGAATTTTCAGAGAAATTAGAGCTTTTCCCTTTTGTCATTCAATATACACGCGTACCTTGAATCATCTCACTGATTTTATTACATATTCCGACAGCAAAATCCCTGTAGAGAAAAGAAAGTACCAGGTGAAATAAAAAATAAAAAATTAAGTAATGAAAAACTTAAAAATTAGATTTTAAAAAAATCAACTGAACTACCAAACATTGTGTTTTAACAATAAAAACTTTCCCAAAAAAGTGCCTGCCAAGACCTAGGTCTTTTCAGAACCTCTGCAGAAGGGCATGATCAAATGATAAAATGGAAACTTTCAAAAAAATATGTCAGAATGACAAGCAGCACTACATTTTGCTCCCTAATATAATGCTTGATTAAAGTTGCTACTGCACTTTGAATTCTCATCTTTATGAGCTTTCCATTGTCAAAAAAAAATAATGTTAAACTTGTATTCAGGTTTCTTTTCAATACTATTATTGCATATAATTAAATGTTTCACTATACATGACATTGTTATCAATAGAGAAAGAAATACTAATGCTTGTGAATGAGTTAATGGAATTAAAAAACATCTCACTTAGATTGTGCAGAAAAGTTGGCAGCAGCAAATATAGCAGCTTCCACTTCCACATTATCATGGGAATCCAAACTCTGACGAATACTGTGATGTGCATTCTTCCTTTCTGGAATAATAGATGCCATGCTGCCCAACATCCTACAGAAATAAATCACAGAAAAATCAGGAAGAACAATGATCAGGAAGAAACGCAAGACGAAACCAAATAGAAACGCAAAATGACAATTTTTTCTATAACTATGTGCTCTTCCATGTCTATTACAGAAACAAGCAAATACAGGTATCTAATTAAAAGGTAGCAAATTTTGTCGTGTGGTTTGATAAAAGCTTAATTACATTATGATATCTCTTAGCTTGAAACTGTACAGTGATAAATTTACCAAAAATTCTTTTAAAATTGAAAGCGCACTATGGCACCAGGAATAAGCATTTTTAAGATGCTTTTACATTCAAGCTCTGATATTAATACAACAGATTTAATGCTAAAATGTACTGATGGCTATTTTTAGACACACACGAAGAACACCATGATGCATAAATTCAAAAACGTGGTCGTCTAGGGGGGTATAAAAACACATTTAGAAAACTACTAATTTAGTTTCTACTCTTTCTATCCCTCTTCCTAATTAAGACTGCAGAAGTAAATAAGTGACAAATGTCCGAACGGTCATAAATTTTAACCACATGCTAATGAAAGAGAAGTTTCTAGAGTAGTTACTATCCTCAAGTAATCAAATATCTGACTTTCATAATTTGTTTCTAAGATCTTTCACTGATGTGGGATGTTATTACTAGGAATAGTGCAGTACCTTCTGTGTAACTGCTAATAAAGTTGCAAGTCAATTTATACTTCGCAGTGAATATCTCAAAGATACCCTTCAGACGTATTTAGCATAATCCAATTAAAAGAAGAAGGAATGCAGGATGATAACATTGATGGTAATTTTAGCAAGAGTTCTGTGCAAATATTTACACAGTTATCTAGCAATAAAATTCCGCAAAGTTTTGTTTCAGCAGATCTTTCTTTCAACATGTTCTTTCTTACTGACACCATTCAAGGAGGACAAAATCAAACCAGTAGAAGATTTTAATCTGAAACTGCTGAACCAACAGCCCTTTTTACATTTCACTTGATGTACCCTGTGAATTTATTAGAAATTTAAGTATTTTTTCAAACTGAGTGGATTCCTGGGGCTTCTAGCAGTCTGCTAAGATAACTTTCAATGCCAGTCAACAACTGCAATTGTATGTTAGAATACTATAGTGGAACTAAAAGAAAATATGCAGTCCCATTGTATTTAAAGACTTCTGAGACCAGAGCATGAAAGCATAATCTCAAATGAAGTATCAAAAGAAAAAAGAAGTGGACATATGACCTAATCAATCAAACCCATTAATGCCTCCCATCTTTCAACAGTGAAATCAGTGACAGTTCTAAATGGAGAGAAAAAAGAACATAAAGGGAAAAAGAAAAGTGCTCTCTTCACATTCAAATTCATCCGCACAAGGGTTGGAAGATGCAGTTGACGATGTTGGACAGTGCTGGAGACACAGACACCAAAGCAGCAAGGCAGTGACATTAAAGACAGGTTTATTTTATTTGTTTTCCCATTTGATTCCTAGGAAGTCCAAAGCAATCAGCAATACAACAGCACTTCCTTAGAAGTTATTGATCAGAGACCAACAAGTAGTAAACTTGTCGGACAACAATGAATGAAAAACAGGTGCAAGCATTAACAAGGTTCACATAAGCTTTGGTTACAAGTTAACAAAAGTTATTCTGACAGGCAAGGAAGCACTTTCCTTTTGGTCCTGGTCTAAATACATCATAGGCAATATATATTGCCTATGGCTACTGTCTGGGTTATGCATACAATAAGATTCAGTTTTCTCCTCCTGAGTACACAAAATTTCAACAGTGAAAATTCTGTTTTACCTGGAGCTATACACAAAATTCTCACCATCGTAAATGATTATTAACCTTGTTCTTCTGATCACAGATGTTTATCATTCACCCCCTTTAAAGACAGATGTCTTTGCTTTTAACTCCATGAGCAATGTATAAAAAGCCTTCTCTAATTAATTCATAGAACAGTTTGAGTTGGAAGGGACCTTAAAGATCATCTGATTCCAATGCACCTCCCATAAGCAGGAACATCTTCCACTAGACCAGCTTGCTCAAAGCCCCATCGAACTTGGCCCTGAACACTTCCAGGGATGGGGCATCCACACACAGCTTCTCGGGGTAACCTGTTCCAGTGCCTCACCACCCTAACAGAAAAGAATTTCTTCCTAATATCTAATCTTAATCTACTTTCTTTCAGTTTAAAGTCATTCCTCCCTGTTCTATCACTACAGGCCCTTGTGAAAAGTCCCCCTCCATCTGTCTTGTAGTTTCCCTTCAGATAGCAGAAGACTGCAAATATGTCATTCTCCAGGCTGAACAACCCCACTTCTCTCACCCTTTCCTCGTAGGAGAGGTGCTCCATCCCCCTAATCAATCTTGGTGGCCTCCTCTGGACTCCCTCTAACAGGTCTATGTCCTTCCTGTGCTGGAGAACTGAGAGCTGGATGTAATGCAGTGCTCAAAGTGAAGTCTCACAAGAGCAGAGTAGAGGGGCAGCATCCCCTAACTTGACCTGCTGGCCAGGCTGCTTTGGATGCACCCCAGGACACGACTGGCTTTCTGGGCTGTGGGTGCACATTGCTGGGTCATGTCCAGCCTCTCATCCACCAGCACCCCCAAGTCCTTCTCAGCAGGACTGCTCTGACCCCCTTCATCCCCCAAACTGTGCTGACTCCGGGGGTTGCCCCAACCCAGGTGCAGTACATTGCACTTGGCCTTGTTGTTCCAGGCAATCACACTGATAATTAGCTACAGATATGAAGTAAATTAGGATCGTTTATGTAATACATACCGGAGTGTAATAGCCCGAGCAACTGGATCATTGCTATGAATTACTGAGAAAACTCTTTTGACAAATTCGTCCACATTTAGGATCTTCTCTAAGTGCTTCTCACTCTGCTGAGTAACTTTCAGCACACACAGCCTCAGGAAGTTGTTCCTATTAGAAAATAGACACATTTCTTCGTCAGGCTATTTTATAACAAAAATTCAAGCACTTTAAACACTAAATTATTTTAAAACAACTTCTAAAAGAAAATTAAAACAAAGAAATGTCTACGCTTCAGAAATGTTTGAGTAGACTGATGTAATGGAAAAGGGACTATTAATACACTACTGGTTTATTTTCTAGTTCTGGTAGTATCAGATTTAGGCCCAGTTCCAGGGAAATGACCCAGCTGGCACCAGTGAGGAGGGTTGTAAGCAAATGCCTGTTTTGTGCACAATTAGGGATCCAACTGTTCTAGAGAAACACATCCAAGACTAAGGCAAGAGTGCCTAATTGCCACTGTCAGGCACGAGTAAATTTCTCTCCCTTCTTGGAGCCACCAGCGAAGATTTCACAAAATCAACACTTAACTTTTTAAGTTATTACAAAGTAGCTCCAATTCCATTAGATACATCTCTTAGAAAGCAGGCACTTGGAAAAACTATACTTTAAGCTTTGTTATTAACATTACATGACTTAGAAATGGAATTTGCACATACAACCATCCATCTATTTATAAATTATGAATTTGAATGTGCCTGTGAAGCAGACCTTACACCGGTGAACTTAAATCAGCCAGGATGAGAATTCTCAAATCAGGACAGATGAAAAGGAACTGTGTCATTGATCACTCGCAGCCACTTAAGCCCAAGAAAGATGGAGAAAGTAAGCTTCAATCGAGGACACCTGTCCCCAAGAGCCAGTCCTACGGACCGCAGATTTGAGTGGAGGGAAGCTGACCGATGGCACTTACCCCACTCTGAAGACATCAGCTAGCTTTAGGAACGCCGAATTGATGAGAATAGGGAAGGGATACTTCTGGAAGAGCCTGGGAAAACGAACGACGGCTTCGCACTGCTCCCCGAGTTTGCCAGACCTGAGGCCTAAGCAAGACAAAAGGAATTACCGCAGATACCTCCAGACCCAGATCCTCCCTCCGTCCTCGCCGTGGAAAAAGCGGCACAAAGCCGAGTTCCCACCCCGGCCCTGCGACAACCCCGAGCCCGCGAGGCCTCACCTTTGTCCAGTTCCATGAGTGCGGAGTTGGCATCCAGCTCCTGCTCTCCATAGCCTGCGTCGGCCAGGAACGACTTGGCGCTGGACGCCATTCCTGCCCCTCGCCGGCCCCGCGCAGGCGCAGTCTCTCTCCAGCCTCCGCACTCTTCCCGCGCAGGCGCACGCCCACCCCTCCACCGCGGCCACGGAAATGGGCGGTGGGTGCGGCCCAGAGGCCCCGCCCCCCTGTTCTCTCTGCACTTGCACCGCCCAACCAGAGGAGGAGGGCGGGGCGCCTCGCGCTCCCCGCCGGCCAATGAGGGCGCGCCGCGGGCTTGGCGGGCCGGTCGTTTTGGCGGGAGTTGTGTTAGCGCGCGCTGGCCGTATTCGCGCGGCCATGCTGTGCCGCGCGCTGCTCCGCCGCGCCGTCGCCAGCGACCGTGGGTACCGCGGCACGACCGCTCCTCATCCCGGCCTGCCCCCCAACCCTCCACAGCTCCTGCGGCGGCCGGGGCTCCCGGCGCCCGAACCCGCCGTGTCTGGTGCGCTTACGGTCTGTCTGTCCCGTTGCAGGTCGTTCCCCGCCGCTTCCCCTGCAGCATGTCTTGGATGGCTACCAGTGCAGCCAGGAAGATGACCACTTGTCTTATGGGGAAACGGGGATACTGGTCCCTCCTTTCGGCTGCACCTTTTCTACAGGTAAAGTCACCTGAAAGACCTTTCGCGGGGCCAGGGTGTGGGCACTGCTGTTACCTTTTTTTGTTGTTCTTGTTTGAATCTGTCTCATGATTTGGTTTCAGACTTTTCTTGTTTTAAAGTGAGGTGGTAACAGTGTTCTTGCTCCTAGATGTGATATACATTGGATAGTGGGGCTCCTAGATATATTGGTGGAAAGTAAACATGGAAGCTCCTGGATCTTTAAGGCAAAACTTTCATTCGTAGTACAGTAGTTTTAGCGTGAGCTTTTACTTTTCTCTAAGGCAGCTTCCTGCTTTTTCAACTCAGACCATGAAAACTACTGAAGGCCGTAGGTGATATGTAGTATAAACACAGAAAACTATGAATAGAGATCGATTGTAGCTGGTGAAAGAGACCATTCTCTCAAAAGTTGCTCCTGGAGCCATTTGGTTGCCCATGTGCAGTTACTCCGGAATGGAACATCTAGAAAAAATGCTTGCCAGTATTTCTGCGTTTTGAACATTTAAGTTGCTATGTAAATACTGTTTGTTTTGCAGCTATCTGTTTTCTCTGTACTCTATTTAAAGAGTCTGTGTCCCTTCACAAAAAACAGGGCCTTGAGTATGAATTAGCTACATAGTACGTTTTGTTTCCATTTCTTTTCAGCCGCAAATTGGGAGCATGTACTGGCAGTTGCAAACGAAGAAGGCTTTGTTAGACTCTATGATACTGAAGCTCAAGCTACCAGCAAACTCGTCTTAAAAGGTAAATGTTGAGTAGAAGGTGATCTTCATTTGATCTAACAAGTGTGGGATTTACTGGAATCAAAGTAAGCTTTTTTCAAGTCATTAAAACCTAAGTGTAGGCAGTACTTAAATCCTTTCACATACTTTGTTGAGTCTTCTTAACAAAGCAGGAGCATGAATGTGCTCTTAAAACAGCAGTTGCAGGTGAATTGTTCTATGTTGGTTTTCATACCTAAGCAAGCTGTTGACAAGATTTCTGATATCAGTGTCAGATGTCCTTTAGTCTTCTGCAAAATATTGTGCTGCAATGCACTGAACTAATATTGGCTTTTGTTTTCTTTTTAGAATGGCAGGCGCACTCAAATGCTGTATTTGACCTTGCCTGGGTACCAGGGGAACACAGGATTGTAAGCAGTCTTTTGCCTTCTGACTTTATTTTTAATGCTTTGGCAACTGTGTACAGAAAATGACTAAAGCTTTTTATTTTTTCTTCTGAAGGTCACTGCATCAGGAGATCAGACAGCCAAGGTGTGGGATGTGAGAGCTGGCGAGCTTCTTGGCATATGCAAAGGTCACCAGTGTAGCCTCAAGTCAGTTGCTTTTTCTAGATTTGAGAAAGGTAAATGTTGATATTCCCTGTTTGTTCCTCTTTCTCTCTGGCAAAGTATTTTAAGGGCTAAAAAAGGGCTTTGGAAACTGACGGGTACAAATATCACAGGCCAACTGAGGAGGGACCCAGCCAGAGAAGCAGAACTAACTTGCTGGAACTTGGTGATGCCGTGGTGCTAACATCGGCACTTTTCTGATCTTGGGCGAAGTTAAGATAGAATATCTACTTCCTTACATAAGTGGGTGAATATGCTTTTCATAAGCAGGTTTCTCTAGAGTAGTAGTAAAAAAAAAGGAGTAGGAAAAGTAAGGTGACCAGTCAAAAAGCATAGCAAAACAATGGCCTGATTTTCCTATTTCTAGGACTGGCATCCCAAGCGTTGAAGCAGAAGAGCCAGAGTGCACAGATGGCATTGTACTGCATTCAGTTAATTAAATTAACACTTTGGAAGCTAACAGCACTCTTTTTCTCCCTCTCAGCTGTCTTCTGTACTGGAGGCAGAGATGGAAACATCATGGTTTGGGATACCAGGTGCAACAAGAAAGGTACATGAACTTTCAGATACGTGTGAGAAAAGCTGGGTGTCTCGTGTAAACGTACTGCTCAGATTTACTTGTTGGACTAATGCTTTTGATTACAATACAGGCAAAGCTTCAGTAAAAGGGGATGATTGTCACATAACTACTGCATTAGTACCATAAAGGGATGGAATAGATATGTCTTCTATGTATAATGCATTTTTCTGCTTTGTAACAGTCTCAGGTTTGCAGTGTGATACACAGGCTGGCTTGATAATACCCTGTGTGTTGGTAAGGAGATAAGGGGGTACAGAATACATCCCTGTTAGGACAGAACAAAAAACAGATGAGCTGGGAGAGACTGCTTGGGTCAGAGCTATCTGGAGGTATAAAGGAAAGATGGAAAGTCTTCTGCAAGAGAGGGAAAGAGGACAGGAAGTGCAGAAGCAAAGGAGCTTGTGAGTGCTGGCAGTAACTGAATGTATTGTGGGAAGACCTACTGTAAATGCAAGGGTGAGCTCGTTCTGCTCCTCTCTTTCTATTACCTGGAGCTTATCCTTCCCCGCTCAGGTCATGCCCTTTTGTTTTTTCCCCATTTTCTGGTCTGTCAGAGCAGCTTCCTTGCCTGCACTGCCAGAGCATGTCTTGGTCTTCCATCTGTCCCAGGTTCCCTGGCTCTTCAAACAGATAAGTGGGGGAAAAGAGAGACTCCACATGATTGAAATGGAACGTGTAGGGAAAAAAAAGTAAGAAAATTGTGTTACTCTAGTAAAGCAGTAAGTTTCACAAAGCGAGAAGTAACAGACAAAAGGCTAAATAGAAAATTGTAAAATTGAGTGGAAAAGCACTGTGAGCGCAATTCTGCTTGGGATAAGTTGAATGCTCCAGGCCAGGATGCATACTGAAAACCAGACCAAGGGGTAATGATTTCTAAAGGCACCCAGCTCAGATCAGTTTTAGTTTCAGTGTCCATGCTACACTGACCTCTGTAATTTCTTGCATTATATGTTCCTGGTTCTTACTATGTTCTCACCGGTTTCATATATAACTAACAATTTTTGATTTCAGAATACATGAATGATTTTAAAGGTTAGTCTCAGCCACCTCTTAGGGCTAATTCCAAGCTGATGCCTGTTTAGTTAAAGTGATAGGGAAATTGCATGGAAACTATTAATTGAGATGCCTTTGATTTCTTTCAGATGGATTTTACAGGCAGGTGAAACAAATCAGTGGTGCACACAACGTGGTTGACAAGCAGACTCCTTCCAAACCTAAGAAGAAGAGGCAGAACTTACGAGGACTTGCTCCTTTGGTGGTAGGTATCTGGAGAACAAACAAAATGTGAGCCTCTCTTCTTGGAACAGTGCATAGAAGTCTTCCTAAGTAAACATAGTGAGAAATATGTGGCTTGTATGTGGTAAATGCTTCCATTTATCTTTGCAGAAGTAGGTTTTTGTGTCACGGTCACTATCTATGGCTAATTTTAGACTTTGTTTAGTTGTCTAACAACCTGTGTGCCATGAAAGCTGACTTTGTGCAAATGCTATGTGGAAATACATCTTTTCTTCCCAGAGAGGAAAGGAGTGGCCAGCATTTTGAAGGGGAGAAATAGGGAGGGTTGTAATATTTATTTTTTTTCTGTGTTTTTCTCCTCCCTGCTAGTGTGACCCAAGAAATCACTGCCTTTTTGGAGTAAGACCTGATAATGTTTAATCTATTAAACTTTGTGATAAAGGCAGCTCTCTTATCTCTGACCTAAAAAGTATAACCTCAAACTGCAGCCCAGACACTCACTGCTCAGCGGCAATTTCGCTGGTGAGAGTGTTTGAAGGATTGTTGTGTCCTAAATGACATCTGGTATTTCCAGGTTCTCCTGCGTGGCTAGGAGGAGGAGGTTTTCTCAGTATTTACTTGACCTTGAACTAAGCAGCAAGATCTTGCTGACATTAAAAGAAAATAAAGTTCTTTTTTCTTCTCTTTTTAAGGACTTCCAGCAGAGTGTAACTGTGGTGCTGCTTCAGGACGAGCACACTCTTATCTCTGCAGGAGCTGTTGATGGGTAAGGAGGGAGGATGCCTCCTTCTCTGTGTGCTCTTCTTAGTGGCATAAAAAAATTAGGAGATTTTTTTTTTCTAAGATCACTCAGTGGTGCACAAGTCTAGAGTTATTGTTAGGTAGAATCAACAGCTACGCTGTCAGTTTGCATTGGCAAAGCTGAATGGTGCTTTGCTTCCTTACTGGAGATTGCAGCACTGGACAAATTGTGTATATATGGTAAATGCTCATTTTGGCGTCCTAGGTATGGGGCAGAATGAGAGCAATTCTTATCTCTCTTTCTCTATTCTCATGGACCTATGAGACCACACAGAGACAAACTATTGTTAGACAGCTGGTTTGGGATGTGAGTGGGTAGTTGGTGCCTGGATATGTGTAGGCGTCCTTGAGAAAATGTTGCCTTGAGTTACAAAAGATGTATTCTTTTAGGTGCCAGATCCATTGCAACATCTTGGAGCAAACTGTCTCATTGATTAGCATGGAAGTTACCATCTTGGATACAATTCTTTAGCAGATTCCATGTGGTCAGAGCCTTTCTGAGGCAGATAACACTGACTTTCCTGCTCACTACAGAGGCTTGGTCCCAAAGAGCAAGGGAAAGAAAGGAAAGACTTAATTCTTAAAACTACAGACCAAAACTTCCTCTCACAAGTGTCAGAAGTATAAAGGCATCCTTGTATTACCTTTTACTAGTTGAAGAAAGTTGGCTTGCAGGCTCTAGTTTTATCTTGTGTTAGTTACACTAGCAGTGCTGCTTCCTTGTCCATATCCAGCAGAGCACTTGTTTTGCTTTCAGCACATCTCTGCTCTGCTTCTGCCCAGTTCTTGTCTCCTTAGCACTGGACACTCCTCAGTAATGAGCAACGTGACTTCCTGTGGTCTTAGAAGGCCCAGTGAGCACTGCAAGAGAAATTTTTTCAAGTTGAAGATGCTGGTGCTTTTCTATTTCAGTGTGATCAAGGTATGGGACTTGCGCAAGAACTATGCTGCTTACCGTCAGGACCCGCTGCCCTGCAAGTCTTTTTGCTACCCTGGAACCAGTACTCGCAAACTTGGTACGTGATTGGAGACACATTTGTTAAAGTGCAAAGTGAATTGGAGAAGTACTGGCAGTGACATCTTTTATCTTTTAAGCCAATTATTGATCAGACTGGCAGACTCTGCAGAGCTTTTTGATTGCCAATACCAAATTTTCAAGTTTAGGAGTGAAAGTGCCCCACTTTTGTATCATTGCGCCAAACATAAAAACTTGCAAAGGCTGATTCAGCATTGCAATTTCATAAATGAGGATGAGGGAACAGTAGAGCTCTTGATGAGGAATTTAGCTGATCTTTTTCACATATGAGTAGAATTCAGATTGAACTGCTTTCTTTACATTATATCTTACAGAGAAAACAGTCTGGACTGGGTTTTCACATTATCACCGTGCAGAGTCAAACTATTCTTGAAGCTGTTTGTTATAAAAAAGAATAGCACACTTGTACATGTTTCTCTGTCTTCTTTGTATCTTTAGTGCCTTACAATGCTCTAATGCAACACAGTAATTCCTGATGACTTGTCTAATCAACTGTCTTGATGTGGTAATGGTCAGTGTCAGTATCGAGAACATGAAGGAAATCCTCAAGGAGCTGGTTGTGAAATAATTTGCCTGCAGGGAAAGATTTTTCTTGAACCTGAATCACTAGCAAATCAGAGGATAGCTTATTCTATCAAAGCACAAGGGTTTCCATTTATTTTTGATCTCTGCTTCTACAACTGGTTGTTCCTGTTATCTCTTTGAAACCATCAAATTAATCACTTGCCTGCTCTGAAGGTGTGATTATTTTTTAAATACCACCCTGAATCATTATGAGAATATGTAGATGTTATTCTAAAAACTTTCCTTCTTCAGCAAGTGCTCTGTCAAACATACACACTTTCCAATGACTATCTCGTACATGTTAGAAATCCTTTCCAGATTTCACTCTCTGGGCATTTCTTTGGGAATTCCTGTTTTCCAAATTTGTTTTTCTTATGAATAACTTCTCTCTTTGTCTATAGGATATTCTAGCCTGGTTTTGGATTCCACTGGTACTAATCTGTTTGCTAATTGCACTGATGACAGTATCTACATGTTCAATATGACAAGTTTAAGGACCACTCCAGGTAAGCACATCTGTGGAAATAGCTGCAAAAACCAGATATTACAGAGCACAGAAAGGCAAGTCTCTTCCTCTGACTTTGAGAGACAGAGACTGGGTTCAACACTTAGGAAACCTATTTCATGCTCTAATCTCTAAAGCTACATGGGAGAGATTCATATTTTGTGTTAAGCCATCCACGCAAAATTAATAGCACAAAAACTTTTATGAGTGCAGGTACCGGTTCACCCGGCCAGAGACTGAAGGTAGTTTGCGTGTTGTCTGTAATTCCCTGGTGAGGAACGGCCGGTGTCCAGCTGCTACCCAGCTAAAGCAAGTTAGAATCTTCTGCTTACTGGCAGTCACGGATTTTTCAGACTCTTAGATATGAATCTATGTAAAATGATCACTTGACATATTGTATTTGGGTATTTTTAGGTGTGTTTTAAATTTTGACTTCTACCACGGTTTCTGGGAGAAAGGATCCCCAGCATACTGAGATGCTTCAGCTTTTTAGATTCCTTCAGCTCTATGCCTGTGACCTTTCTGTGCACAAGATTGCCTACAGCCTTTGATACACTAAGCTGCTTTGTCATAGGCCAGTGGCTGCTTTTCAGAAAGTGGCAAAACTTGTTAGATGCATTCCAGCCAGACACATGACGTATTTTCCATTGCCTCTTCTCAGTCTCTCGGTTATCTGAAATTAAATGAACAGTGTATCCTTCTGTCTGCTCTTCAGGAAGGCGGTCTGGTGGGTGGGAATGCTTCCAGAGTGGAGAAGTGGTGCAACTAGTAAATATTAATAGCTTGGTTGTTGAGGTTAACCCCGGGTGCCACCGCCGAGCTGTGGAAATGGGCTCACTGGCTTGTCCCCTCATGGGAGCAGGCTCTCGCCAAAGCACTCCTCAGCCTCCTCACAGACCTTTTGCCTTCTGTGCACAGCCGATAAACCCGGGGAGCAGCCTCCATTCATCCAGCTGGATGGAACACGTGCAGCCTCTTGGTGTGCGGTGGTTCCCGCAGAGGGCAGCGCCTGCCCGCGGGTTGTGCCTCTCTCCGCCCTTGCCAGCTTTAATCGCAGTTCCAGCTGCTCTTGTCCAGTATTGAGGCAGCTTTAGTTTGCAGAGGGGGACGTCAGAAAATCCTCACTGTAACAGGACTTGCTGCCTGGTTTAGGAAAGGATTTGCTGTCTGGTAACTGCTGCACTGAGAGATCTGTGGGCAAAAAAATTAAGGGACATTTTGGGGACTTGCAACTCTTCAAAGACTGCCAAAGGCAGCCGTGTGTCCTCTGGTCTGTGGGTTATTTCCTTCATGAGAACTACTACTAAAAGAAGGCTGGAGGAGGGAGTGCCAGCCCCACCTGGTGCTACAGTGGGAAGCTCACCCTTCCTGCCCCAGTGAGAGGACAGGACATGGTGCGGCCAAGTGTTCCAGATCCACACTGGGGTCTTGTGCCAGCTGCCAACTCTGAAGGTCCTCCAAGTAGGGCAAATGTCAGCCATTTGCCACCTGCGTGGAAGAAGGCCCTTGCTGTGTGACTGCCCTTGTTGATGTAGCGGGACTGGTTATGGCGGCCGAGGGAGGAAGAGACAAGGGCCCTGAACTGGAGTAGTGGGGCAGCCCAAGTGATGTCTGAGTCTGCTTGTGATCCAGGTCAAGCTAAAGCTTTAATTAAATTGCCACTGCTTTGTTTGGGAAGCCTGAAGGCTTCCAGCTCATATTGCAGAATAGTAAAAACTTCCTGCCACAGGAGCCCCAGAGCAAGGGAGCAATGCAACCACTTTCTCCAAAGGATTTGTGGCTAGGCAGGAAAAGCCTGTAAGATCAGCACTCCTTGTGCAACTGACTCCAGGGCTGTGCATTGAGTGGGGCTTTTATTCACCTTTTTTTTTTTTTTTTTAATTTTCTCTTCACAGTGGCTGTTTTCAGTGGGCACCAAAATTCAACCTTTTACATCAAATCCAGCACCAGCCCAGACGACCAGTTCCTGGTCAGTGGTTCGAGTGACTGCAACGCGTACATCTGGAAGGTGAGGCAACTGGGTGAGACCCAAGCATGCAGCCTGGAGCTGCTCTTGCTTTTCGTGTTGACGGAGGACACTCCTTGCCTCCCAATCCTGCCCAAAGCAGTGTGGGGTTAGCCCTGGCAAGTTGTGCCCAGAACGTGTGTGTTGCTGTCAAGGCTTGATGCAACTGTTTAACGTAAAACAGAGGTAGCCTCCTGCCATCAGTACATCTCTCGTTGCTGCTTATTGCAAGTTGCTGTTCCTAATCTGTTTTCATGGGCATTAAAATCCTCTTTCAATCCTATTGATAAAGGCATCTATGAGAAGTAGACAGACAGTTCTTCGTACATATTTAGCAATGGAACTCATTAGCAGAAACCTAAAAGTTTAATTGTTTTAAAGGGTACTTTTTCTCCCCACCTCCCCTTTTTCCAGCTTTTGCTTCTGACATAGCTTTTTCTTATGTTTAATTTACAGTAGTTAAAGCCTTTGTACTACAGCAAGTGCTCAGCCAGAGCCGTCAGCAAAATTCCAAAGCACTGTCTGACAGCTGAGAGCCTTCGTCACTTGACATCTTGCACTGACGTGTAGGAAATGCAAATGTCACCAAGATAATAGCAGGGACCTCAGAATAAGGCATGCCTCGAGTTCTGTTCTCCATGCTTGACACCCATGTGGGAACAGAGTAGACCTCTTAAAGAAGTAGAGTAGACAGAAACCACAGGTGACTGCCTGGTTTTCAGGTTTGGGGTAATTTTTAGGGAATGTTGACTTGTTTACCCATTTCACAATGAGTCTGAAAGTAAAATACGAATCTTTTAGAGCAGAGGGTCAGCCTGCTGAGGCTGCAGTTTGAGCTTATAGCCTCTTTGATTTGAAGAACACTTGTAAGCAGCTGGGTTGCTTACTCAGTAAGGACAGGAGTGTGGTAGCATGACTATTCCTATGTCAAGTGGTGTAATTTTAACCTTCCTCATGTTCTTGTGCAAGTTCAGCAAAAATGCCTGTGCAAACTTGAGTTGCACATTCTGCATTCAGGTTTTTTGATACTTTCTTAGAACACAGGTTGGGACTCAGTTGAGAGTATTCAAGGATGTCATGATACCTCAAAATTTAAGCATTTAAACACATTTAAAATGCATTCATGTACAGAAGGTTTCCGTTGCTGTCACACATGAGTGACAGATCGTATTGCATATTTAAAAATTAATCATCAGATGATTACTTTTATTTTAATCCCATAGCCATGTCAGAAAGTGGGACTTACAGCAAAGTTGTCTCTTTCAAGATCTGTGGTATCCAGAAGCTTCTTAATTTAAATGTTGATAGATTTTACTAACTCTAAAACATATGTATCTTTTCATGGGATGAGGACTGATTATGCTGTGAAAAAAACATGGATAGATATTGCCTGTGCAATTAACAGGTAATGTTAGAAGGAACGTAACGAAGAGGACTAGCTTTCCAGGTCTAGAGAGGAATGAAAGGTGGAGGGCTTGTCCACTCAAATTATTTCTTTGAGAAACTTTTGCAGCAGTGCTAAGTTTGTGTTTAAGTGAGCAATTCAGAGAGAACACTGTGGCTAGAAGTTATTGCTGACAAGGATGCTGTTTCAGTCTGTTTTCATATATAAATCACTTCCAGGCAATGAACATTTGCTTTATTGTGTTGGGCTTGGTTTTTTTGAGTTACAAGTTCATTGATTAATGAACTGACTCTTGAACAATCATAAGATTTTAAAAGCAAACAGCAGAGGGTTTTCTCCACAAAGATGGTACCTAGCTGAGATACCTTCCTGGTAATAGGACAATACCATTTATAGACGTGTACTTCCATTGTTCTTCCAATCCTTTGATACAGATCAGTCCAAGGTAAACGTATCAAACTACCAGAACTGGAATGTACATTCTTCTGTATCACATGGTGCATAAAACTAGATACGCCATTTTATGCTGAATCTTGAAGATGGATGTAACAGCTGTTTCAGTGAGTAGAGTAACTAAAAAAAGTCTCATTTCCTCGGTTTCTCTTTTTAACTTTTCCACAATAGGTCTCACTTCCCCAACAGTATCCTGTCAAATCAGACAAAAAAAACCCCAGCATGTGCTGTGGCTAATCCTGACTTAACATGCGCAAACTGACTGACCGTCTTCTGCCAAACACAGCGGACACAGCTATAACTATGAATCCCTCTTCTGTTCACAAGAATATATATTGGGGGTAGCTGGTTAATTTACACTATAGCATAAAACCACTGAATCCCAAAAAGGGTAGTTCTCTTCCTCTGCATTCCTTTCAGTGATCAGTGGCTACTGGACAGCTACTGTGTCTGTTATGAGTGTTTAGCGAGACTGCTATTAAATGTAAATTAAGGTGTTCTCCGCACCAAGATATCCTATTGTTTGTTCCCTATGTAGGGATTTAGTTTCCATGGTATTGCATGTTTTGGCAGAGAAGGGAATACTCTGACCAAGGAATTTAGTGGCTGTTTAGTCAAGTGATTGCCTCTACTATGCCAGGGGGGAAAAGTGTCCTATTAAGATGAACCTCTTTGTATCAGAACAGCTCCTAAGATCTGAAGCTGGATATTCAACTGCCGTTTTCCAGGCTTTTGTAGGAGGTGATCTACAAGAAAAAAACGTGTGTAACTCAGAAGCCTTCCCCAACATCTTGCATCTTCCTTTGAAACCTATGTATGCATGTAATGTCTACTCCTTTTCCCACACAGTAAAGGATCTGTTCATTCACTTAGTCATTTATTCAAATCCCTTCATAAATCCCCCTTAAAATGTCACATCACTGATGGTGACTCATAGCTCCAGAAAGGATTGCCTGCCGAAAGCGAGGAAAACTTGGGTAGAATCTCTGTGTGTGTGGAGGGGGGCGTGTGTGTATGCATGTGTGTTTTCTTCTTTGGGCCACTTTAATGCTGGCTTCAGCTCTGTCTTTCACTTGCAGGAGCTGTAGTCAAAGATAAGTAGCAATACTGTAGAACTGAAGAAAGATTTTTATGAAGAGTGTAAGAGAAATGGAGATCAGTTGAATGAGCAAAATTTAGAGAGCTTTTTTATGCACTCTTAAAAGGATCTCTGGAGCAACTGTTTGGTTGGAGGAGGCACAGTCACACAAATGCCAGTGCAAAGCCAGTGAAGGTTCATCTGTAGAATTTTGTTGCTGACAGTTTCATTTTATTATTAATCCGTTGACCTGTGATTGGGACATTTGTAAAACAGCAGCAGAATGTATTTGCCTATCCTGATTCAAACTATGAACTTCCCAAAATTTAAGCATTTTACGTAGAACTAGTACAGGTACTTAACACCTTAAAATGCTTGTGTTGTGTTTTGGGCTGACAACTCTGAGGCAGAAACCCTGTGTGTAGCAGGAATTGAACAAGTGTTTCCAGGCAAGTCAGTACATCTCAGTGCTGATCAGCTGCTTCACTTATAGAAATGAAACATAAATTGATTCTTAGGGCTCCATCAGTTGTTGCCTCATGATGAGAGCCAGATTGCACTTGATTCATGCGTTTCATACAGGGAAAATGGAAAGTATTTACATGCTTCACAGGTGGGTCTCTTCTTAGAGATGTATGTTAGGCTGCTTGCCTTCTGACTGTATACTTGTTTTTCTATGGAATTTTTAAGGTTTCTGAGCCCAGCCTTCCTCCACGGATACTCCTTGGTCACTCTCAAGAAGTTACCTCCATTGCTTGGTGTCCTTCAGACTACACTAAGGTTTGTTTCCTGGAAAATGGTCTTTCCCATTAAACAATACATGTGATGTGGCAGCATCTGCTTTTCAAACTCGCAGCACCATTTGTTTGGGAAGAAATTTTTAGTCAGTAGTTTCTAAAAATGTTCACTTTGTGGGACAGTAATCCAAACTTGTCATATGAGTACAATGTATCAGAGCTTTTTTATTATTTTCAAATAATTTAGGCTATTTGAAAAGTCCTAGAAGATTGCAAATCAACAAAGACCTCTCCTAATGAGAGCTTGTGATACTACCTATAAGAGACAAAACTGAAATCCTTTAATCAGGACATTCATAAGTCAAAAACTTGTTTTGTTGTTCCATTTTTTTCATCTTGCTTTCCTTCTGATCATTGGTACATCTGCTAGTCTTGTACAGAGTGGCAAGAAGTTTTCAATGCCCTTCAAAAAACATATGGACTCTTTCCATTGTGACCTTTTATCAAAATCTGAGCTGTTTTTATGACAAAAAAACCTACAGTGAAATTGGGTCAGTAATTACACACCAGGTATCGCTAAAAGGAAAAAAACTGCAGTAGGAGGTCAGATCAAATGTTCGACCTAGCTCAAAATGAGAAGTAACCCTGAAAAATCCTGGACAGTACTGTAATAATAGCCAGAGTTTCTTTCACCCCACAGTATTAAGCCAGTCAGTCACTTTCCCTCGCTTGCATGGCAGCACCAGGTCTTCAGAAAAGCATTGCAGTGTAGGAGGGTGGAAGTCCTGCAGGCAAACGTGGAATTGTTCTAGTTGTGTAAGATGCACAATATGAGAACTGGCATTTTAGATGAAATCTATGATCTAGAGATAGCCCAGCATCCTGATCATGATATGTTGGAAAGGCAGACCAATTCAGCCCTTAAAATCATTACTCACACAGGTAAGAAATAGTCAGCCATTGTTCAGTTGCCAAAGCATGGATTGGAAAATGTGGTGCTAAGAAAGGTCAGGAAGCTGCTTGGAGTGATTTGAGAGGCAAAGTTGCTTTCTGTAGGGACAACACTGGTGTGACAAAGGTCAGAGTAGAGTCACTTTCCCATTCAGATTACTGTGAACTTTCACCACAGCATTTCCTCTTTCTTTCTGCTGATTCCCGGTTGAGTCACCACTAATCTGTCTGAAGAGAGACATAAAAAGTGGGCTAGATTGGTCCTACTGCTTCTTCGTTTGAGATTCCAATGACCCTTCTGGAGAGCATGGTGCTGCAGCAGGAATCTAGACCAATGTTTCTAGCGGAGTTGGCTTCTCTGCCAGATACTCCTGACATCTGACCTGGAAGAGATAGCACTTAAGGCCAGTGCAACAGCCTTCCAAGGTCGCCTTCTCAGTTGCAAATGTTTGTCCTCAAGCAGAAGAGGTCCTGAGCAGCAGACACAGAACGAGGTGCATGTGCAAGAACCAGCACGGCTGCTTTTGTCTTCCAAGTGACTGAAAACTCAGAATGTGCCGTGACCCTTCCTGAGCAGAGCACTGTCTGTTACGGAGCCATGCAAGCCAAACTGTTGATGGTGACTCAGATTTCTGTAGCAGGAAGACATGAATGCGGCAGTCTTGTCTGTTTTGAAGCAAATCCTGCTCTCTGGTATGGTAATGAAACAGAGCTGGGTTATTTTCTTTGTTTTATGGTCAAATTCTTGTACGCCCTCAACGAGGCTTCACCATCATTCATATTGGCAGGGTGTGTTAGACATAGCTGTTGTAGTTCACTTGGCCTGGTTGCTCTAATATAAACAAATTTATACCATAGATTGCCACATGCTCTGATGACAACACTGTGAGGATTTGGCGCTTACGACGTCTTCCTGAGGAGGAGAAATCAGCATCCAGAAAAATCAGTTTGGTAGGCTGGGTCACTCAGAAAAAAACAGAAGAACAGCATGGAGCAGGTAAGGCCCCTGAGCTATCTTGCTCTGCAGCATGGCTTCTGGGTTTTGGCTGTTTTCTGTACCAACAAAAGCCTTTGGCTTATCTTATTATTCTTCTCAGGTTTTTTTCATATTAGGCAATAATTCATATAGCCAGACAAACACTTCTACTTGTAAATACTTCTGCCATCAACAAGACAAGCTGGCTGAAATAGCTTACAAGTATGGCCCAGTCTGTATGACCGGACCACAAGGCAAATATTCATTGATACGGTTTCTCAGGCAGCCGGATCTTCTGTGGGTTTCAAGAGGATTCAATAATTGAACAGCCAAAGGAGATGTCACTGTAGCAACAAGTCACACCTTTTTTCTTACCCCCTCTTAATAACTGAGAGCAGTAAGATCATATGCTTTCTCCAGTTTACTCAGTAAAGGCCTGACGGCACACATACAGCCTTGGAACTCTGAACTGTTTCCTCCTGCCCACTAGTTGAATTGTGCACGGATTTCTTTGCTGCAGATACTGGTATTGTATCTCTTCGGCTTCCATCGGTGGTACTGACTGCATACAGACTAGTGCTGTGTAGTGAAAAGTACTTACAAATGCATATAGACAGTCATGTTATGATTCTAGTGTTTCATAATTAATCAGTTCATCTATCCACATGTTAAGGCTAGTGAACAAATGCAGTGCCTTTCTACAAAGCCTAGGCAATCAGACAAGCTATTCAGCATGCTCTCACAGCTAGCAAATGTATCTGGGCTCTGTAGAGAAAGTAGTCACCAGGTAGGTAGCACCCTAGGCCAGAAGAATGGAATCCTGGACCTTAATACTACTTTGATTTGTCTGAAACCTGCATTTTATTGCAGTAGAGTAGGTGAAAGGAAAATAACTGCCCTCCCTCCAAAACGAAATAAGATGAACTTCTCTTTAGAGTAGCTCTGAAACTAAGAATACAATAGATTCCCAGCAGCTGCTGGTGTGACTTCCTGCATCCCACCTATCTTTTCTAGCCACCCTCCAAATGAATTTCAGCTTGGCTATCACAAATAAAGGCTGAAGGTCTTCAAATCTCACTAATGGGATAACATTACCTCTGACCTTTTGCCAGTGAGTAACGAGTCTAGCAGGAAGTTTGCAGGACAATAGGAGGGAGAGTGCCAGGTCTGCTCCACAGCTGGTAGATGGTTTGTGTGTGCACTCTCTGTTTCAGAGAGGGCTCAAAGATCCCTTTGTGTACTAGTTTGAGCAAAAGAGAAGTAAGCATAGGTCTAGTCCAGAAGCATGGAACCTAAAGTAGTTGTACACTAAAACTATGCAAGTCACCTTTGGCAATTATACTAGAAAAATGACTTCTTTCTCCTTGCTCTTGCCGCATTAAAGTAAGTCAGGAGGGAAGAGGAAACACAGACACTGCAAACACAACAGCAGGCTTCCTGCTGACCTTGGCTCCTGAGCACAAAGCGTGTGCTTTAGAATACAGGAGTTATCTGCGGAGACTGATTCAGAGCTGGCAAGCAAAGTGCTATTTCAGACCTGCTGGGATGAATCTAGGTAGTTCCCCACCCATTTCTGTGGAACAAATTGTGAGATTGAGGTTGGGTATTGACTGTTGACCTCTATCGTCAAGTGTAGCAAGGAGAGATTCCTTTTCTTTGGCAAATACTTCTGTGGTTTCTCTAAGGTGTGCTACTTTTTCTGTATTTTTGAGTACCCAAATTTCTGGAGCAGGCCTGTACATGGACAATTTGGAGATTATCAGTCTGGAGATTGATAATGTCACTCTAGCTTTTTTGTGGCAGAGAAGGTAGGAAATACCTGAAATAACCTGCTTTGGTGTGGTATAGGTTGACTGCAGGTATTTACAGTATTGTACTATGTGTAGTGGCAGCATAAATGAAAACAGCTTGAACCTGGCTTAGTAGGAGCCTGAATCACGCATGCAGTCTGGGAAAGAAAAGCCTGATCTTCCTTATAACGAATTTGTGTTTGCTGCTTGCCATGACACCCATCCGATTCCCAGGGTTGCTCCTTTTCCATTATCCAACATGTGCAAAGCATAGCTTTCAGACTGGTTTGGGATTGAAAATGCTCATATCCAACCAGTCATGCAATATTTCTGCTGTATGAATTTGTAATGGTCATTATAGATTGAAAGTTGCTGAGCTTGTTACTTTCTTCTACCTCTAGGAGCTTAGATTTTAAAGTGCAACTAATTCCCCAGCTGAGTTTTTATTGTAAGTGTTCATTAAAGTAAAGATTAGGAGAAACAATCTAGGCAGTTACTTTCTCTTGGTGCAGATTAAAGCAAGTTGTTATGAAGTAGCATATTTTATCAGGAAAGGAGCCTTTGACTCTGTTCTGAGTGCTAAAGTTATTTGTAGTGGGATCCTTTAATATAGCATCCTATTTAATTTTGCTCTGATGCAGCACTACTTGTATTTCGGATACTAGCTAATACAGTAAAAGGAAGGATCAGAAGAGGCTTAATATGGAATGTAATCAAAGAGTCGCTCACTCAACATGTTACTTGTGAGGCAACCCAGCACTGTAAAGAAAATGGCAGGTTATTCACACTAGACTTCTCATTGTTCTAATGAAGTGCTTTATAGTACAGTGCTAATGCTGAGAATGAGGAGTTCAGACTGGTATACAGGAAATGTTTAGTGCTCTTGTGCTCAGCAGTGGAAGTGCATAAAGTAATTAAGGCACTATCCTGTTTAATTTCACTGCAAGTTAGATGAATGAGAAAGCAGGCATCTAACAAACCCACTAATGTGTTCTCTGTTGGAGTGGGCTGGAAATAAAACGAAAACAAAATGCAAAGAATCCCCTCTAATATTGTGGCAGACCAAGATTTTAGCTTTATATGATTCACATTGTGAGGTATGCCCCTATCTATGTCTACTGTTTTAAGAAGCTGGATGTTCAGAACTTCTTTTTTACAAGAAGGGGTGTTTACATCTTGTCTAATGAGCTCAAAAGCCACTGTGAAATACCTTCTTGGGAATCGTTTGTTTAAAAAAAAAACTTAGTGCAGTGACGGATTTTATTTCCTTTGGAATTTAAGTCCTTGTTCATGAGGTGAAGAATTTCTCACCTTTCCCTGGGTGTGGTAAAGAACTACCATGTCCATACATTGCAGAAAATCCTCCAGCAAAAAGACTAGAAAATGAAAATTCTCACGCTTCTAACATTTTTAAAATATGCAACTATTAACACCTGACTAGGACCATTATTCATACAGCAGGGCATCATAATGTAAGGCTTCCTTGGTATTGTAATTAGCTGTAGGACCTGCTTACAGTGTCTTTGTCCCTCAGCTCAGGTATGTGGCTGTTAAAGATGGCAGCACAAGTGGAGACCAGCATTTCTCTCGGGCAGCACCTCAGTACTGAGCTGTCTGGACCAAATCAGTGCAGGGCTCCAACCAGGTTAGATAGGCTTGGAAGGTCTGTTTTGTCTGTTCATTTTGGCTGTAGCTCATGTAAGAGTGCTCGTTACAGAAGGGATAGATGTCAAACATTGCAGAAATGTACTATATTATACTTATCAATATGATATAGAATTTTATATTCTAGCTGAAATTAGAGGGATTTATACAATTTCATAGTTCAAAATGGTGTGTCTGAGGAACAGGGTCAGCACTGAAATAATTTCCTAGTTGGAAGGGGTCTTCCTAAAAGTGCTGTCTTTAATCTGCTGTTCTGCGTTCCTCATCAGACGACTTATTTCTCCCCTGTCAGGACAGCCAGCCAGCCCACAGAGTACTCCTGCCAAGGCCTTCACAGTGGGCAGCGCATGTATTTCCTCACCACGGCCGGCTGCCTGTGCTCCCATTTATTCTGGAGACCTTCCGCTGTCAACAAACACTCCGACGGCCGCTCTCAAATCCCAGACAGCCACAGCCTCCACCCCAGCCAAGCAGACTGAAGCCAGCCCATGTGCATCTCCCAAAGTGATCCCTTCCTCTAAAATGTCCATTAAACGTTGGATTACAAGGACTCCATGCTCTTCTCCTCCAGAAGCAGGGAAGAAGGCTCCTTCTCCTAGAAAAGCCCTGGCAGAAGTCACCCAAGGTCTCCTGGAAGTTGCCAGCCCTGCTAAAGCACCACACATGCAGTTTGAAAAGCGTGCCAAGAGAAGGCTTGACTGCAGCAAGGAGGATGATGTGGGGCACAAGTGTCTGCAGGCCTGTAGCTGTGTGACTGAACTGGACCGTGCAACTAAGAAATCCAAGCTGAATTTATGTCACTTGATTCCAGACCAAAAAGCTTGTGATGAAGACTGTTTCAGCCAGGCTGACTTGGGTAATGACCACGAAGGCTCCAGCCACAGCCCAAAAGAGCCTTCCTTTTCTGGAAGCCGTATTAATCCATCAGGTGTTCAAACTTCCCCCCGTCTTTTCAGATCTCCATGTGGGAAAGGCACTGAGGTAGTAGATAAAGAGAATAGTTCTCCTGAAAGAAAAAATTGGTTGTCTGTTCTGGGAGATAAGCTACGGACTGTTAGACCTGGCAGCCAGAGCACATCAAACAGCTCCCCATCATCTTGCAGTCCCGTTGCCAGAAGAGAAGAGTCTGTGACAGTGGCCACTTCACCGAAAACTGTAAGTAGGGCATTCAGCAACAATTGTCATGAATTATCCTCCCTTGTTTGTTCTCTCCTCCTCGGACACTCAAAGAATTATCTGGTCCCTTTGACTACGGACAAAAGGGATGATTTCTGGCCTAATAAACCAGGTACATTAATGCTGTTATCTACTAGTCCCCTCCATACAGGAACAGAATTTTTGGGATGGTGGTGTCCCTTATTTTAAAAGGACTTAGGGCACACAGGAGCTCGGAGATCCTTGCAGTCCCCAGCTATATGTTTGAAGGACGTTGCCATCATCATAAACACAGCTCTGTTCTGAGAGGCACAATAATGACATCACCTTCCCTGCAGATCTATTGTTTATGTGTCCGCAGTCACATCTGCCTGTTTATGTTACTGGAAAGCCACTTTTAGCATCAGACTAAAGAGCTAAATTCCAGCTCAGGTTAAAACTGTGGGATTAAATAATGCCTTCTGTTTCTTCAATGGAAAATTAGGAAACAAAGGAATTGTACAAGAGAGGGCAGGATTTGACTTACATAATCCTGCTTTTGATGTACAGGAAGCCTGGCACAAAGCTCATCCTAGGATCTGAAATGAGAGTTAAGCTTATAAAGCAGATAAAAAAGTTGGTATGAGGTTTTAACGTGCAAACTAGGAAATTACAATTATATTTTTCTAAAACAGGCCAAACTTGACTTGTCTCAGTGACTTTGACTGAGATGAATTTCAGTAAATGTCAGGTAAATTTTCAGTCATCAAATTTTAGTTGTACTCTCAGTTGAATATCTGATGCTGGAAGTTAAGGCTTATTTTGGTATCTCATTTCTTACCTGACTTCACCTTTTCCAACACTTTTATCAGATATGACCTGGGTAAGCCACTACTCCTTAAGTTATTCCTAGCAGCTGGACTCTTCATATTGTGGCTGCACCAAGTCTTGGTTATAGGAAACCTATAACTACTTGTGCTTTATGCTGTACGAGTTTCAAAACAAGACAAAGTTTTGCCCTGGACAGAGATTACTGTAGAATAATTACCCTTCCTGGCCAGTATGCTCTAGTTCACATTTTGGGATGCTCCTGTGTTGTGCTCATAGCCTGAGGAGGTGCTGGGAGTACCCAGCAGCATTCATTGAATTTGCTGGATCTTGGAAATCTGCAGTGCTCTTATCTGCTGCAGGGAAGCTGAAACTGCAGCTGGAGCGCATTTCTCATGGCAGTAGGACAACCCTAGGATTTAGACAGTGTTTCCTGCAGGTAGGAAGCGTCTTACCTGTGAGACAGATTGTAGCAAAACTACTAGTTTAGTTGGGAAGCTGAAGAAACTGGAGCAATGCTGCAGGAGAGACTTTGAGACTCCTGCAGCATATGAACTGTTAACCTAGAAATATTTCTTGTTGTTTTTTGATTCTATTTCTTGCTAGGCTGCAACCACTTCAGTTTCCATGAGGAAGATCTGCACATACTTCCACAGAAAGCCACAGAATGAAGGAGCATGCGGTGGTTGCACCTGATGGATGTTGACACTGAGGTATCAAGACCAGACTCAACAATGCCAACAACAATGCACCAGGATTACACAATTTTTTGTCAGACATTCATAGACTTGAGGTTTTAGTCTTTCTGTTTTTAAAGCTGTTAACAGTTGAAGTCAGCTGAGTGTGTAAAATCTACACAATACTTACTCATGGTCTCTTACTGACTTCAGATATGTGGTTTTTTTATAAACAGTGTTTTTTACATGGCAACTGTTATAGTCCAAAGACAGTAACAGCTCTGCTGTTTATTGTTGACAGGCACATATAGCTTGTCAGTTTATGTCACTAATCTGCTGTTGAAACTGCCTGTATCTAAGAATAGCGTGTAAATCATTACACCTTCCTGAAAAGTAAGTGTTGAAATGTGTGTAGAGAAACTTACTGGAGGTAGATCTGAGCCCTTTTCATGCTGAATGGCATTTCTAGTTATTCCTCTAGTACTGCAATGACTACCTGCTTCCAGCAGGGAAATCAGGAATGTGTTAATTAAATCTAAGAGACTTTTGAACACCCCATGTCCATCTGATGGTGACTGTAGTCTAAGAAGAGACAAAGTATAATCAAGTACTTAATGCCTGCACTCCCCTTTCTTCTCCCACTCTGGAAACTACTGTATTTACCTACTTAGCTTCCTCTTGAACCCCCAGCACTACAGCTCTTGAGACCAATAGTTTGTCTGAAATAAGATACTGGCAAGGTATGTTAGAAAAATTAGCTTGATCTATGCTAAATGGATATAGCCCCTTAATAGCCCCTTGCTCAGTCAGCTCTTACAGATTCAGCCTGTAGCAAAGGCATTGTAGCTGCTTACAACATAACTTCATAACAGTTGTATAATACAGTAGTTATAAAATAATGCTTTGTAAATTGGGGGAGGGGCAGTTGGCATTTTAGAAAGCACTTGAGAGAGTTTACATATTAATATTAAATGCTTTGCCATTGTAAGTCGTCCCTGATGCTGAAATGAGATCACTGTCCTGCTGGCTAATGACACTAACTCCTCAGCCATGCTTTTCCCAAGGGAAGCTAGTAGAAGATCCTTAGGTTGGAGCATTTCCTCTGTTCTCTGGTGTAATAGTTCCTATGGATTTCAAAACAAGACAAAACCTCAGAATCCTCAGTAAGTTTTTTTACTGCAGAAGAACTGGGGTATTTCAAGGAAATATGATCCAACTAACATGTTTTCCACCTCAAATTTTCATGCCTACTTTACAGTAACTTTAAATAGTGTATTAGCTGAGAGCGATCAGGAGACATGCTGGTTTGTATTATATGTGGTAGATTGTATTTTGCAAGGAAATAAATAACTTGAGAGAAAATGGCTTTTGTGAAAGGTCTGTTACAGCTACAAAGTGAAAGTAAATGTGTAGTGGGCTTTTTTAAAAAAAGAAAAGTAGTTATTATCAAGTTACATCTTTTAGCAGAAGCACTCAGGTACAAATAGGGGCCAGAACAACTTTTTCTTGTTTACTGAATAGCAAGCCATCATCTTGTGAAAGGTAATGTAGTGCTTCAGGCATTTTTTTATAGTTCTTGTAAAAAAATGGATTTTTAAGAAGTAATTTGTATGAATATATCTAGTATCTTAGGCAAAACAAAAGTATAAAAAAATCCACTAACTTCAACCTACTTTTGGATGTTAAAGTAGATGGGAGTAGTAGAAACATAACCTGAAATAAGTAGGTTTGGTATTTAATTCTGTCTTAATTTTAATTATTAGAGCAACTGTGTAGGGTACAACCTCCCTTTCCTACAACCAGTTTTTCAAGCAGAATTCTTCCATACAGTTTATAAATAACAGATTACAGAATAAGGAGATGTGACCCCTTTTGAAGTACAGGAGAATTGTCAGACACTACAACAATAGGATTTCATGTTTCTCCACTGTTTCATAATATTTTCCTTCTCCAGAAATGTTCTGCATCCAAACCATTATCTCCTATAGCTTGTAAATAGCTATCTAGAGATGATTTACACTAATGGGTTACCACTTGCATGAATAATATTCTGTGGAGATGTGAGATTTTCTTCTTTCACATAGTACCTGTTCAGTGGAACAGCTTGTTTTGTGGACCACCAGGCATTTTTCCTTTTTCCTCTTAGGCTGATGTCAACCTGGTTCAGAGTCTAGGAGAATTAACTGAAACATGTTGTCTGTGTCCAACTGCCTTGATCTTATTGTGATATAATCAAAATTGCAAAAGCGTAGAAATTATTGCTTATACGAATCGTATGCCAAGGCAAGCAGTACTCTCTTTATCTGAGAAGCTTGATTAACTAAGCATTCAAGGAACTGAGCTCTTGTTTTGAGTCAGCAAGCTATACCTCTTAATTTTTCTTTCCTTCTAAAGGATTTACAGAAACTCTGACCTCCGTGCTTTATAATCAAATTAAGCCTTTAAAGGTATTATTCTCAAGTCCTGTGTCTGTATGTAAATCCCACCTTTTGCAGGTTTTTCCATGCAGCTGACAGTGCTTCCTGTTGTCTCTGTCCTCAGTGCTTACGCTCTAACTGCTGAGTGGGATTTAGGACTAACCACAGCAGTTTATAATGGTGCTATTTCCAGTAGTCGTTATTCCCGCTTTGTTGGAAGTTATGCCTCTCACTGCTCAGCTCTGAGCAGTCAGCCAGCTCAGTTCAAGCCAGCTTGACAGTGGCTGGAGTTAACCTGTCTTGCAAAACTGAAGACACACTCCCTGGATCTGTACAGATGCATGGTCAGCAAGCCTTGGTAAGCATTTCTTCTGGAGTCCCTTGAGGAAGCTAACCTCAAAACAAACCCCTCAAATTTAATTGCCTCAGTTCCCTGTCTCAGCAGCTAATTATACTGAAACCATTGAGGGTGCAGAAGTGAAAATGTGGGGACAACTTTGCCACCAAGGGACTGTTCTGTCAACCTATCTCTTGATGTGTAGAGTTGGTCACCAACAAGTCACCACTTGTTGGTCAGTAAGTGCGTTAAGTGTTCCTCTGGCACCATTGTATTTGCAGCCACTGAACATGGCTGACATCTCCAGTACGGTCCATCTTACCTTTGAGTGTCCACACCACCTTGTAAGCTGCTCAACTACTGAGGTTACAGAAAAACACACTATTGTGGCATTGAAAAATGTTCTAGTTGCTATCTGTATGTGGCTTATAATTTCTTAAGTTTTATTTAGAAATAAATGTTTTTCAGCCAGGGATTTGCCAAAAGCATTTGGTGGCTGGGTATTCAAGAGGTTCCTCGAGGTCAAATATAAAGAGTTTTTCATCACCAATACTTGTTTGACAGTAAATGGGAAATAGCATTCATCTTCAGGTCCATTACAATGAAATTTCGTTCTTTCCCTCCTGCAGCTGATGTAAAGTTTTCCAAGTGAGTGGAGATTACCATCTTCTGTTTCTCTACACAGAAAAACAGAACCTTAAGGTTCACAGTTTTTCCCCCTCTGATTTATGAATGGCCCAATCTACAATAAATAAAATATATCCTACTACTCTAGAGTCTCCATGTGTTGTCCTTCAAAGATCAGCTTTGCCCATAACGAAGTGCTCTCCATCTGCACCACACAAAATGCCAAATACAATGCAAAGCAAGGATGAGGAGAAAGCAAACATGAAAGAGTCCATACACAATTTCTTTTACAATACCTTAAAACATTTCATGTCAATTCTTTTTTAGAATAATGTACAGTTGCTATGAGGACAGCATGAACCCAGAAGGGCAAAAGCAAAATTATAATCAAAGATAATCTTTCCTTGTTAAGCCTCAATTTGAATTATATATTCTACTGGGAATAACTAACTTTCCATCTTAATTTGTGCATTATGGAAAAATTCCAGAGACTACAAATATAGCTAGATCACAACAGAAAGACCCATTATTCCAGTCTTGTGCAACTTGACAAGGACTCAAAGATCAGAAAGCATTATGTATAATGAAGTTCAAATACCCTGTCTTAATTTTTTCAGTTATCTTTGGTATCTTTAACTCTGCTTAAGGTACAACACTTGTCATTTTTGACGTTGTTCAGTCTTGATTCAAAGGCTTTGTGTGATTACCGGTACGTTACAGTGGTACATAAATTATTCTAGTGTTGAGATACTGTGAAAAGACTGACTTGTTGAATTTGTTTAGCTTTGCCCTTTACCCCTTAGCTCAGATTACTCACTTTTTGGTCTGGGTTAAAGATATTTGTGCTACATTAGCTCCAATTTGTAGAAAGCCCAAAATGAGACGAGTGCTTCTTGTTATCCTCTTTCACAAGCTAAGGAGATCCTACATACAAAACCCAAAATATTTTTCAAGCTTGAGTAAAACAGCCAGAGAACTGCTTCATTCCTTCACATTAAGATGCTACAGCAGTAGCTCCACTTACATTAGCTGCTCTGTGTCTTTTCTTCACCTCAAGGACTCAGCTTCATGGTTTACTTCTCCATTCTGCCTAAGGAATGCCTGAATCGTTCAGCAAAGTATCTTCAACCACCCACTTCTGTACCATGCCTGAATATTTTCATTTGGATTATAAATTACGTAACTCCTTGGTTGCCTCGTAAGTGTGTTCTCACGGTATATTGTGAGTGTGGCAGAGGAGATGGACATAAATCCAAGCAGCAAAGACAAGGCTGACCTAGTAGAGCTGATCATTCTTCCATCAACTGTGATGAAATGTCACCTATACTCTTGTTTGGTTGGAGTTTTATCCCTCTAGTTGTAACATCATTATGATAAAATATCAGTTTATCGTTCTGTTCCTGTTCTTGCAAAAGGTGTTAAGTATCCAAAACCCAGACTAATAATAGTCCATGGGACCGTAAGGCCAGTGTCACCGTGCGCTCTAGCAACAGCAAGGTAGGCTGCCTTGACAGAAGTTTAGCAGACCCTGTCAGGGTGTATTACTGAATTATTCAGTGTCACCGTTATTTTTGTTCTGCTGATTTTCGTGGATTCACTGACGGAGGAAGTGACAGTTTGTATGCTGTGAGATCAAGAGATCTGTTGGATTCTTAAAAACAACATGTGCCTGACATAAATGCAATGAGAGTTTGTTTGCTTGAATAGATGGATTTGCTGCAGGTAGTTGACAGCAAAGGCATTATATGAAAATTGGAAGCGTTACGTCATAAGGAATTGGCTGTTTGTAAACATACCATTTTTGAAGATGCAGGACTGAAGTGATAAAGAGAAAGCTGATGTTTGCACAAGTTAGTAGGGGAAAAGCAATCACCATAAATGTAAAAGAACTAAATACATTGCATAAGATTCAACTGACAGGAGAAACTAATATTCATCCAGTTGTTACCTTCTCAGAAGAAAGAAGAGGGCTTGGGAGGCCCATGCTGCACCTTCGTATCAGACTCACATCTTTATACTCTTACTTTTTTCCTCTGTGCAGTGGGACAGTTGTCCATGCTTTCCAATTCACTCTGATTAAGAGAGGGTTTGAGTCTGAAGGCTGTTCCTGATCCTTCTCTTTGTGAATGCTATTCTTCCACCTGTTCTGATTTTACCTAATCCGCTCCTGGAACGAAGTCCATTTTGACCAAGTATTAATATTAACCAGAATAAGCCTGTTTTTGCATTAAGTTGTTCAGAAACAGCTATTCTGAAGTAACAGCTCTACAGTAACTCCATCACGTAGGCGAATCTTCGAGAAAGTGATGTGAGGCTGCTGAGGGACTGGTATAACATAAAATCAAGGATACTCTCAAGCATGAAGGCAGTAGGAAAAATTTTCTGCATGAAAATTAAGTTCTTAATTTTCTTCTCTCAACACCCTCAGCCATATCAGGTAGAAAGTGTGACATGGAGAGGGGCTCTGGCAGTAGGTCACACAAACGGTGGTTCGGCTGTTGACGGGCTTCTGCCCATCCAAGGCTGGAGGGGCTGCTGCTGCTGCACCTGCTTCCTGGTGGCAGAGCCCTCCTCACCTTTCTGTCGCTTGCTGAATCGTACAGAACTGTGCTGCTCCGCTTTCCCACTGCATGCAGTCCACGGTATCAGGGGGGTATTTCCTACAGTCACTGTATTCCTGGCCCCAGTGGGTTTCTCAGGCTGTGCCCTGCATCCCTGCACCTCTACTGCTCTGAGCACAGCCCTGCATTGCCTGTGCAGCCTCCCACCATCTTCTGTCTCCAGCATGGCTCCGTGTCCCCTCCGGGAGGGCCTGTGGTCCCCTACTGTGCTCACACAGCTGAAATGCTCCAAAGAGCATGTTCTGGCTGTGCTCTTATCTGCTTGCTGTGCACCCAGCAGGGACACCACCTTGGGCCACCCCTGCCAAAGGGTGTGCGTGCAGCCTTCTTTTTAATTTTCTCCCTGGGAGGCAGAGAAGAGTGAGTTTTAGATACAATGCATAGTTCAATGCTGCTAAACAGAGCCTGTCTGATTGCAGATGCAGCTGGAGCTCCTGGCTTAGTCCTGGCACAAGCAAGCTAAGGACAAAAGGTCTTCGTTCCTCTTATGCAAAGAGACAATTTCTATGGCAGTTGAGGGCAGCATTAGTATTCATGCCTTGGCTGGGCTGGCAGCAAGGCAGCTAACTTGATATTAACTGTGGCACAATGACTGGGCTTTATGGGCTGCTTCTTAATATATATCACAGGTAGCCAACCAAGTGTCTCTTTATCCTAATTTCCTTGGGGTACCTGCTTTCCTACATGCTCCAACAATGGGCCGTGGGTTTTTCTCGCAATGGTGGTGGGTTTTTAAGAGCCACAGGCAGGTTCCCTACTTGGCTCGTTTGTTGTCATGTTGTAATTCTGTATTGGCTTATTTTCCAGCTGACAAAAGTTCCTCTTAAACTCAAGTCATCTGTGTTTACAAATACTTAATTGTGTAATATACTAAATCTTTTTCCCAGCATTTGAACGGGACCATAGATTTGCTGCTGAGACATTTCCACATTATGTGCATTAGGAACGTGTTACCCTGAACGACTAATGGAAATTATTTCTGCTCCAGGAAGCAAAACGATGCTGAGTGAAAGAGTGAAGAGGGTTTATATGGAAACAAGAGTATATTCCCCTTTGCTCAGACCCGCTGAAATGCGCCCTCCCCTTCCCCCTCATCATGTGCCTCGCCACAGCACAAGGGTGTGCCAGAACATGTTCCCACAACCTTTCAACCCATTTAGTGCAGCCTGCAACTTTCCTGGCTATTTTTGTGTACTCCACTCAATGATTAAGTGCTCGGGACTGTGATAATACATCGTTTCACCACCAGTGCCCAATAAAATGCAGTCTCAGCTGCTCACAGACAGCTTTTCCAGTTCTTCTTCCTAAAAAAAATTGGATCATCTGTAGATTATGCTTCTGATCATAAACATAAACTTGAAGATGTGTTCTTCTTGGTAAGGACTTCAGCTCTTACTAATCAGGTATTATTGTTGTTGACAATAGGGTTTCTGCATCTAACTGAAGCCCCTTGCAGTCTGCCTTTGCCTGTTATAAAAAAAGTGGCTCATCTGCAGCCAAAGATTAGCCACCTCTGGGTCAAAACAGGGCATCTATTTAATTATACAAAACTGTAGCACACAATGGTTTCTTTAACATCTCTGGTTGTATAGTGGTACTTTAGCTTTTCTTCAGCTTCTCATTCTCTTTACCAAATACACTATAACCCTGCTGATGATTTATCCCCGGTGGAAAAGCCCCTTTCCCCTCTGACATCTGACAGTTTTTCCATTGCTCAGCCACACTCGGATGCTGAGCACTCCAGTCCCTCAGCAAGATTAATTCAATCTCATATTGACCAGGTGAAAGAGTTGCCATCAAATCACTGTGATTCATCGAAATTGTCAACACCAGAACAGAGTCTCCTATTCTGGATTGAGTGTTGCAGTGACACAACCCCAATAGAGCATCACAATTGCTCCTGCAATATCAACTGACAGGGAGCAAGACATACCATACCCATCACGGCTGACAGACAGCTCACTGACAGCTCACAACCCAAGTCACCTCTGCTTCACGTTATACCCTGGTGAAAAACAAAACAACAGAATGTTAGCATTACCATTAAACAAAGTAGGGGAGCATCAACCACTGCAATGCGGGCAAGACATGACGGAATCAGAAATCTGCGCTTTTGGTTCCCACCTTCCCACTCATCTTCAGGAGTGCCTGAATCCTGGAGGAGCCTTCATTCCCTGAGCTTCCAGGCAGGCTCTGCAGCAATGTTTGAAAGCAGGAGTTTGTCTTCCAAGGACCTTTGGCACCAGTGAACGTTTCAGCATTAAGGTCTGACTCACTAAACAGAGCTGGGGTTAATTGCAGGGAGCCAAAATGAGGATCTGACCCTACACATCCCTGAAGAGACAAGTGATTTTTCATGCCAAGCTGACCTGCTAGGAACAGGGTCAGGTAGAATAGGAAAGCACTCCCCTGATGGGTTAGCTCTGGTTCTGCAAGACATACCCACTGAATGTCACAGGGCAGCCTGGGGAAAGTCTCTATCCAGAAGCAGAAAATGAGGCTGTTTTGGGAACTGCCAGCCACAGCCAATATGAGTTGCACAGGCAAGGGGCCAGACTCCCAGAGATATAAATCAGTCAGGCTCAACCGACACCACAGCTCTGCTCGTTTACACTAATGGAAGGTGTTGCTCACTGTATTTCAGGTGTTAGATTCTCATTTATACTCACTATCTATCCCACTAGGATAAAGCAAATCACATTCATTGGCACGCTCTTGGCTGAAGAGGGTATTGCATTATGCCTCTGGTTTGATTTTAAAAACCAAAAGCAAAACCTTAACTTAGTCCTTCCAAGTTACGGTGGGAAAATGAGCACTAAAACCGTGCTGTAAAAATATTTGGAATGTTAAAAATAGACCGGCATTTGAATAGCTGTTGAAAAGGAAAGCACGCCAAACTAAACCTGGCATGACCAAAGCTGTTTGTTTTCCATACACTTCCAAACAGGTTCAGCACACAGAGAGATCATTTCCTCATAGGGTCTCTGTATCCCAGGTACCACTGATGGCAGTTCCTAGTGTAACTTTAGCTGCTTTTCCGCTGCTGTCACCTGTCTTCCTGGCCCGGCATTGAGTCTGGGCATTGTCGTCATCAACCTGGAAACTTTTGCACTGAAGGAAACTATGAAGGTTGAATTTATGAGACCAAAAATCTTACCTAGGAAAATACTAGCATCTTCAAATTTTAGCCTCTGAAACTCTTCTATGCTATTTTAACGTACCGATTCATCAAGTCATCAGACAGATCAATGCATGAAAACATTTGCTGCTTTCTCGGTGCCCTGTGCTGATGCACTTGCACATTGCTCATTTTCCACCACCCAAGTCATGCTGTGCTATATCAAACATTCATGTGTAAGTCTCTGCAACATCCTTTCATGGCAAAATAATGATACCTTAGAAGCATATTTTTCTAGCTCAGTTCCAAGTACCAATGTGTTTTTTATACATCTACAATCAATATTCATCTTTAAATATGAGAGACCCACAGCATTTCTTATGAAAGCATCCTGAAGGGCCAGAGCACAGCATAAGTGGAAGGGGAATTGATACCAAGAGGAGTGATGAACTCAATGTTATGTGTAGCCAATGGACAGGCAGAAAAGCAGTAGATAAATAATCACATATTATTCTTGTTCAATTTAAGCCTCAAATCTTCATTAGCCATAAAGTGCTGCTAGTAGAGTTATGAACATCTCTGATATTTTACATGACCATATTTATGTGTGTTTCTAAATACGATCTCCTCTGCAGCAGACAGCAACAGTCAGCTTCACACTTTTTCAAGGCAAAAAGCTTCACCTTTGCTCTTTCTTGCCAGTATGCCTCACTTAAATTGAGCCTGGGTTTTTGATGACTGCCTGAGGTGGTTTCTCTGTGTGCTAGAAGAATCATTTCAAAAGGCTTACTTGTTCTAAAGTGCACCAGAGGAATTCAGGGAAGTGCACTGGCAAGGGAAAAGATAAACAGTGCAAACAAAAAGAGCAGTTTAATCTTGCTTAGCTGTATCTCAGCTGCAATTCTACTTTCTCTGGGCAGCTTTGACACAATCACGATGCAAGCGGATGGCTAGGAAGTGCAATCTGCAGTAGCACCCAGCCCCACCTTGAAACAAGAACAAAACACCCACAGAAAAAGGAAAGGCTTGCTCACCAAGCCATAATACACAACAAAATCTTCCTCTAGCATGGCTGCAATGTTTTGGTAGTCTCTTACATTTCTGTGTCTACCGTGTGTAGCAGGAAGCCATCATCTACATTCAGCCTTATCACAGGTAATGATTTTTGCTTAGGAAGCCTGTAGATGAGTCGTTAGATCCACCAGCACAACACTGTGTACTGCTTCATGCCAGGCACACCCTGAGGAGCCAAGGCATCAGGGTGGCTGTATACCTGTGGATGCCCGCAGGAAAAGAGGCTGGAGTTGAACCCTGTTCTGGTCAGCAACAAGTTGTTTGACATTTTTGTCTTTGTTTCTCCTCCTTTATAAAGTTATTCCTCTCTATTTCATCTATTGCCAGTGGCATATCCTGCTTGCAAAATGCTTTAAAATCGTTGCATAAAAGGACATCTATGGAGATGCACTTTCCTCTCCAGGGTGGAATGGGAAGAAAGCATACTGCCCCCCAAATCTGAAAAGTTAATGTAATTAGAGGATTTCTGGCTCAGAAATGGGATGGCCAAAAAAATGCTTCATGGGCAACTCTCCGTTATTCTGGCGTCTCACTGTGGGTAAGGGGAGGGGAAGGATGACTGCAGTTTGCTTCACAGGATGACTTCTTTATGGCATATGTTTTATTATACTGGCTCAGGTTTGCTGAAGCTCTCCAGAAAAAGTCATATCTCCTGAATGAACAAGTACTTAATCACTAAAAAAAACCTCTTACTCTTTGCATGTTCTTGCAGTGCTGCCACAAGCCACGCAGAAAAGCAGGCTTGGGCCAGGGAATCCCTCTCCGCAATCCTCATCCACAGCAAGTTGTGTCCTGGTGTTCCCAGGAGGGCATCTGACTCCAGCAGGGCCCTCGTGAGCTGCCAAGCAGCAGTGTCAGCACTTCTGTGCCTGCGTGTTGGGCTTTGCTTTTAGTCTTACTGCTATTACCAGAACCTACACTTGAACCAAAACAGGTTTCCTTCCTCCATTGAGGTGGCTTGGAAAAACAGGGATTTATTTCAGATGAAGCCCAAAGAGGTGAATGATTTGAGGTGCGTCACATCTGATTAACAAAAATCCTTAAGTAACAATAAGCCTTCCCTTTGAGCTACTTTGAAATAACCTTTAGCACAGATGTCTCTCCAGGCTCAGGACAGACGAATGCAAAGGAGACGGGTCCCGAGAGTGCTCTACCCTGCTCTCTTATACTTCCTCTGTATCTTTTTGCCACGATGTATTTGCATTTAAAAGTAACAAATGGAGAAAAATTACACCTTGTGGGAAGTTTAGCTCTGCTCACATGATCTGCTTTCTTTTTTTAGCATGATGTTTCCTGTATGCTCAGGGAGGTCAGTCACTGTTTCTCGTAAAGTACATTCCCAGAAGAGAGGGGCAAGAGAGGAGCAAAGGGAGTGCAGGGCGGGCAGTTTCTGTGTGAGTAGCTAAGTAGCCCCTGACAGCACAGGGAACTCAAAAGGAAGAATTTTTTTCCATGCAGAAATGTCCCTTCCTTCAGGCCTCCTGAGAAGCTGTCAGAGTGAGCACAGCATCTCTCATTGCAAACATCTCATCTCGGTGCCTCAGAGATGCAGCTGCTGATTTCAAGTGTGAGTGTAACAGGAAGGTTGCAATCACCTCGCCCCACTGCCTTCAAGGGCAATAGCACCGCTGTGGAGGGAGATGCTTTGGGCCCATTCTCCTCACCCTTTTCTGGAGGTAAAGCTCCTGTTAGTGCCCTCCTGCACCCAGAGGCACTCAAAGAAGGGGGAAGAGAAACCCTGAGGAGCAGCAAAGCCCAGTGTCCTGCGCATCTCTGTGTCCCATGTGCCATTTGGACTCAGCAACCTTTTGTGACAACATCCCCAGGTTCGGGTGGGAGAGCAGAGGACATCCCTCCTCCCTCCCTCTGCCAGCACCTCCATATGTCATTTGGCTCCTCTGTGTCCAGGACCTGCCTCAGGAGACCTCCTGCCCATGGTGCCGGCAGAGGTCATGGTCATTCTTTCCGTGTGATAAATATGGTAACAGAGTTTGCACAAGGACAGAGCTGGGAATAAATTCCATTGCTCAAATAGGAGAGAGCTAAGTTTCATTCACTTGCCACCGTTCCAGCTCTGTGTCAACACTGTTTGTTAAGGGTGACCTATTACAGGTGACCTAGAGGCTGCCCTGGAAACCAAATTCGTTTATTATCTCTCCTCCAAGCTTGCGAAAGCACCTCGGTACCGCCAGTGACTGCGCATGCCGGACGTGTTTGCTCCCCGCCGGGCTGGTGGTGCTTGCACAGGCTGCGTGCATTTGGGCAGGCACAGCACGCCTGGGAGCTGTAGGATCACTGTGGTATGGACCCAACCCAGGTGGCAGGGCACTGGAGTTGGCTGCCTTTACTGCACGCAGAGGTCAACCGCTTGCTGCTGGCACTGCTTTCCCAGGCCAAGGGAGTCCACAAGCCCAGCATCTTCACACGGCAGTTGTGCAGCCCCAGCGGTACCTGCCCTGTTCCCAAAAGCCTCGTCTTTGGCTCAAGTGGGAAAATCCCTTTTGTGCATCTGGATGTTGTGAAAGATCCACACTTGCCAAAAACTGGCAGTTGTGCTAATAGATGCCCAGAGACAGAATTACGCATTACAGGCTGTTTAAAAGAAAAAAAAAAAATCTGCCATTTCAACAGCCTTGTTCTCGCAACTTATAAAAGGGAGTAAAAGGATATTCAGTATATGGTGTATACTAAATATTCCAATTGCATATGGAAGACCACTAGTCTCTGCCACCCATTTTTCCCAGATCACATGGAAAAGACTTATTTTGGAATAGCTGAAATATGCAAGTGTTGTCCAGGTTAATAAATAATGGGCAAATCAGCCATCCATATGCATAAAAACTGCTTGGTAAACATGAGAGAGGAAAAAATTCTCATCTGAACATAGCTGATTGTCTTTACACTGTTCTGAGTAGGAGGTTACCTAACAAATGCACATTTTATTTGAATGATGACTCTGCCTCGCATCTGTGCATCAGTGCTTGAGATCTGCTCAGATTCACCCTGCAGTTGAATTAGTATTTATAAACTAAACTGTTCTCTGGTTGAACAGCCAAGAGTGTCATTTCAGGTAATGATGTTTTGACTAGGAGGAATACACCACAGAATAATAAAACATCATTCTGAGCTGTAGGACAATAGATCATATTGGGCAATGTGAATTCAAAATCTTAAAGCTGTATCAAGTGAAGGTACTTCATCCTCATGGCGGTTTGGATACTCAAGAAAACCATCTCTGGTTTTGCTATCAAGAAGCTGGACTGAGCGAAACTTAGGTCGCTCCTTCCTAAACTATTCCCATTTGTTATTTTAATTTTGAAAATTCAGAGAATAATGTCATTTTTATGCTTTGATATATGGATGGAGAGGGAAAACATGTTTTCAGGATGGAAGGTTGTGTGATTTACATGAGGAAACTCTAGCACTGAAAACCTACCTCTGAAATCTGAGAGCTCACCACCATACAAACGTAGAGCCACTGTGGTCTCAGTGTGCAGAAGCAAGTTTTAAGACTCTTCAGAAAAACAAAGCCAATTACAATAATTTCCAGGTCTCCTCATATACATTACTAACTTTTTAATTGTCATCCATGTGTGCTCCATAACCAAGGATAATTCCTGCCTTAAGGAATTACCAAATCTATTTAAAGACTGAAGAAAGTATAATATATTGGCGGTAAGCCACTTTCATGTTTTAAAAGTATCCAATTAAACTTAAAAACATACCTGTGGAATCAGCTGGTCCCCTGTATGTAAACAGATAGAACTTCTCTAATTAAATTAGGTGAGAATATGTATGCCCAGTACACATCAGTGATGCTTGCTGATAGGTTTGCATTATGTTCCTTCAATATTTTTCTAGGGGCCCTCAGGCCAATTTGAAATCTGTACACTGTTTATTTTCATTTTAGGCTCCCTCAGTGGCCACATCATTTATTCACTGACAGCACACTTGAAAGCCTCTATCACTCTACTTGTTTCCATGTACAGGCTATTCAAGATCTTTTCCCATGCCAAGGTGATAAGCATCACAGCAGGTCTGTAAAGCAGGGTAGCAGGGCTCACCTCTGATGAAGGTGGTAAGAGGGGAGATGCTCAGGCCAGCTTGGGACAGCATAAACAAAGTTATCTTCACGAGCAGTAAACAGATCCATCACTTGGCATGGAAGGAGGGTAGGAATTACAGCTGAATTAGAATTCATTTTCTCTGTTTGCATTGCAACAGGTTTAATGCGGTTGTTGAATTCATTTAATGAGACATTCAGATGTTTACAAAAATCTTCCTTCTGTTTTCTATTTAAATATTCCTTTGAAATATTGAGCCTTGAGACAAATGCTTAAGTCTTTAGTAAGAACTTTGCCTAAGTAATAAAATTAATAAAGACTTCAGGTTTTGGCCATGGATAAAAACAAATCTCCCTGTGACAGAGAAAAATAATCCATTGATATGAAATGGTCACTGATACAATAAATTGTTTCACAAATCTCTGACCATTGATCTTTCAAATGCTTTGTAGTTTGAAATGGATTTTATGCTTTAGAAAGTCCTTAATTATGCACTTTTTCCACTACAAGTATTCAAACCTCTCACATGACTAATACTTTTGTTTAAGACAAAGCCTTGAGAAGGTGGCAAGTTTAGTTGGCTTATGGCATAATGGCTGTCTTCTGGGCAGATGTGCTGAAAATGCAAAGGGCACTTCTGACACATCTGTCCAGAGGCAGCAGCAGTTTGGCTCTCCTCTCTGGTTAATAGCACCAAAATATTACATCAATAAATCATCCTCTCCCTCGTGATGTAACAGCTGATATTACTGTGTTTATACAAAGCTAAATCAATGCTGCTGATTCAAACAACTCCCATTTTGGTGTAGCAGAAGGATACCCTTGTACCAGGGCCTGGCCAGTGCATGTTATTGAAAGTTAAATACCAGTAAGCCAGAGTACTACATTGCAACTTCTGTCAGTGACTGCCCTGAGTGAATTCTCTTGTCTACTGTTATATTTCAGAAACCTCTTCAGTGGAGAGTTTTTTCTCCTCCTGGATATTGTATACCTACACAAACACAAGTGACTCAGCAGAGGAGATTCCAGCAGAAATGAAATCCCAGATAATCTGCTGAATTTTTTACTTTACTGTAGGTGATAGATAGATAGAAAGGAGAACTCCTTTCTCAAGTTGCTTTAGCATCTCTGCACTATGCCAGCATTGCTTACCCCTGGGTGGGCGAGGTAGAACAAGTACTTAAAGGTTTCCTAAAGGATAGGGACTGAGATGCATCCTCAAAATGCCCAGTAAGAGATGAGTCCACGAATCTCCTGGGAAGGTTGTGTTTGTCATCTGGCCAAGCGTGTGTGTGCTTTTTCAGGAATATCTATGAACTGATGTGAGATATACACAACACAACACGTTGGAACTGGCCAAGTTAAGCAATATACTTCCCTCACTCATATACTTAGACAGGTCTGATCAAGGAAAACAATAAAACATTTCAAGTCTAAAAATCTACTAATATTTCCACATTATTGAAAGAAAAGGTGGATTAGAGTATATTTCCCTAAGCTAAGCTTGGGTCAGTAAACTTGATACAGTCTTAAGGATGAGTTTTTAAAGATCACTACTTTCTGTCTGTAGATTGGACCATTATCCCAGTGCAAGGTCTAGAATTGTAGTAGCAAGGCACTCTTCTGATCAGGACAACAAACTGATTTTTAAACAAAACTGAAAGAATTGATTTCTCAAATGCACAGGAGGAAAAAAAAGGTGGATAGCTGCATTTGTGTAAAATCATGCCCTCCCTCCCGCTATTTGCTATTTCGTAGAGGAACAAAGCTCTTATCTTGGATGTTTAAATTCCACAAACCCAACAACAATGGAGCACTCAGCCCTGTGACGTCTAAATTTCCTGTGTGGCTCAAACCCCTCATTAATGACATACCCTTTCTCATGGGCCAGCCACTTTTGAAGTTGCAAGAAATCCCCCTAAGATGATGGCACACTTTTTACATCACTACTGAAATCTGCTGTTCTAACCTGCAACCCAAGGCAAGCTGTGAGAGGTAGGTATGGGATGGCTATACCTTCCCTTGTGAGGTGCAGTACTTTGCACCACCTTCTCCATCTCTGCAGTGTCCATCCAACCACGAGGATCCCTCCAGTAAACTTAAGGCTAATTCTATCACATCAGGCAAAAAGCCTCATAAAGCCTTAAAAGAGGGACCAAAAAAAACATGCGTTATTTTTTCTCCTGTGCTGGTGACCACAGCCTTACACAAGAGTGTAAGGAAGGAAGTGAAGAAAGTGGGTTGTTGTGCTGTATCACGCCAGCAGCTTTCTGCAGCTCCTCAGGCCACAGAGAAAGGGACCTCAAATGTGGTACGATAGGTAAACACAGCTCAGGGTGTATCAAGGATATTGCAGGCAGTATTAATCATATCCCAGGGTATCACTCTGCCTTTTTGGTTCAGACCCTATATGTAAACACCAGGCACACCAACAGATAAATATGTTACATATCAGTGCCGTGACTGTGCTTCCAAATGGGCTGAAGCAGGACAGGACTTTGCTGAGTAACTGCCCAGAGTGATGTTTGTTTTCTGAGCCAGATTTAGCCGTGCACAGCTCTCACTCGTATAAGAATTACCTACTGTATGCCAGAGCTAAATTAATTGCTTGTCCTTATCAGCTACACAGTTTGCAGTTCTGTTTCTCCTGACCTAAGACACATTTGTTGTCAGAGGGGAGCTGATGCACAGATGGTATTTTCTTCAGTAGTGTTTCTGTTCTTTGAAGGGAATGTAGTTTGTTGATTTTTTACAAAAACAATTCTAGTGATAGCTGTTTTTCCATAGTAATGGAGTATGTCTCTCTGCAGCCTTTCCACACACTTTTATGGCTCTGAGACAGGTGTTGCTTCATCACACCCTGCACAGCTAAACACCTCTTGTGGGCAAGTGCCTTCCTTTCCACAAAGAGATTTAATTTCATCCTAAAAACTAACCAGGCACTGGCATACAATTAAACATCCAAGGCTCCATCTTCAAAAGTTTTCACCTTGGGCTGCAAACCCCATTTTACTCAATGTCAGCAGTGCTAATCCCAGGATGATGCCTGCCAACTTCCTGGTGGTCCTGATGGGGAATAAAGAAATAAAGTGAAGTTTGTGAGGGTCTCCCCCAGCACTGGGTGCATTTTGGTTTTTCTCATTTTAAGTTCAAAGCCTTCTACATGGCAGCTGAATGGGAGACTTTCCAAAATCTACAGGAGGCTGGGAAGGAGTCCAGCATCACAAAGAGTATCCTGACGGAAACAGAAGAACCAGCGAATAACCATATGTGAAACGTACCCCTTTTTGTCACAACCAGAGGCACTGTTTTCCCAACAAACACCCTATCCATCTGGAAAAGAACAGTTGCTACCTGTCTCTGTGGTTATGATCCTTGCCGCCCAGCCATAGACAGCTTTAAGCACGCAATCCCTCCTCCCTATACATTGACCTCTTCTCACCTCTGGTTTCATTTTCGGTGTTGCTACCCTTTTGTCAGAGATGATATTTTTCTGAGACTCTAGACCTACAAAATGATAGTAGTGTCGTGCACAGGGGCTCATTTGCAGAATAAAGACTCATCGCAGGCACAGTTTTATAGGACTGGGCTTTATATTTCTCGTTGAAGTCCTTGCAACAGTTTCTCTCCTGCCAAATCCCTTTCTGTCTAGATTCTGCTCTTACATTCAGACTCCACTTCCTGTGGCTTTGGTTTGGCTGCAGTTTGTGCTCTCTTTTCCCTCTAAATCCCTCAACTTTCTTTTGCTGTGTTTTTGGGGTTTGTTTTTTTGTTTTGCTTCTTGAGCTGGTAATCAGACTTCTGCACAGCACTGAAAAGGCAACACTGCAGGTCTGTCTCAGAGCATTAGTTTGCAAGCATGGGAAGAGGCAAAGAAAAACCCTCTGTGTCTAAATCCTGCCATTTAAACTATTATAATGGATGGTGTTTGCAGAAAGTCCTTCCCTTGCAATATTTTTTCTTTCGGAATATCTCAAATGTCATGCACACTGCAGGCGCAGACTTCACAAGTCGGCATCTCCTTAATTTTCTTCATAAGCAGTGATCGCAAGTCTTTCCTGGTATGTCCTTGCCTTTCTCCAGCGGCTGCAATAATACCAGTAGCAATTCAGAGGAGAGAGAGCGAGAGGCTCCTGCTTTGTGTATACCAGTGAAAAGCCCAAGGACAGAGCCAGCCAGTGTTTCTGGCAGCGCAGCACATAATAATTAGACAGCCCTGGTTACATATCCGTCGGTGCAGGAATGGCATACTTTCCTGGTGAGTTGGCAGGGGCAGGTAATAAAGCTTGCATGCTTACACGTCCATTATGAACAGACTTATTAAGAGCCTCTCCTCCCAAAGGAACGCCGTAGTATACATGGAAATGAGTGTGTGGTCACCCAGCACTTCACAAGTATCCAGCTGTGCCCTCAGCAGACACAGAGCATGCAAAGCCATGCCGTGCCGGTTCTTCCAGGCAGAATCCAAATATTCTTGCTTAGAGAAGCAGGATCCTTTTAGTTGGAGCAAAAACAAGGTCCATTTGTTTTAGCACTGTTTGGACCACAAAAAAGGCGCCATTTCTCATTCTCTTCGAAGAAAGATGGCTGCACACATACATGCAGGCCCACAAGGATATTTTTTTCTCCAATTATTCACAAGTTTCATAGCCAATATCATTGATTACTGTTGCTATAACTCCTCCTAAACAGATAAAATATGTCAAGTGTTTCAGAGAAATGTCCCCTCTCTGCACTGACGTGCGTAGAAATGCCTCTCATACTTTCTGAATCTAGCTTATCTTTCCCAAGGGCTGAGGCATGACAATCCTTCCCTATTCTTTTCCCTGTATTTAGAATGGTGCTTCTGCCCTTCTCAAAGGATGAGAGAGGTCAGAATCTTCCCCCGTACATTTGTTGAAGTCAAAGTATTTGAGACAGGTTATTACTGTTGATGTTATTGATTGGTTTAGAATGTATTTTTACTTACAATATTTACGGACTTTATTGTGAATACTACTACTTACTTTTAACTACTAACTACTCCCTTCAGGCATACTTCATTTGAAGTAGCAGGTACAGTGTAAATGCTTCAAAATCCAGGAGCTTCTAGGGTTTAGGATGCATGTAATGATGATTACAATTTCCTTCAGGAACTTCATGTTTCTGAGATATTCTTAACATTGAACTCTTGCATCTCTCAGACACTCAAAACTCCCAGGGGATCTAGGGAAGTTACAGTCCAGCCAAGTCCACTTATTCCCACAGTTTGCTTTCCACACTTCATTAAAAAAGTGATTCAGGAGTTCTCTTCAAAGCTTCAGCAACCCTGCACATTAAAAAAGAAACCTCTCAGAAACAAACCCACATATACTGTTAAGTACATACAGTACTCTCAGTGGGATTATATGGCAGTAAGGAAATATTTCTGGGAAAAAAAAACAAAACAGAAAAATATTTTTAAAAAGCAACGTAATACGAATGAGGCCAGCAGCTCCACCTGACTCCAGACAATATTCCAAGGTCTTCAAGGATTCATCTGAGCTTACCAGTTCTGCTACTTTAATTATGTTAACAAAGAGCAGCATAATGCCCTTCTGGCACAGTAGCGATTATACTGGTACAGTTTAGTCCAGTTACACACAGTGAAACAGGGTATACTGGCACACTTTTTTTTTTATAGCTCTGTATGCAGAGTGCAGTTTTTACTGGCTATGTATAGATAAATGTATATCAACAAAAAAATCATATGCTTGTTAATAAAATCTTTATGTCAACTAGGTATAAGTCCCAACTAAATTCACCTTTACTAGAACTTGCTTATTTCTCTATTACTTCTTCCAAGATTTTTCTTTGAGGATCTCTTTATCACTATCCCCCTTTGCCTTCCCTGCTGCACTTCTGTGTGTGCTGCTGTGGCTGCCAAACCTCTAGCCAGGTTTGATTTCAGGCTGGTCTCCTCCCAGTCCTCTTGCAACATTTTCAGATTAAACCTACAGGTATGATCATCTAAATTCCATTTTTCCTGACAACATTCACTTCCTCTTCTTTCCTGTCAGATGGGTTAACAAACCAGCTGGAGCAGAAGGCCAACATGAGCCCAGTTATTCCAGCAGGACAGGTGGGTGTTAAGCAATACTGTTACCTGTTTATTCCTGCATTTTCATATAGAAAGGTAGGGAATGAATATATTTTGAGAGAGGTAGTTTTCTTCCTACCGTCAGACATCCTCACCAGCCTGTTTTCCATTGCAAAGAGGTTTTTCTAAGTACAGACCTTGTTTTTCCCCACATAAATTCTCTCTGAGGTTCTTGCACATTCAGATTTATCAGACATTTGAATCAGAAATTAACAGCCACCCCACAAAACTGGATAAGGTACGTACATTTGTATATGTTCCCTACTTCTTCTCTAGTTGCAGCAACATAATTACTGCTGACCACAGGAGATCACTACTGGAATAACTCCTCCACAGCTCCTGAAGGGAGTCAGCATCACCTCAGCCTCTGTGGACACACCGACACGTCCTTCTCTGAGCCAGTCACAGCTTGGAGGCAGAAGTGTAGAGAATCTTCCATCTGAAGAGAAGACGGCGACCGCCTCTGAATACACGTCTTTATGCCACAGGTAACAATGTTAGTTTGAAGAGGTGTCTGAGGGCTCAGGATCATCTGTTACAAATTAGGATGGAGAACTGCCTGTTTATGTTAACTACAGACTCACTGTCCTGCAACACTTTTGCCTTGTAAACTTCAGGATGATGTCTCTGCTGGTCATGTTAGCTGCAGGAGCATTTATATTTTCAGAAGGGAAGCATAAGAAGGAGATTGGAGAGCTGCCTGCACTTCGTGATGTCCTCTTTGCAGATGGGGTAGGTACCAGGCTTCTGCAAAACATCTTTCAGGGGACTAACCTGCAACTCCAGACAGGAAAACTTGCTTTCACCTGAAACACTTTCAAGCTTCTATCTCTGGAAGCTGAGGAAGCAAAGGGCTTCACAATGCTGAGTATGATGGGATTCTGATCCCTGATAACTTCATGCCAGTCATTTAAACAACCTGGTGACTAAACAAGGAAAGAACTTAACTGACGTTACTATTAAAGAAAAAACCACCCAGGCTTCAAAGTCTGACTTCCTTCATATTTACTTGACTTGAGTGAGAACAGACAGACTGCAAAACACAGTGGTAGCAGCAGGAAACAGAAGCCCTGTATCGGCTCAAACATCAGCCTGAATCCTGTGATGACCCAGATCACAAAGATTAAAAGCAACACAATCCCTGAACTAATGAAGTAGGTAAGTGGATAGGACTTAATGATGGTGTGATACTTGGATTACAGTTTGTGTACATTTTGCAATAAAGAGAAACTTTTTGGCTACCTAACAAATGTAATTTTTTTCCCTTTTTCTCAAATACTCTGGAACCAGCACTCACACTCTCATAGCTTCTTGATCTTGCCAACAGTTCTGAGAGGGATGTTAAATGCTAGTAGCATCAGAAATGTAGCAATACAGAAATGGCTGAACTTTCTCTGAAAGTTATTTATTTACACTTTAAGCTGTTTAAGTAGGGCAGAGACAACTTAATTTTATGGATTTGCATGCTGGATTCAAACCGCAGCTCTTAGATTTCACTGGGACAATTAGGAGCTGCTATAAAAAAAGTAGAATGAAAAATTATACGGGGATGTGCGGTGAGAAAGTCTAATGATTACTGAAAAACCCCACATATAGAAAGGGCAGTAGTCCAATGGTAAGTGACATCCAGTCCAGTTATGTGACAGTGACAGAGATAGCAAACAACGCACTAACAGCACTTGTTACCAAAGGAACAATTACAGCACCAGAAGTTGTGGGTGAATGTGAAACCTCTGTAGAAAAGCGTGTGCTTCTACCACACTGCTTTGACAGTGAAAGCAAACAAGACAGTGAGCTACTAAACTGCTGCATAAAGAAAGAAGATGACACAGGCAAGTCAGAGATGTTGTGGGTCACTTCACACTGCAGATAGCCCCAAAATATACCACACTTCTTAAATCTATATCTCGGCAAGCACCAGCAGTTAGAGATTGTGGCAAGGTTTTGTGAGGTGTTCAGATACCACAACAATGGCTACCACAGGCTTACTGAGGCTTAGAAAGTGTTTCATAGATAGTTGCCCCTAAGAAACTTCTTCTGTTTTCATGTGAGTTGATCTAGACTGCAAGGGATGTCACGCAGTGAGAGACTCTGCTTGTCAAAATTAGAGACCAGTAAAGGACCAGAAAAGTGGAATTTATTATTTTTATTTTTTCACTTTTGTTTAGGAAGAGACAAATCACAGAACATGATGTATCACAGCAGCGCCGTCTAACCCTTGGGAGACAGGATGGCAGTTTTGGAGTCTGACACAACTGAGCCCCATGAGCTTTGCAGGTGTCAGGCCTTGAGGTCCATCCAGGCATAGGGGCACTAGAAGGCCTTGGGTTATGGCTTTGTTGTTGGATAACCCTGTATTACTGACTGCATCTCTTCTAAATCTCCTTACAGGCCAATTACTTGGGGGATCTCTCTAAATGTTGCAGGAAAGCACTTCATCCTAGGCATTAATATGGCTGCCAGCTGCCTGCTGTTTTGCAGTCAAAGGAGTGAAGACTGCAATTAGTTGCTCATCTTTCAAACCTTTATTTTGAAGAAGGTAACACTCCATGCTACAACCAAAATGATTAAGACTCCAGAAACTCCAGAGCTGATGAGTAAATAATAACCATATGACTCATTTCCTAACTCAGAGGTGCCTAGAAACCGAAATTAGCAAGTCACAGAGCAAAAGACTTCATATTTCAGTGATTTCATCCTTTCTTTTTATCGTACATACAGAGAGAAAACTCTGCATTGCCTGGGCCTTGCCACGACAGTTTATGGGGGAACCTGCACTTTGTCATATATAAAGGCCATGCCTTAAAGCACAGTGCATGGCTGGGGGTCTGCAATGCACCTTCTTGAACTGCTGGCACCATGGGGCTCTCTATTTCTGGGCTCTTCTTACTGCCCCAGCTGCAAGTCTCCTGTGGTTTGGGCTGTTATTTATGATAACGATCAGATGGATCAGGACTGACTCTAAACCAAAATTTCCTTGCTGCAAGGAAAGCTGAGCTTTAAACGGTAACTAGAGTCTGAATTAGAAGAAACCACAAACTAAGAGAACCCTCCTTATGTTCATGAGTGAACTTACTGTCTCAATGTGGCTTAGTCTCTGCCAGCTGCTGCTGACACCAGCCTGCTTTCCTTTGCAAATATGTCAATTCAGAAATGGACCTCAAGGATTTAGGAACTAAATCCACCATGCTTTGTGAATCTTATGTATCATTAAGCCGCAAAAACCCACAAATTCTGAGGGTGTGAGAAGGGGAAATTTTACTAGAATGCTTAACCTAACCTGGCATTCTAGAGGGAAGCCTTACCTTGGCTGTACCCACAGAAATTCATTATGAGAGTAGATACATGATACAGGAACGGTTCATCTCACCTTAACAACTTGCAGTCTGCATTTAGGAGGTTAAGAGGTAAAATGTTAAAACAGGTAAGAAATCTGCTTCATTTGAATGAAGTCCCCCAAATAGATGACTGCTCAGAGATGAGACGCAGGGAACATTATTCAGAGTTTCAAATTAAGGAATATAAAAAATGGAGTTGGCTTACATTATTGATAAAGGCTGGTGTAGTGAAAGACACAAAGATCCTGAGCTGTCAGAAAGTTCAGCCATTGATGATCCTCTGTGCAAAGCCATTGGACCCTGTAAATCACTCAGCTGCAGTGGACTTCAACACACACAGCAGAGAAGCTCCCCAAAACCCAGTAAATATTTAAGAATACAAAAAAACAATAACAAACCTGAGCAGCAGAAGATTACTTCCAAATCTATGAATTACTTCCTTCATTCTTATGTTCACATAGTGCTCATTTGTTCTGAAGAGTTTATTAAAAATAGCACCCTTTCAAATTTGAGCAGAACAAACTGTAACAAAACTATAACCAAAAAATATGGTTTACCTACAATTTTGGCAATTATCAAATGTGTTATTTTGTGTTAATACGATTAGCAATGGCTTTGCAAACATTTTGGGTGCTCTGGTAATTCAAAACAGGCATGATATGTATTTGCCTGTATTTGCAGCAGAAACAAACACCTGCCAAGGTCCTGTTGGCCTCTCTGACAGTGCTCTAGAGCTGCTCACCTGCCCCCAGAACCTCACAGACGGGCTGAGTTTCAGACTCCCCAGCTGCCCCAGTAGTCCCACCACAAGCAGAAATGGGAGGCTTCCCATCCTCATGTCCTCATCCTGGCTTCAGAGCTGAGACCTGCTTTTTGTCTTTCTGCATTGTCCCAGTCTGGCCATCCCCCAATAATCCTTCCAGACTGTCTTCCCATCCTCATTACTCAGTTGGCCTCCAACCATTTTCCAGTTATCACCTCTCAAACCCAGTAGACAGCAGCAACAAACCTCCTCTTTTTACCTCAACTGTGATGTTGGCTGAACAACCCAGACCACATCTTTCTCCGACATACTGACTTTTTTCTTTGCCTTTATCTGACCATGACTCTAGGAGGCCTGTCATACAATCATGCACCCATTTGTCCTTCCTACATTGCTTCTCTCCTAGTTTTCCAGGGAAATTCCTGGTTTACACTAGCATGACTGTGCATACACAGACTGCACAATGCAAGCAAATTAACCTTTCATCCAAGGTGACACAATTACCTTTCTCCCTCTCTTTTTCTGCATATTTCAGAGGAGGAAACTTCAACTCAATTCGACTCCAAACATTTAGCTGAGCCTCTTAGGCATCAATACTTAATTATCCCCACACTGAGAAGCTGCAAGAATGCAACTTCAGCACATCTATAAACTGCCTCTCCACTGACTGTAGAGGGAGCATAGATCCATAATTCAGGCACCTTTTGTGCCCAGGATTAGTTTGTATGAATCCATGCAGATGTGTATTAATTGATATGAGCATTGAGGTCTGACATATATATCTTATTTAATAATTACTGTATTTTTGTGGGCTCATCCAGCACCCAGGGGAATGGGCCTGCAGCTGTTCTGGAATACAGGTGAAAATAACCACATGCAGAAGCTGCATGACTAGTGTACCAGTGAAGAGTCTAAAGCCTTTGTAGAAAATTCTCCTACCTGAGCAAACATGTGAGTGAGCACTTGATAAGGACTGTTCACTACGCACTATTATCAATAGTGAGAAGATTACAATATTCATTCAATATGATGGAGTCTTTTCACCACTGTGAGTAAGTGCACTACCTTCATCTGCATTTCTGGTCCCTGGAGTCACATTTGCTCTTTTTTTCCTGTACAATTATTATACACTAAGACAGCCAGCACAGCACAAGGGTTTTGTTTTGTCTGTTTAAAACCTGCTCGCAGCCAGGAGGTGTTGAAATTCACACTTTTCAACTGCTGAAGCAACATTCTGGGATGACATATCACAGAAGTGAGGTCCACTGAGTATCAGAAGGAGATATGTAATAAAATAAAATAAATTACAAAGAAAAATGGCCCACTGCAAAAGCAAAATAAAAATAGTGCAAGGTTTTTTGTTTGTTTACAAAAAAAAAATAATTAAAAAAAAAGAAGGCCAAAAAAGAGTACAAGAACTCACATCACTCTTCCAAACTACAAAAATACTCTAATAAGGGCAGCAGTATTCAGTGGAAACTATAGAACAGCACTACTGTCCAGCTGCTTTATTCTTCTCTTATAAAAATGGATCTAATAGGAAACACTGCAGCTCCTTGTTAGAATATGAGGAACTAACACTGGCTGCACACCATGAATCATAGTGAGTTTCTATCTGCATTTAAATTTTCTGGACTTTAAACAAACTGACCTAAGAGCTAAAAATACAATCTAGCTCCCATTTCTAAAATCCCATTTCTGCCCATCCTTTCAGTTCACAGATGGTGATGGTTTGCTGTCAAGGTACCGGTACCTTCTCTTTTCAAAAGAGATGTGATGCAACTTCTTACTGATTGATGTGGACAGATGTTTGGGCAGACAGTTTCTCTGAGCTATCAGTTCTTAACTTCTGCCTTGCCCGGACATGATGACAGGAATCTAAAAGTTAATTACCTTGCAATTTTCCTTCCTTGAATATATTTTGTAAGACTGACTTCTGGCTCCTACTACAAGACTGTGGGAAGAGTATCACTGCTTACATTTGGTCCTGAATGGCACTGGCAGTAGCAAGCACTGAAAGATGTTATCTTCTTGCTGCCTGTAGAGATAAAGCAAGAGAAAGAAAAAAAGCGTGGATTTTAATGTTAAAATTACCACATATATTATGGATTCTCTAAAAGATATAAAGTTCCAGACTGGAAGTCCACACTGATGTAACAGAAATATCATTCAAAGATAAACTGATAATTTTGAATTGTGACTGCATCTAGTTTAGCATAGGCAACTGTATAATACTATGCAGATGAGGCTGTTTAGATTGAAGAATTTTCTATGGGACATGTAGACCAACCCCTTACTACATGGTACTGTGGTTTTCTGTCATGCATAAAGGCAAATTCAAGCATCCATGTTCCATTAAGTTGAGCATAGAAATTTGCAATGATTCTTACCTAGTCATTGTAGCTGTGTTATTTAGAAACTTCACCAAATACTGCTAATCTTACAACACATTTTGTAATGCATGTAATGGAAATGAAGCAACTCCATAAACTAGGGATATCTCCAGTATCCAGAGTATGTATCTGCCTAAATGAGCTGCATTTGTTTAAAATAACTACCAGGTCTGACTTCAGAGCACACATTCCTTGAAAGTGAAACAAGTATTTTCAGAGCAGTAGTGCCTCTTGTGTGAAAGATACAATTCCATTTAGCTGGCAACTTCATCTTGACAAGAAACATGCACAATTATATTTTTAAAAATTCTTTGTCCATGAGAAGAAGCAGTCCCTATAACCTCATTAAAAACAAGTCATGCTGGAGAAGACTTCTGCAAGACTCATGGTGGCAATAAAATTATGTTCACTACAAAGTGAGCACTTTACTTGATAAAGAGTCACAGGAATTTATAACAAGCAAAAGGGCTGTAGTGGCAAATTTGAAAAATCTATGTGTTAACTGATAAACCAGATTAACTATGTAAGTAGAGCAGCGAGTTTTGTAAGCTTGTTTTCCAAACAACACTACATTTTTCCCCATACATCATGTATTGTTTGTATCTCATGTTCATTTTCTCCTGTTCTCAGACCAGAAGCAGCACTACAGTAAAGTAGACGAACTGTGACCATCACTGGTAATACCTTTTCATTTTGCAAACCATGCCCCTACCCTGCCTTGGAGGAACTAACCCCTACCTTGTCACTGTGCTCCACAGAGTGGGTGACACAATCTGGGACAAATCTGAGAGTCAGGATATTATTAGTGCTGAAAAGTCAGTATCTCTTGGGTACACAGTAAGGATTAACCAGGACTAATGACCTTTCCTGGCCCCCACAGAGGGGTTCGGGGGGTAGACAAGGAGGGTTACGGAAGCCAGCAGAGCTGGGGCCTGCCTTGTATGTGACTCTGGAATTGCAAGGGAACCACGGGGGCGCACCCTGTGCAAGCTGAGGGACAGGCCCCATGGTGTTCCTTGGTTCCAGAGCAGTCATGGTGTCCAGGGGTGGGCAGGGGTGAGGCATAGCTCATGCCAGGGCTGAGCATACAGGGCGGTCAGGCTGGAGGTCTAGGGCTGAATGGGGCTGAATGGGGCAGTGATGTCCAGCTGTGCCCCAGCATGGCATTTCTCAAGGTCTCCATGGCTGCCACCCCCAGTGCCACGGGGACTGATGTACTAGTATGCAAAATGCAGGTCATAATATTACTCACAGGAAAACCTGATGGCAGGTAATCTTCTCCTGCTTTCTCAAGGAAGTGAGACTTAATGCAATCACACCGTTTGTTGTCCTGTCCATTAGATGTGCCCCTACAACAAATCCTGAGTCTGTTGGCCAATTTTAACCACGGGGTCCTAAAGATAAAAGCTCTACTGAATGTCATGTAAATCTGCATGTGGCTTGTCGTGGGGACACCACAGCGTGAGAAGAAATCACCAGGAGGGCTCGACAGCCATGGGTGATTTGGCTGGTCAACATGCAGCACATCTCAGAGCCAGCCATGGCACCATCTGTGTGCTGCCCACAGGAACACTGAGGCACAGGGGAGGTCGTAAGTACTCACAGGGGACATCTGTGGTTAGTGACATACTGTAGGACATCGGGCACCTACCATGGGAAATCAGGCTCCATTCGTTTTGCTGTGCAGCTTGTTGTTCCCTTCTTAAAATTACACTACAGAAGAAAAATCCTGTTAATGGTCACAGCAACCAAGATAAGTTTGCAAGAAAGTGTTGTCAAGAAGCCAGTAATTTAATGTCTGATAATTTCAAGTGCATCACACTGACATAGCATGGAAACCTTATACTACTCTTACATAATTTGTGATGCTCATATAATCTGGAGATTACCATTCTGAAACACATTTTAAAAAAGAATCCTACTGCCTCGTAATTATTTGGAATTTTATGTTGAACTAGACCTTTATAGGCCTCTAACTCACTCGAGGCAATAAATGAAAACTGAAAAGCATAAGCAGTTTTCCAGTGCTTTCTCTTGTGGAGAAGAACATGCATCTTAGGAAGCCATTAATCCTTAGCACTGAAGGGAGCAGTAAGAGAAATCTGATTAGTATACCAGCACCAGTTTGCAGTCAGTTGACAATAACATTTTCTGACTTTGAAAGCACCATAAAAATGTGTATTTCCTTGCCTTCTTCCTACCCACCAGTATTTTCTGCAGAGAGCTGATCACCAGGAAAGCCTCACACCTTATGGTACCGACTGCAAGAGAATGTGGTTTGTGCCCTTGGCAGAGCCCAAAATCACCAATTCCTGTTAGACTAGTTGAGGAAGAAGAGAAATGGAAAGATTCTGATTTTGGACAGCAACCATAAGAATAGCATGCTGCTTCTTTGAATCATTTCCTAACTAGAGTTGGTTATGTACAATTTACTTTCCGTAGAAGAAGAAATTGGAACCAATATTACTTTGTTCAGTTCTGTTTATTTATGAAGAATGAAAAACATCCTGTGTCCTTGAACAAAAAAGGAATCAAGCAGCAGAAGAGACAGGCTTTGTTCTCAAATGCAGTCCCCTTTGTAGCTAGCAATCTGGCCAGAAGTCCTCTTTTTTAATTATTTCTAGCACTGACAGACTATTGGTACTTCTGCGGCTGCAGTGATCTCTTTCTTACTGCCCTTTCTCAGTTCCTGGTGTTTTTTTTGTCCCTCCTCAAAGAACCACAAGCTTTTACCAAACTGCACTCAATGAAATCTCTTTACCTGCACATGTTTGTATACTGGAAAGTAGTTCATTGTTTCAGTTACCTGGTCGACAGAAGATCCCTTTTCTTACGAGGTTATTAAAATTTACCTAAACTTATTAAAACTCTTTACTTGTTAAAATACCTAATTAATGTTCAGATGCAGCAAAACAATGGCAGCACGCAATCTGATTAAAGACACCCAGCATGACACGGTCTATGAAAGTATTACAAAGAATTTCAACTCTGGTCTGCAGAGCTAAAAGCAACACTAAATCATATAGTGATACAGTCCCTACAGTGACAGAGTGTTTGCAGTTAAAAGAGTTCAGTGATCAGTGAAAACAGCGAAGATAAAACTAAATATAGCTTGGGGGGCAAAAAAGACTGAAGAAATTGTCAGATCTTCAATTACTGTCAATCAGTATATCTTTGGTGAAGGTGATGAAATTCTTTCATGTAACAGAGCTAAAAAAGTGTCCCAAAGCAATTACTAGAAATTAGGATGGTCACAAAAGGGGATGTGTGTGAAATATACAAATTAATGAAATGCTTTGCATTATCTAGCAAAAGAAACATACTGTAAATAATGTGCTTATTATTAATCAGATGAACAGAACATTATAATATTCCACTTATAAACCAAATAATCCCACTCCTCCAAGCGCTGCTGACAATCTCTTCTCATCATCTGCACATCTTCAGACCCATTATATTACTTATGAAAAGTATAAGGTGGCTAGGCTGTTGCAATCACTTTCTAAAGTGTGAGAAACAAAGAACCGGTGTCTGGGAAGCATCCGTTCCTAAAGGGAGAGCAGTCAGAGAAGCAAAGCATATACAGGTTTTGAAGTTCAGGATAAGATTTTTCATTAATCCTTTGGTATAGCTCCAGCTTTGCAGGTTTTTGGCCTTTAGAAGCCAAAGGCCTCTTAGCAAGTCACACTCCAGTGTGACTTGAGCACCTCAGATGCTGGTCATGATAAGCTGCTCCTCCAGCAGGGTAGAGGGAGGGACAGGCAGTTTCCAGAGAGCAATTCAGCTCACCTGAGATGTGACTTTCCACTACAGGGTGCCTATACTGCTACACTGAAGAGAGAGAGCCTTTGTTATCAGGCTTAACATTTATGTGCTTCAGGTAGGTGCCTGGGTAGGATCAGGCTGTGTATAAGTCTCTGTGAGCAGGGTTCACAGTGATGCAGGTTGTACTGAACTCTAAATCAAGAGACTCGACACTTAGCTCATAAAAGAAGTATACAGTCGTGCACAAAATAATAAACTTCAACCATATTTTCCCAGCCTTGATTTCCATGGTATTGTTTGGTAATAGGTCAGACATCCTGTAGAGTATCTACAAGCTGCTTTCATCTCACCTTGTCTCTTCAAAACCAGAGTGACTTTCTTTGTCATTGTAGTGACTCATAATTAGATCCCCTTTTCTCCTGCTTCAAAAAATGTTTTTTCTTTCCAATTCAAAACCTTTGAAGAACTCGTAAATCTTCCCTTTTGTTCTCTCTGTGAGACCCTCTGGAAGTGCCATTCTTTTAATTTCTGTTCCTCCTTCCTCTTTGAGGACTTTCCACTTTATCTGGTACAGCCATTAAAGTTAATGGCCCTTCATCACTCTCATAAGTATATGGTATAGACCCAGTCAGCAAGAGGCCTGCTCCACATTGAAAATACGACATTTATAATAACATTGTCCAAAATTCATTAGATGTGTAGAACCTGCAGGCTACCCCATATGTCTGGGATGAAATAGAGTTTAAATGTTGTTGAAAGAGTTGTTCTAGGGTTTTTTCTAAGACAGATTGCAAGCCTGAGCCTACTTTAACCTCACAAACAGCAACTGACCAAGCAAGTCAAGCGGACATTCAAGTAAGACTTTGGTAACAATGACTTTGAAATTTATTCTTTTTTTTCCCTACAAAGAGTAATAAAGCTGCAGAAACAAAAGTGTTTCAAATTCCCACTGCTCTGTTGAACAGAGAAAACAAATACTAAAGACATTTAAATCACAATAATTTTGTAGTGTTTAGTAATCATATGTGTAGACAGCAGTACATTCAACAGTGGACTACAGCGAAGACACTTCTATCTTAAAACGTCAAGAACTTATATACTCTGAAACCTCTGTGGTAAAAATTGGGGACGACAGAAAACAATTTTTGATCTAGGACATATTCAGAGGCATGAATGGGTCATTTCCAACATAGAAATCAAACATACATGGTTAGTATATCAATTTGTCCTCATTATTTTGGAAACGTGGTGAATATTAATAAAAGATATCATAAGAAGAGATCCCTTCTTCTACCCATTAGAGTGACCTAGAAAAAATAGTTGACTGTGCCTGTATTGAATAAAACTGGAAGACATCTTTTAACTGCACGTCCCTCTTTTTCTGAACACTTCAATTTGCATGGTGGAAAAGCAGACATTGGTTTCACAGGGCACTGCCTGACACAGGGCCCAGTACAGAACAAAAACATAACACACAAGAAATTTGGGGCACAGCAACTGTTCTTACAGTTGCGAAAAAAAATGCTCCTCTCACTTAGCTGACTTACCAGTGATGCTTCTCAATAGCCATAAAAATCAAAAACAATCTTAGGCTAGGGACAAGCAACAAGGTTGTCTGCACAACAGCATCTACTTTTTCTAGTCACACTGCTGAAATTGTTACAGGACAGAGTATTTTGGGATTGGTGAAGATTCTGCCTTACCAAGTTTTATGTTGAAAGAACATTAATATTTTTCTACCTTTTTTTTACACACTGTATCAGGTATCAGCTCAGGTGCATTGATACTATTAGTGAGAAATGCATGGGAAATATCTTTAGTCTACAAAGTAATTCATATAAACCAGTACAAACCCAATCACGTTTTCCTTTGATCTTGCATTCAGTTATCAGCTATAAAATGCTATCCTATTTCGTAAGTTTCTAAGCATTTGGAGGTTTTGATTTTTTTTAGGGTTTTTTGTTTGGTTCATTTTATTTGTTTCTTTCTTTCTTTTTACAGAGGCAGATAATGATAGGACAAAGGGGAACTTCTTTACTGTGAGGACGGTGAGGTACTGGAACAGAATACACAGAGAAGTTGTGGATGTCCCATTCTTGGAAGTGTTCAAGGCCAGGCTGGACAAGGTTTTGAGCAACCTGGTCTAGTGGAAGAGGTCTGTGCCAAATGGCAGGAGGTTTGGAACCAGATGCTCTTTAAGATCCCTCCCAACCCAAACCACTCTACAATGATTCTCTGATGATGCTGCAATCAGTGAGACATCTAACCAAGGTCAACAGAAGAGTCAAAGAGATAGAGGTTTCCTGGTCCAAAGTACACATATTTCAGAATATATAAATATTTATACTTACGATAGTATATATGTATCATCTTAGTCCAATCCTATCCCAGTATACATTTAATGTTTTTAACTGTGGCAGGGAGATCAGCACCTTGAGTTCCCTCTAGAACTGATCCTCTTAGAAGAGCACTGAGCTTTACTCGCACATCAGTTCATACTTCTGCCATCTACCGTGGCTCTACTTTCCAGAAACCAACTTTGACGTTGTTTTTTAAGGAAAACTTAATATTTTAGAAGAAATTTTTATTTCAGAAAATGGAAATTTATGTTTTTACTTATGAAATCTGACCTTCAGGCTTATTTGAGAAGTTCATCCTTAATGATGTAAATTAGTACATTTTATGTCAATGTAAATTTGATGACTTTGGTGGTTCTGTGGTCTCCAAAAACTTGAATAGAGAATAACTAGGCCACCAGTCATTACATGAAAGGAAAAAGGGAAGGGAAATCTGAGATATCCATGTAGGAGGACACGCATATTACCTAAGGAATTACAGCAGGTGCTTGGTTATTTTATACTATGATTATTCTGCTTCACCTCAGAGAGCTCTGAGGTCTATTAAGACAGAAGATAGTCTGATTTTTTTCTTTTCTTGTAAGTTTTCACCTTTTTAACAAAGAGATAGAGTGGAACAAGATATGCAGTCATTGCAATCTGTTCTGTTTGGTGCTGGCTAATTAAGGTTTTAGCTAATTTTGAAAGATGGTTTCAGTTAGAATCTTAAAACTCTTGTTTAGTAATACAAGAAAGAACTGAAAACATGGTATAACTGAGAATGAAACAGCGCTTGCATGCCTCATCTTAATGGAGGCTGTAGGTGTCACTGACAAAAGTTCATTTCACAGTAACAATTCTGACTCAAGGACGACAAAATCTTTTTAAAGTGTGAAATAACCTACTGGTAAACTCCTATATTTGAACAGGGACACTAAAAATTAGAAGGCTGAAGTAATAAGTGGTGGGCTTGAGTGGAAAACTTTCAAAAAAGGCTTTATTCTCCATAAAACATCTTTTCCAAGGAATCAGTTCTGTTTCATCTGAAGAAACATCAATGCAAATTTCTCTTAGCTTGACTAGCTATGTGGAATACTTTTCCCAACACCTGAAATATTTGTCTTTCCTAAGACATCAACAGGACAAGAAGATTCACCATTGCTTCTTGGTATTTTCTCAAAGGGTTAAGCAGGACTGGCAGGACTTGTATATATATTTTATATATATATATATATGTATTTTATATATATATATATAGGGCAGCTTGTATAGCACAGCTACTCCATGGAGTATTGTGGTTCACAATAGAGTAATACTAAAGTTATGCTCATCATCTACATCATCAGAGCACTGAATTATCTAAATGTTGTCCAGAATGCTTCTTCTGCAGTAAAGATGAAATTTTGAATCAATGCAATCAGGTATAATGACAGCTTTGGTAGTAAGTCCAGCCTGAGAGAATCCCATCTCTGTCCACCTGCTCCACCTCTCCAGGGGAGAAGTGGGCTGTGACTTCTGAAGCCAGCCTTTTAATGACATGGTAAACACCACAAACTCTAGAACATATGTTGAACAGCATTCAGTAAAAAAATTGTACTTTTCATGCTTTTACTGAACTGGACAAAGAAAAATATGCCTACAGCAAAATTCCAGGTTGACTGATGCCCATTACACTTACTGCTATCAGCTCACTGTATACTGTTAACAAGTTTTATATATTAAAAAAATATGGTTGGCTCATCTTCAAAGAATACTCAAACCTATTTAATATTCCTGACATTTGGCTACCTGTTTTCATTCACAAAGCTGTTTCTTGAAAGTGAAAATACAGCACTACTTTCCTGTCAATGTTGAACTTTCTCTTTCTTAAATAGCAAAGGAGTACTGTTATTTAGATTCCAGGAACAGCAAGACGAACAGAAGAATATTTGCCTTTTTAAATCTTTCTGAAAACATGGTTTGTTTATTTATTTATTATTTGTGAAAACACAGTTGATAATTGGTTTCATAAAAATAATAATAAAAGGAACAAACCAGAGTTATGAACTCAAATTACTACAGCAGTATGAAAAGGCTAATATTCAGAGGTTAAAAACATGCTATGTTCTTAGCTGGTAAATCAGGGTGGAATTCACCTCTTCCAAAAATGGCAAAGTCACATACTGTCTGATCACATTCATACTACATGAAGTTTTATTTCACTCAAAATCTTTGTCTTTTTAGTTAGTGTTGATCTAAGATGTCAAAAATGATTGCAGTCTACAGCAACACGGGAAAAAAAAATCAGTAGTTAAACATGTCTGACTCCTGGAGATAATTCAAATGGAAAAAAATCCAGGTCATTGGCCTTTTTAAATAGACCCCCGGCAATATTTACTCCTCCATAAATAGCACAGTCACATGAAATAAAACTGTGTTCAGTAAAGCCTGCAAAACAAAAGAACAATTTACAGACTGAAACGCAAACTGTGGCTCATGTGTTCGCTGGGTAGGATTAAGTGAGCTTGCTGCACGGTCTGTGCTTAGTGATTGTGGTGTCAGATCCACTGGAAGGAGAGCAAGTCAGGTCACTAAAGGTGCTCCATCCTTCAGCAGGGAAACGCTGGGATCCTGCTCTAGACTGCGACTCGTGAGAGAAAGCTTTTGCTGTAATGTCACGTTTCACTGGGGCAGAAACAAGCTCCACTGCCTTTACCATCATGACTAAGAGCACATCTACATAAGGAAAAATCATGGGCATTACTGTGCTGCTTTAATTCAACCACCATGGCTGTAGTGCTGTAGGAAGGGCAGTACATTTCCCCAAGGTAGACAAGTCCTAACATGGAGGCACATGCTTCTGAAATCCCAGAAAGACCATTTAGTGCACCTGCTAGCAAAAACAGATATTTTTGGATGTTACAGACAGAAGGACAAACAATTAAATTACTATAAACATAATTTACATTTCTCTAAGGCTCATGTCAGTCTCTTCCATGTGCTTACTCACACATATGACTCTATTTCAAGCCTTACTTTTTAATCTTTTTCCCAAAGATCGAGCTCTGCGAACCATGCTCTTACATAAAAAACACAGCTGTCTTTTTAAAGTCTCTTTTGTAGCTCTGAAAACAGTTAAAAAGGTGAAACAACTGCACATAAAACTTTCTAATCCATACAACATGTTGGTAGTATCCAGAAGGGCATGTGACTTCATTTCATTCATTAACCAGGGAGTGGAAGCATTGATTTTAATTAATCAATATTTAGGACGCTTCCTTACTAGTAGCACTCATTCTGCTTTTGCAAAATAAGGTTAAACAATGCTCCTGAAAAGCTATAGCTGGAAAATGAGCCTGGTAAGAGAGGGCAGATTTGCAGACTAAGGGTGCCAGCCCACTTGCTAGTGGGCCATGGAGAACTGGCTGTTCGACTGACTTGGCTCTTTGTTTCCAGTTGCTAAATCACAGCAGAGACAGATGAAAATATAAAAATACTTTTCTGCTATTATTCTCCAAGGAGAGCAGAATTACAAGTGAACAGAACTACAATGCTAGTTTCATACTCAATCCCTTACAGTGAGTATCCTACACTGTCAAAGTGCTTGGAAATCCTGGTACAGTGACGACTTTCCACCTTGGATTTAGGGATAGATTTTCCCAGTCCTCTTAATTTCTCTCCACTGAAGCCTGTATATCTGGTTTGCATCTCTTGGCCACGTTTTGTACTTTTCTGGCTGCCACATTCATTAAGTTTCCAAGAGCAGCTGATTCTTAGCATGCAGTAATTCTTGTTAGCCTGCTGAGAAGCTGACAGAATAAACCTTGCTGTTTGTTTGTTTAATTCCCTTCACTGAGCATTAGGAATTTTTTTCTGAAAGAACTCAGGCTTCCAGGTGTTCTCTTTTACATGCAAACATTTCATAACAGAAGTAGTTCCTTTTTATTTCCTACATGCTGTGTTCAACAATCTTTATAGAAGACCGTAAAGCCGAAGACAGTTCTCGTTGGCATTTACAAAGGCCTGGTTTGTCACAGACAAAAGCATTTAGAAAGTGGAAAGGCTACAGTGTTTGTGTTGTTGGCAGTGGTGGTTGGTTGGTGGAGTTTGGTGTCTTTTTTGCATTTCAGTGAATACAGGCACCATTTATTACATTTAAAAATACTATGAATCCACTCCTGTTGCTGCAGATCTTTCCCTATTTTATATATAAAATGCAAACAAATCTTCAGCACTGAGAACAGATTAATAAATACACATATGCTCATATTCTGTAGATTCTTGCTAAGGAAATGTCATTATGGCAAAGACGCTAACTGATCCTGAAAGCTTAGTTGTAAACCAATATCCCTAAGGGATGCTTTGCATCTTACTGAGTCAGAAAACTGTTGAGTTTTCAGACAGCACTGTTTCTACCCAAAATGACAGTTCAAGACACAGGCAGAATTAAGGAGTTAAACTGGGATACATTTTCATTGGACTGTTGGTTAAAATAATCAGCGTACATGTGCCTGTGTGTACAAAATTCGTAAAATACATTTTTTATTTGCAACAAAATCAGAACTAGTTTTAACAATCCATTGCCTTCACACACCCATACATATAGTTTTGCCTGGAAATACTCTTAATGACGTGTTCATAGGTATGCTGAAGGAAATCAAACTCAGGACCCTTACAAAGAAGGTCTTGCCAAGTAATCTCTGAGTTCCAATCCCAGAATTTCAAATTCTGCTCTGGGAGGAAGGTGACAGATGGCTGTGAGATAACTAATGCTGTATTTATTTAAGGATTTATCAAGCAGAAGACTTGGGAACACTTAGGGTGGATAATGACTAACCAGCACAGACCACCAAACATGTAAACGTGTCATTTAACCTGAAGCAGGTGAATAGCTCTCTTGGTTTTACTGGAACAGTCCAAGTGCTTAAACTTAATTCCATGCATGCTTGAAAGAGCACTGCCTTAGCCCAGAAAGTATTTTAAACTAGGACTAGGGCATCTCTTCTTTGCAGACAGGCTGAGTGAGTTGGGGTTGGTCAGCCTGAAGAAGATCTTTCTCTCTTGAGAGACCTTACAGCACTTCCAGTATCTAAAGGGGGTCTAAAAGGGAGCTGGTGAGGGACTTACTAGAAGGGCATGTAGTAAGAGGACCAGGGGCAATTAAACTGAAAAAGGGTAGATTTAAATCATGTATTAGGAAGAAGTTCATCACTATGAGGGTGGTGAGGCAGTGGAACAGATTGCCCAGAGAAGTCGTGGATGCCCCATCCCTGGAAGAGGACCACCTGGTCTAGCGGAAGGTGTCCCTGCCCCTGGCAGGGGATTTGGAACTATATGCTCTTTAAGGTCCCTTCCAACACAAAAAGCATTCTATTATTCTATGATTCTATGAAATACCCTGAAGAACTGCTGCAGTGGTAAATAAAAGCACGGTTACAACCCCAACAGGGCTTTTCCTTACAAATTTTTATTCTGTGACAGAAATAAAATCAAGTTTTCTCCACAAAGCTTCTTGGCTGAGAGTTCACCCACTTAGGCCGGTGTCTTAACTAAAATATTTTTCCCACTGTCTCTGAGAAGAGCAAGATCATAGCTTGGCCTCCAAGCATCCGTACAGAAGAATGGGAAAGCAGAGCTATAGTTAACTCCTCATCTGCTGGCAGCCAGGCAACTCCCTGAAGCAAAAACCAACTAGCAACATGTTACTTGAAGCACTGCATTTGCAAGCCAAGTTGGTCAGGATTCTGCAAGATAATGATATGTCATATTCTTGTTCACCTTTCCAAAGGTTTCTCTCCTGAATAAAAAAAAGCTAATTATTTTCTACTTCCGGAAATAATTCTCTGTGACTGAATAAAAAACACTCCAAATGTGACTTTTAGTAATGTCTGCTCCAGAATGTTGCTTCTCCATTTTGAATACTGATCATGAATGATAATGAGCCTTCTTCCAAGTCAAGCCAGAGACATGCGAGAGGTTCTGTAGAATCAGTGCTTCAGTGCATACTGAGGGCTATGATCCAGGAGTGGGAATAACTTGGCAGAAAATTACTATTCACAACATTCTCTGTGGACACCTTGGACTTCTATGAATTGGGTTTGGAGCCAGCAGCTTATAACCTGGCATCATCACTGTATGCCTTTAAATACACTCTAAAAACCAGGCGGTTCAGAAGCTGACTCAGAGCAGCTCCGACAGCTGTGTAGGAAGCAGCATGTGCAGAAAGCGGGTAAGGGAAATCTCCAGCCTTCTCAAACATAGCTTGCTGTTTGGTTTTTTTTTTTCTCTCCAAATACCCCAGTCCTGCAGGCCTGTATGTTCCAATGGTTTCATACATCCATGTAATTCAACTGACTTCCAAGTGTACCCTATTCCAAACATTACCATTTCCATTTGGAAAACTGTAGCTGGTCTCTAGAGACGTTGCTCATTCTTTTCTGAAACAGAAGAGTTATATTAAAAAGACAAACCAAAACTCAAAGGCTAAAAATTCTTTTCATTTATTTGAAAGAATAAAAAAGTTTCTTTTTGTTTGGCTGACTCAGAGTTCACCAATTTTTTTTTTTTTTAGAAACGATATATGACAATATGGTCTGAAAATATCTTCCAGCGCAGTTGACATGAAAATCCCATCATTGCAAGTATTATTTATGGAGGTCTTTGTGTCATTAATTACAACTGCCAACAGGTTTTTACAGTATGGCCATTCCAAAGTCTAAGCAACCTTGAAGAAAATATCTTAAACCTCAGAAAAATATTTTTACATCACTTAAAAGTTCCATAAGGCCTTCTTAGCAAACTCTGAAATATTTAATTCATGAAACTTTGAGGTAGACTCTTTATTATACAGGGAACTGGCAGCAAGGCTTGAGTTGCCAATAAACAGTATACAGGACACACTGGGCAGTGTCAGTTTCTAAAAATGGGTGCAAAAGAAAATGACAGCTGCTGGAGGGCAGGCAGGAACAGAGGGACACACTGATACAGGGGCTGGGCCCTAGTGATCTCTCAACAGGAGCTGTGGGCCTTGAAGTGAAATGTGAATTAACCAGGTATGGAATGCAAGGATTTTCTTTACTGCAATGGATACAGGACTCAGCAGTTTAAAGGAGAAGTGCCTAAAGGCTGCCACGTTGTCTGTAAAATTGATTTTGTAATATATTTTTTAAAAAAATAAAAAGTCACACATGGATAAGAAAGATAACAGTGTATTACACTGATAGTCATAGTTTCTATATATGTTGTATCCAGAGTTGAATCTAAAGTACACAGAAAAGAATTCTCTTAGAGTACTCTCCGCCTCTGTATTTCCAAACAGTAGAGATTATTTCATGAAAAGCAAAAAAGATCAGAGGTGTGAAAGTTAAAGTAGAAACTGTTGACAGAGGAAGGGAAAAAGAATGACAGAAGAAAACTGAGAAGACAGTTTCTATTGAACAGGCTTACACAGTCTTACTCTTATGTTCACATAAAGCTATAATCTACATTTGGCTTTTGATTTATGGTTTATACATACAATGATTGAAGTCCAAGTCATGAAGGCATTTGGCAAATATTTATGGTTACCTGACAGTATTTAAGTCCTACCACAGCTACTGGAACTTGAATGTATAACTAAAACACTACAAATAATTATTTGCTGAATTGGTATCTAAAACTATGCAGTAAGAAGAAATGTGCTGATGTGCATAAAACTTATTTCTAGGTGAATGACTACAAGCTATGGTATCCCAGGTTTGCCGTTCAAAACCGGGCAGGGGAAATTGTTGGCACGTGTAAATGGGGCAGCGCAAGTCAGACTTACTGACAACCACGTACTGCACACACAGTCACGACTTTTATACACCACAGCAGCCACAACTCTCATTTCTCACGGCCCACCTCCAGCCTGGACCACAAAAAACCGTACAAACCAGAAGAATTAGTTACTCCCATACATATTCACTCCTTGGGAGTTCAGCACGTGCTCGTTCCAGGCAACTTTGTGCCTCCAGCCCGCACCCGTGACTCGGTGAGAGAAAGCCAGCACCGCGTTAACACCGATCTTCAGAGAGCCAAATTCACGCGGAGATGTAAGGCAGACCTAAAGCGACGACGTGACGGGAGGGTGAGGGGGGGAAAAAAAAATCAACTCGGGAGCACTTGGAAGATGGCACGAAACGCATCCGCGCGCCGCCGCGACTCCAGGCGCGCGCGGCTCCCGCTCCAACACCCCTTTAACGGTGCCGCTGTGAGAAGCATCCCCGGGGTCGGGCTCCACGGAGATGGGACGCCTGCCCCGGGCGGGAGCGCCGCGAGTAAAACCTCCTGCTTCCCCG
>VXAY01000172.1:3214368-3285038 GCA_013399855.1 Oxyruncus cristatus
TCCCCCTCCCTCCGCTCAACTCCGCTCGCTCCGCCAAGTTGCGCGGCCGCTGCCCGGCGGCTCCGGGGCTCAGGCGGCGGCGCTTCGCGGCGGCCCGGGACGGGATGACGGCGGAGGCGCGGGGAGCGCCCGGCGGCGACTGAAGGGGGAGAAGAAGGGGCGTGTGGACGCGAGAGGCTGAAGCCCGGGGACGAGCCCGGCCGATGACAGCGGGCTCGGCTGCAGGGGACGCGGAGCGAACGAGGCGGGAGCGGGGCAGCGGCGCCGCCGAGCCCGTCCCGCGGCGGATCGCGCAGCGCCTGCCCTGAGGAGAAGCGGGACCCCGGGAGGGAAAGTTTGGCGCCCGCCCGCCCCCGCCCCGCCGGGCAAAGTTGCCTTTGGATTTGTTTGTTTGTTTTCCCTTTCCTCCTCCTCTTCCTCCCCTTCCGCTCCCCCACCGGCTCCGCGCGGGGAGGAAACGGCGAGGGAAGCAGGAACTGAGGAGCCACCCGGGAGCCTCCCCAGCGCCCGGCAGAGCCCGCTCTGCGCCTCTCCCCGTCGGCGCGGCGTGCGAGGGCAGCCAAGACTTCGGGGTTTTTTTTTGTGGTCATTTTTTTGTAGTTGGTTTTGGGTTTTTGTTTGTTTGTTTGTTTTAAGTCCCCTACTTTTTTACCCTCCCGCTTCTCCTCCGGTCTAATATATGCTCGTGGAGAGCCGCCCCGCCGCCCAGCCATGTCGGCGGCCATCTCTGCGGCGGAGAAGGTGGATGGCTTCACACGGAAATCGGTGCGCAAGGCACAGAGGCAGAAGCGCTCGCAGGGCTCCTCGCAGTTCCGCAGCCAGGGCAGCCCCGTGGAGCTCTCGCCGCTGCCCCAGCTCAAAGGTACGAGCCCGCCCTCCTTCCCTGCCCTCCGGCTGCAGGTGCCGCTGCCGGCACCGCCTGCCCTGGCTTGGCCCCTTCCCCGCGCCCTCTGCCCTTCAGCCGCGTCCTCCCCTGCCCCTGGTGCTTTCCAGGTAGGGACCCCGCGGCGGGAATTCTGCTTCCTCTGCTCACATAAACCAGCATTGCACAGGTCGGCTATTGCTCCTGCACTTCCCGGGCACTGATGCCACTGACTCGCCACCCCACTTTTTCTGGCTAGTTCGTGTGCTTTTTGAGGTCTTACGGAAGAAAATAAAGACGGTAAGTTGAGTTGAGGAGTGCAGGGAATTGAGCGCTAAAACCTGGGAGTGATCGGTGGCTCCTCCCACGGCGGATTTTGCCAAGAGGAACTCTGTGCCCGTGCCATGGTATCCCGAGTTGCCGGAGAGAGTTTGCGTTTGGCTGCTTGGTTCTTTCGCACCGCTTTTGGGACAGTATTTGAATGGCATTTTGCTGGTCTTCGGGAGTTGCCTCGGAGACCTTCTCCTGCACAGTGCTGTGTGGAAACGCTCACAAGTGAATGAAAACTCTGGATGCTGAACTTAAAATAGACAGCAAAGGTTTCATCCCCTGTACTGCAGCTGAACTCTGAGAAGGCTCAGTTCATTAGGTTACAAAAGTGCAATGAAGTTCATTGCAACCTTCTGAACCTTTAAACATCAGGATAGATTTCTGTATGTTTGAAAAATTAGAAAAAGTACTTGTTAGGCGGAGAATACAAACTTGTTATTAAAGCGTTTGTCAGGGACCTGAGAAATAAGGGAGAGCGATTACCTTAACGTGACCCAGCATGTTAATTTTGCTCCCACTAGTTTTAAAGTGTCAAGGCTTTTGAAGTTGCATCACATGATGGTGAAAAAAAAAAATCTCTTATTTGCAACAAATATCCAAAATCTGAATGAGATATGCCAAACTTAAAAATATTCCTAGGTATTAAGTAATTTTTCGGTTTGACTTTTGTGGCTTTTACAGTTATGTCTGTAGTATTTCAACACACTCCATTTTTCGTGCTCTTTGAGTGGCAGATGTAAGTGAATCATAAATATGGGTCTTAGCAGAAATGTTATTAAATACAGATAAGCTTGGCCGGGGGGGTGACAAGGAGAGGCTTGTTTGTTTGGGTTTTTCAAGTTTGTTGCAAAAGCTTTTAGTGTTAATATTAACAACAGCAAGGGATATTCTTCGTGCTTGTTTTGGGCTTTCATTTCTGTATGAAGTCGTGTCGTGTCTTGGTGCACTAGTTTGATTTGAAGGATTTATAACTAAGATAACTTGTTTGAGATCAAGGTTCGGTTTCTGCTGTTCATGTGCTGTTTAGACGATGTGTTTTCCTCGGAGATCACTTTTAGAAAACCACACTTGAGACCTTGAAAGGCACTTGGTAAGTATTACACATAGGTGGCAGACTTCATAAAGTTTGAGTCCTGACCGAGCAAACAGTTAAACATACATGCTTTTATTCAGGGAGTAATTCCAGCTTAAATCAGCAAAATGTCCAAGTTTACGTTCTTTGCTGAGCTGGGACTTTTTAATATTAAATTTTTACCTCTGTGTTATTAAGTCTTGTAGTTTTGTGAGTGTGGTTTTACAACTTTTTACTTATAACACAGAAATTTTGTATGGCATCAGCAACTCAGATGTTTGGAAATCTGAGGCCATAAACCAGCAGAGGAATTTCTTCAGTTATGTGCGACTTTATAGCAGTTTGAATTCCCTTATTGCCTTCAGTTCTTAAAGGAAAATCCCACCTGTGATTCAAATGTAAAGACTTGCCCTATAGACCTGCTTCAGAACAAAAGTTGTGTGCAAAATATACTTTTATGAGCTCTGGTGTCCCAGCTAGGCAGTTTGCAGAAAGTCCTCCTCTTTGCAGCACTCCTCTGCATGTTTTTCTCCCTTGGGTATGTGATGTTAGACTTGTCCTGAACATAGCTATGGAGATAGAATAATTTCTTTCCATCTGCTTGATGTTCCCTCTCTCCCTTTCTCTCTCAAACCTCCCTGGAGCCTGAAACCAAAAAAAGCTTCTAGAAGGAGTTTGCTCTCTCTGTAAATGTGTCATTTGATGTAATTTTTTGTTCTAATTACATACGTCTTGGGAAGATGAAGCTTTGCTTTGTCCTTTAAAGTTCATATGGGAATCAGTACTAGTTGTGATGCTTCTAATGTAGTATCATCTACAGAATCGTCAGCCAGAGTTCCCAGGGAGGGGCTGAAAAAGGAAAGCACAGTCATTATACTGATGCCTATGGGTGCTCAGCATACACTTAAGTATTTACAATAAGACGTTTTGCTTTTACAGACCTCTTCAAATAAATGGCTACATCTGAGCTGTTTCAAACCTCTGTTGGGAGAAAAGGAGTGGATTTTAGATGAAAAAGCAGCTTGGTATTATGCTACTGTAAATATTTCAGCTTGTTTATAGCTACTGTCTTGTTTCATCAAAAATAAGTATAAACAGTATTCTGAAATTCCCCAATAGATTTGTCAGACTGGCCTAAAACACTTGTATCTATTTTACTGGGGGGAGAGATGTTCCAGAAGAAAAATAAAAGCTACCCATCCACTTCAGGAAGTACCTTCTTGGGTGGAGTGTTGTGGGATTTTTCCTCTTCTCTGGGGACCGTTTTGTTTGCCACTGAAACGGTCAGATCAGATTGTGTAACACACATTCAGAGTTGTGTTGTTTCAAAGGCTTTAGACAGATAATCTTAAAAGTACCTATTTCTGGAGTTAATTGTACTGCTGCTGTGCATTACCAAAATTCTGTCATTTGGCTGTGGATTCCTTCTAGCAGGGATACAGTAGATTTATTACTAGTGGGTAACAGTCCCACATAGTACCCAAATAGTAGGTGCTCTTCCCTCGGAGGTGGTGTTGGGCGAGTGAGATTAAGAGGAGGGGCGGTAACGTTGTGTGTTGTCTTCAACCTTCAGCTTATTTTTCTGTGTGATGATATCTTTCCTTTTTAGACAGAAATTCAGCAAAACCTGACTGATGGCAGGATATTCAAAATAAATTAGTAATGTGTTCTTCAGTTAATTTAGCAGGTTTTCTGAGGTGTATGTTATTCAGGAAAATAACATCTTACTGTATTATTTAAAAACTGAAAAAGAAATAAAATATTTTGAAGAATCTGCAGCCCAAATAACGTGCTGGTTAACAGTGGGATTTTATCACTTCATGGGCAGTTCTGAGACTATTGAGTTTAAAGAATTCTGGCAAAGGAAGTGTTATTTTAAATGTCTTCAGAAGTGCTGATTGTCTCAATAGGAAGTTGTATTAATAGACTGCAATAGAATGTGCAGTTACCTTTGTTTTTGAAGAAGAGATATAACTTGTCCTTGGAACCTGATCTGACTCTTTACAGTAGATGTAGTGCTTGTCTCTGTCATTTTTGGTTCTCGAAGCATGTAAAAATACAGGTGTAAAGTGGTTTATTTAGTGCAGTTAATATGGTCTGTCAGGTTGTAAAGCAAATAGTTCTTTTTTTTTTTCCACCCCCTGTGTACCAAACATGTCAGCTGCAGCTGGGAAGAATAAACATTTTCGGATGCCTTTCTGTGATTTTTCTCAGTGGTGAATATCCATTTGGGAAGAATGGATATCACTGCAGGCATTTTTCCTATATCATGCTCAGAGAATAAATACGTGAAAATAAATTCTTAGTATTCACTTCCAAATTGAGTTGTCTCCCCACAGAGAAAAGTCTGGCCCTTACAGCAGAAGAGCTGGAAGGTAGTCCAGAAATCTTTCAGCCTTAGGCTAACAATAGTTATAATGATCTCTGTGGGGCTGAGAATTGTGGAGGTGAAGTATACTGGGATAAGGTATTTTTAAGAAGACCTTCCAGTATGTAGTTTCAGCATTCAAATACCAGGTGTAAAATAGGTGTTAACTGTAGTATTTTCTTTACTTAAACCCTTGAGAGAGAGAGAGAGAGCGCTAATGTTTGACTGAAAACCAGTTGCCATGTTCAAGCTAAACTTTTGTGGAAATGTTACAGAAAGGCCTAATAAGCTTATGGGTAAAACTTTTACATTAATAAATCTGTCAGGATCAGTTCAAACCTTAAACTCTGAACGTTTTGAGTCCCATAGCCTGTGCTTCAGTGACAAAAGTGGAATTAAAAACAGATGAGAGGAATTTTCTTCTTCTATTAAGTTACCTTTGCTCCTTAAAGGAAAATGTGCTTTAAAATTTTAGAATGGTTTACTTTTACTACAGCCTTAATAAATATTTCTAAGTGAAATGAGTTTTCTGTCTCAGACTTGCACTTTTTTTTTGTATCCCTCATGATTCATTGTTATTTCCTCTTCTGTAGTCCCCCATCCTCTACCTTTTCTATTCAACATCCCTTGCAACTGCAGTCAACTTAGGTGAGTTTTTTTCCTTGAGAGTAAATCTGTATTACAAATGAAGAATGAGGATGTTCTGTGAGGAATTTAGGTTTAACTCTTATGTATAATCTCAGCAGAGTGTAGTATAAAATAGTCAAAACTTCCTTTTTAGTGAAGGTACAATCTTGAGAAATAATGTACCTATAATAGATAAAAAAGCTTTAGTAGTTCCATGAAAAACGAGCTGTTTAAATTTTTTTCTATATTAAGGAACTGTTCCTAGTTATGGAGTGGAACATTTTAGTCTTTGATTCTTAACAAATTGACCTTTTTTTATCCATAGACTTGAATTTTTGGTCTTGGAATATGGTTCCATCAAGAGCAACTCCTAAATATAGAGCCTATTGACAGTCTTCACATGAACTTTTCTATTTAAATCTTTCACATCTTCTGTGTGCCAGCTTAGTATCAGATTTCTTTTTCCATAATCATTGCTTTCTAGTTCAGTCAGATAGTAGTTTCACAGGTGCTGAGTTTAATGTTAGCTGCGGCAGGAAATACAAATAGAATTAGTTATTGGTCCAGGCTGTCTGATCAAAAGATGATTACTACAATCTACAGATTATTTTTTTAATATCTGGCTATCTTTAAATCATTCTGTGCTTTTGAAAAGGTGCTATATCAACAGTTCTGGACAGATTAATATTCTGTTTAAGCACTGAGGGGATATGTATTGTGTTCTGATGAAAATAGACACTTCCACTGAGAAGGCCATAGAATTCAGCTTCTGTACCGTTGTCATCCTCACTCCTGCTTTAATCCAACAGGCTAGAATTACTGTTCCATAGCAGCACGTGGATTTTGAAGGTTGGAACCGCAGATAAATTAGGCTAATAGGTGATAAATAACATCTGTTTTATAAGACTCCCTTGGCAAAATGCTCTGCTCGAAACTGGGCCGTGACAGCTTCTTTTTAATGCCTGAATCATTGATTTTGAGACAATCACTGAACTAGTTTGTCATGAACAGTGAAGTATGTTTTCTACAAGGTGCCTATTTCATAGTGTACATCTGACTTCAAAGCAGAACTCCTCATCATAGTTAAGGTTGCCTAGTTTTCCTTCGCAAGACCTTATTCTCAGCTGCTTACAAGGTTGCTGAACTGTTTGTACTGAAGTTTTCCATGCCAAGTATGGACAGTTTTATTTGGAACCGTTCCTCAGGCTAATTTTCTTAGTTTCAGCAAAAACAGTTCGAACTGCTTCTAAGACTAGAGGAAAAATAAATTGTATATTGTCAGTATTAAAAAAAAAGAAAAAAATCTAATTTGGTCCAAATTCTTCTTTGGTCCAGTTCTAGCTGTTGCAGCTCAGTAGCAAGACTGAGTCAGTATTTACTATGCTGTTATGTACAGATTCTTCAGGATGTGCTGTGCTGCTTCCATCTGCCGTGCTCTGTGAGGCTGCTGTGTGTGGTTTTCTTTGGGTTTCTCGTCTGCAGCACTGCTAGGCCCAGCAGCTCAGCACATGTAAAACTTGTAGTTTTCTGCAAGCAAGGGCCCAGAGGTACATTTTAGGTGAGGGCATAGTATGGAACTGGGGGAAGATTGAGCAGGAAGAGAGGGCAGAAGCCAGCTCCTCTCCAGTGGGTGCAGTGAGCTCAGTGTTTGGAGTCTCAACAGTCCTGTTGGCTGTTCAGCTTTCTGGAAGTGTTTCTTGTCATATTCCCTTCTAATTTCTTCATAGCTTTTCATTGCAACCTTGGATTCTTTGAACTTCCCATGATCTTCCTGAAACTTCACGGGCTTAGGGGTTTTGTTCTGTACATCAGGAATCGATTGCAGATGAGTTGGTTCATCAAATGAGTCTTCTCTTGAGATTTAAAATTGAGGAGAGCTAACTGTAGTGGCTGTGATTAGAGCATGAAATTCACTTTCAGTCCTTGTGTTTAGTAGTACTGCTTCTGGTGGTATATTTATGGGAATGAGGTTGGGAAGTGAAGCTGGGAAAGATTGGTGAAGTGTGCATGCAGGATACTTAGGGCTCAGTGTTTAAGGGTAAGAAGGCTATGGGAAGAAACAGCAGCCTGATCCAAATTTAGCAGACCTGTAGCTAAAATAGTAGCTTGTATTTCTGCAATGGACATGGTGAAAAAAGGCTATAGATTTAAAAAATAAAAATTGTGCTGTTAAGTTGCCTGGGTACCACTGGGAAAAGATTTCTATCTCATTCTCTTTCATGTCTTTGCCATTCTTTTTCCCGACCTTACCAAGCAAAGCTTTGGTGAAATTGGTGGGTTTTGTCATCTTTGTTGATATAATAGGGTTCAGAAGAGAAATACCAATCTTCCTGTGGAGTTGGGAGGCCAAGGTGTGAGTAACAACAAAAAACTGTATTTGCACATGTATGTTCAAGAACAGTGCTGCAAAAGGAAGATGTTGTAATTCTAGTAAGTGATTTTCAAAACACTGAGAATTTAAAAGACGTTAAAGTTGCTCCCTACCGTAACAGGAAAACTTTCCATGTGTTATGAGTTTCAGATTACTGATTAAAAGTTTATATCTGAGACGATCACACACTTGGAGGCTTGATAAGCTGTGGGTAGCAGGCATGAAAGCAGCATGGTAGGTTTTCTCAGAACTGAAAGAGGATGTGAGGTGAGCAAGTCTAGAGAAGGACAGTATAGCATGGACCAGGAAGGCTGATCTGAAGAAGAGCAGGAATAAAAAATTACAGCAATATGTCTGGGTATGAAGGGGTAAACAGCTTTATTTTTGTTGTAGTTGTATTTGAGAATTAGCAGAGTGCATCACTGCATAAAGAAATGACCTTTTGGAAGTGATTTGATGGGTTGCTTTATTTCTGTAGATGGTTGGTCCTTTTAAAAATAGCAACACAATTTTAATTATATTAATTTCTTCCCAAGTAAAATTTCATAGGAAAGTGTAGGGAAATTTTTTTTTTTTAAAAAAGTTCTAATTTAGTGTAATTGTTAAACCTTTTCAAAAGTGTATCATGTTTTCCATTAAAAAATGCTTACTTCAAATATGGCCTATGTAAAAGACTGAAGTCTTGGTAGCAGCATAAATTTTGGTTCCACATCTGTGTAACAGCAACAAATGATAACTGAACTTTGGTTTTGAATGATGTATGGGAAGTAAACTTGTGTATTTCAGCATCACTGGATTCTGTAGAAAAGCAGTAATTTTATTTTGAGAAGACAAATTAAGGTGCAAATGTCAGAACCCTCTTAAGTGGCGTAAGCTTGGCCCCACTGTAAAGTCAGGAAGGACAAAGTTTGGTAATTCATCTCTCTTTGTATATTCCCTTAAGAGAAGGAAGCAGGATCAAAATAAACCCAGTTCATCAAAATGGTGTAAGCTGAGTTTAAAAATAGCCAAGAGATTTTGTCAAAAGGGAATATGCTTAAGTGTAGGATCCCTCATTACTAAATACTTGATGTTTACAATTTTTAATAGAACATAGCTGCTAGAGCATGGTTAAAATTGATGAAAAAGTAGCTCAACCTTTTATGAGGCTAAGTGTTTCATTAAACTGAAGCACTGCAAGTGCTTGAATATTTGTCTGCTCAGGATGATCTGTTCCTAATCGGGTCGGTAGAAATTTGGTCACTGAATGCAGTAAACCCAGGGTTTACCCTGTGTTTCCTGTCTAATTTAATCATAATTCTTCCTATTGTAACATCATTATAAAATATATTATTTGCATGAGAAGACTGAAAAGTAAGAAACATTGGTTCAGCCAATTCGTAAACTGTGTATTTATCCAAGGAATTAATCCAATACTTGTAACTTCCACACGGATTTACAAAGGGATTCCAGGGAAGAAGCGTTTTTTCCCTGCCTTTTGAAAAGCTAGATGGAATGTTTCCTCTCACACACGTTTCCTGTTATATTACTCCCCTATACATCTCCTTCACATTTAAAATAGCTAAGTGCTAAATTAAAGGCAAAATGAGTTTCTGTACTTCTGCAAAATGTTAAACAGCTACCCCTTGGTTTCAGATAAAAATTGTTTTTATATTGCACTGAGCACTAATAGTGCCATGTGAAAATTACATGGGTGTTCCTTCAGTTTCTGGGAAAACATAAACAAACTTGATTTGTAATGTTGACTTGCATGTTCTAGTGTGTTGTCAAACTGGAGCAACTTCGTCTTACTCAAAATTAATTTTACACTTGCGTAAGATGAGGAAATGGTTGGGGAAGAATGCAAGTTAATAGATTTTTTTTATCTGTTAATAATATTGCACATTAGATTCACTTATGACCTACTTCATTGTTAACACTTAATAACTATATATTATCTTAATTTCAGCCACATATGAGTTTTGCAGTTGACTTAATGTAAAGGGAACTTACTAAAATTGTAAATACAGTTTCTGGGCTTTCAAACTTAAAAAGTGCAGATAGATTTCGTTTCATAGCAGAGTGCTCAGGTTCCTATGAATCAAAAATGTTTTTAATGCAGCCCTGTATAAGGGGCATTAAGCTGAGCCTGTGTAGCACACAGCTTTTGTCACCTGCTTTTCAGCTCTCTTTATCCCCTGGTAACATAGGTGCAGAGCACTGCAGCTGATGTGAGGTAAAATAGGCAGCAGAGCTGCTCAGGTTATTCTTTTAATTCTTAGCAGGTTATTTGTAAAATGCTGCCTTGAGTCCTCCTTGTCACAGCCTGAAGGGTGATATTACATCTTCAGGATTACATGCAACAAACCAAAGTTTTGTTGAACCCTTACACTTCAGATAGTATTCCTTAAGGGTAAGTGCTTCTGTTTGGGGAAAAGTACAATTAACAGTTTGTGTCAGGAACATGGAGCATCATACCGATTGTCCTTTCTGATCTTTTTGATTCGACAGTCTCAGAAGCTTGGTCTGAAGTCTCTTTCCATTTCTGTGGGGTCTCTTGGGTTTTGCTAGTGGTGCATTTTCCTGGCCCAGGAGTGAGGTAGCGTGAGGAACAAGTTGCCATGTGCCAGCCTCTCTGGGTGCTTTCACCTTGTGGTTAATACAATGGAACCTGAGTTAGACTTTAAAGAGGAGATGTTTACATACTCAGGGCTTTGACCTTTATGCCCTCTTGTTAGGGGGATTTCTTGAAAGCGTCTCTGTTTTACCATAACAAAAACCTTTCTTGCATTTCAGTATAACAAAAGCTGTTTAGGAGTTGTCTTTTCTGTTTTGGGAAAGCAGTTTTAATTCTTTGTGTCAACTTCTGTAATTTTAAGTTAAAGGTTGCCATCCATCCGATGTTCACATCTTCCAAGAAACAATTTCCAACAGTTTCCGGTTCAAGACAACCATTACTCTCCCCTTTTCCCGGTTTAATGACTTGGCTGTGCATCTTAATTCTGTGCTAGGGTTTGTCGACCTTTAAATTTAGCAGTATCTTCCTTAAAGAGGCAGGGTTCCTGATTTAAATTAATTTTAAGAGCACTGTTACTTAATAGTCATGAGCTATCCCACCTTTTTCAAGCCACTGAAATGATTATTTTGGCTGATGTCTTGCATGCAGGAGAGAATGCTGAGCTCTTGGAGGCTGTGGATATATTCAAAGTAGGCTTGCCAGGCGTATGATCAGTCACTGAAGCTGCTTGATGGCTTTTAAATGAAGACAGCAAATACAGTAGCAGTGTATGCCAAAAACACAAGTGAACGCATGGGGGAACGTAGTAGTTGACTCACTGATGGAAGAAAGCTTGTTTCATATACAAGAGGAGTAGGGGGGTAATTGTTTTTTGAAAACATGCTTCAGCTGTGTAAGAAGTGAAACTTATTTGCCTGTTCTAGCAAATATAGTATCACTCTGAACAAAACTTCATATGGTTAACCAGATGCAAATTGCTCAACTTGTCAGTACTTTCAAAAGCAGCATTGATTCAACTGTGTCAGGTCATTGGACAAAATCTTTTTCCTGTTTTTCTTCATAATTGTTGTTGCATGGAGCTGAATTTCAGTTAGATTCTGAACTGGTGGTGTACTCTTGAGGAAACCTTTGTATTGTGCAAGTTATACACTTGGTTAAGGGTGACTTTAGGATGTTTTTTGTCCCTGGTTCAATGGCGGGTATGCTTCACGAGTCTTTTTGTTTGTTTAAAGAATCACTGGTGCTTTAATTCTCCTTTTTGAGGAAGTATGGTAAAAATGAAGTGAATTGTGGCAGGCCTGGTTTCTAGAGTCTTGCTATCTAACACTTTAAGGATCAAGAGGATACTTTATTACTTTTTGGTTCTGACTGCATCTTGTCTTCTGTAATTAGACAGTAGGAAATAGGGCTATTAATATGAAACCATTTCGAAGGGTACTTTCTTACTGTCTGAAGTGTCTTGGCTGACTCAAAACTTAATTAAAATCAAGGGATTTAACATGGTAGTAGCTAGAGACTCTTAACTATATGAGACTGTTTCTACTGTCTTCCAAGCTTTTTTATAATCTAGATAAGACACTTGCAGTTTATTATCATTGCAAGAAGTCATGTCACAGAATTTGTGACAGATGTTGTTAGATCAGCATGGGCTTTTCAGATTTTCTGGACTGATTTGTTGAGGTCAGCTCCTGGCCATGTGGAGCAGCAGATGAGATTCTCTGAACAACAATATCTGTTATTGGATGTGAGGTGGCTTTCCAGGAGTACTTTTATTAAGTGGCTTCAAAATTATCTGTAGCCTAGACTTGTAACTAACTCTGTAAACCACAATGCAGTGTGTGAATAAAATTCACTGTTGATTGTTATTCTCATCTAATCAGATCTGTGATTTCTTTTTTTTTTCCTTCCCTGGCATGTATCACAAAACTCATCTTAAATCCAGAATATTCTAATAAGCAAAACTTATGGGTTTTTTTTTAGCTATTTGAAAAGAAAACAGGTATTTACTTGGATGGTGGTATGATTTTTAGTTGGGTGTTTTTGCCACTTTGAATATGACTTTGCATAACTGTTTGGAGAAGGGTGTACATTAACTTGGGTGAAATGTGTGCGGTAGGGACAGTTGAGCAAGTAGGGTACCACTGTGTTTTGAAGTATTGTTCATGTGGATGTTTCAGTGCAAGTCTTGCCTGATGACCATCTGCAGAATAGTTTACCTAAACATGGAAGTACAGGAGAAGCTCAGCTTGTTACCTTGATTGCACCTTTGCAGACTTGCTGGTTTCTGAAACAAATAGGGTAAGTTTATGAGCCCACGGGTCCTAGACAGGATTGACCAATGTGCCTTCTGTACCTTTAATTCTGTGCCAAGTATTTTTTAAAAAATCTCCTATAGGTAGTATAAATTTCCTTTCAATAGTGACTGAAAATACCATTTTACTTCATTGTCTTCCAAACCTTCTTCTCTAGTGAACAAACCTACAGTTGTGTAAGGACTGGTTAACTTTTAAGATACGTAAGGGTGCTCTGACTTCCTTACCTGTCCTGGAAAGTCAGAGCTCTGTTTACTGAAAACATGCAGAAGAACTTACTCAGACCCTTCCAGAGTCCCAGCAACAGCTGTAGATTTTGGGGTAACAGGTAATTTGCAAATGCATGCTGTTGAACCCAGAATGGAGGGTGAAGAGGTAAAACCTACAGTACCGGTCTACTAAATAATGGTACTTATTCCTTAGGATGACAAAGTTTTTTCTATATGGAAAATCTGCTGAAAAGGTTCCTTGAATGCCTGAGGTGCTGCATGAGTGCTCATCTGAGTAGTCCCATCAGTTTTAGTTGGGCTGTTGAACTACTGAAAGCTGGAATTGTGGGAAAATCTGTTATGGGTGTATGGAGTTACTGGGGAATGTTATACACTACCAGTGTAGCCAACTACACTGTGAGATTTTATACAGGGGCCAAATTTTTGTTTAAAAAGGAACTTAAAGTGATGTAAAACAAAACCAACCAAAACTCACAATAAAACAAAACCCCCAAAATATATTATTCCCCAAAAGTATCTAACTTACTGAAAAAGCTACCTACACATTATCTCATGCCTTTATAGTTGGATGAAGTGGTTCCAAAGGAGATGGTAAACTTAGCTTAGCAGCTCACTGCGGAGCTGCTGCTCCCAACTCTCATCCTGTGTGAGAGCTGATGCGCATCAGGCCCCTCCAGAAGCCATTTAACCTCACTAATATGACCATGTTATTGAGTTAAAGCAGCTTACGGGAGAGTCTGACAAGTTCCAGAGCCAGTGTTGATGGATGGATGTGACTGGGGGAACAGAGAAGAGGAAGGGAGGAATAAATGGCAAGGGGATGTTGCCAGCCAACTGCTTTGCTGCCTGTCAGGCTGCAGATGGAGACTTCTGAGAACCTGGAAACCTGGTCAGTCCCCTGTTGTAACATCAGTTGCATCAAAACTGCATCTCTTAAATGTGCTTTACTGTGCCTGTAACGTCAACATTCACACTCTGATGCTAAGAGAGATCATGACAATAATGTACAGAAGAACCCTCGAAGACAAAAATAAAGTTTAGGTTAAATTGGAGTCCCTGTGCTTGGTTTATGTAGGTTAGGGCAGAGTTTATCAGACCAACTCCTTTTCAGACTAATAGTGTCTCTGAAAAGATCAGGCTGTACAGCAGTACTGATAACTTACTGATGTGAAGAAAACCCCAAACCCAAAGAGGTGGTATTTCAAAGTACCTGTGCTCTTCTCTCCATGTCAGTGTTAAGGCTTCATTCTGCTCTAGCAGATCCCTCCACCCTTGAGTACGGCTGCACACAGCGCAGGGAACGTAACCAGAGAACAGACACCAAATACTAAACTTTGCGCAGTGGAATGCAATGTCATTTTGATGTGATCCTTGTCATGTATTCAGTTTGTCAGGGAATTACATACAAGTGTAGGACTGTCACCAAGTTCAGTTTACTCTAAGGAGTACAGCATGTGTGGTACTTATTCCATAGGGTCATTGTCCTCTAAGTGCCTGAAAGGGCTGTGTATGAACTGCTTTAGGAGGCTGTCAGAGGAAAAACTTCCTGGGTTAGCTTCTTCAGGAAAAAGAAATATTTAATTAGAGATACTTAGAAAAAAAAAATAAATGAAAACTGTTGGAAATGATTGAGAGGGCTTACTTTGTATTTGCAGAGGAAGTATGATTTTTGAACTTGCCATTTATGTAGCTGGGAGAGTTTTTGTGGCTTTAGAGTCTGGTTTCTTCTGCTGAAGCAAGGATTATGTTAGGTTCTCTGGCTTTGTACTGAAGGTCTTGGGTAAACAACTGATGAGAAAGGAGAAGTATCTGTCTCTTCCTTCTGACCTGTAAACATAGAAGATAAATATCCTGTAGGAAGACATCATTGTAGTCCCTGGGCTGTTCGTAGCTCCAGTTTGTAGCTACCAGGTAGGTGGCTCTGTGATTGTGAACTCTTTCCCTATCTATGTTTTGTTTGGGCCTTTCCTGGAAAGATTTATCTCCAGAGTCAGTATTACGTGCTTAAATTTGCACTGATGACCTTACAAATTTGAAAGCATTCAATTTAGAGACACATCTGTACAATCATGCAGTTTTAATGTTTGGTAACTTCTGCTCAGGATGAGCGGAAGTCAACTTCCTAGTAAATTTTATTGCTTGATGTTGTGGCTGATATGTGTGTTGGTAATGATGGGTTTTTTGTAAACAGTAGAAATAGTCTGTTGAGAATTTCAGTATTATGAAGTGCAACAATCAAATTAACAATTTTAATCAGGTACAAACACTTTACTATCCATCATGGAAATGACCAGAGGCAAGAAAGAGTCATGGTTAAAGTGGATCATAATGTGCAATAATTCTTTTGGTGCTGGATGTTAAGTTTTTGTCCTTAGGATTTCCCACCATCATACTTGATTCAGGGTTGTTTCATTGAGGCATCCACTGTCTACTTTGAACTTAATTTATCTTCTATAGTCCTTGTGGTATTTAGGGCATTTGAAGAATAGCGATTATCTTGAATTTCACATGTATGATGTAAATCTTGATAGATGTTAGATGGAAACTGGCTTAAAAATCATATCACAGATTGTTAAACTACTGAAGTAAAAGCTGCAGTGTTGATGCAGTTGTGGTGGTGCAGTTTATATTATTCAAAGAACTAGAATAAACTATTATGGGGTGACTTTTATTGTGGGATAGAGTTGTCTAGCTTCCACTGTGCTGGGATACTTAAAGACAAGGCTTTGAGAAGTTAAGAGCACTATCTGACAAACAGATTTTCCCCAATCACTTGGTGGTTCCCATGGTACCTCTCATAACATTCCAGGGACAAATGTGCAGTGTGTCAAGCAGAGATTGAGCACACGAAGCCAGGTTGTGCTGATATAACAGAACTGGCTCTCTTGTTACCTTATTTATTACCATGGTTGCACATAATGTTCATCTTTTTCAAGTGACTAAAACAATAATATGATAGAACAATTATGATTCTTCTTATAAGTATGAAAAAAGAATGTGTGTGTAGGAGAAAATACTTCCTTTGGTTTTGCTTTAAATGTTTTAGGTAAGACAAAACAGAATAATGGGCCGGTTTTTCATTTGGGGAAATGTATCTAATTGAGATAGATCGTGCTAATGAAATGGACTGGTGATGCATGGCAGGAGGGAGACTCCCTGATTCTCTGGTGTCTAACTAGAAGTGGCTAACGCAGGAATTTCTTTGATACCGTAGGGAAGGTAGTGATTTAGTTGTTTTGTCTGAATTCCTGTTCCTGGCTTTTAACCTTAGATCTTCAGTCTGTTTTAACCACTTTTAGAAGCATACAGATGGTGTCTGCTGGTTTTTGAAACCTCTCGGTAAATTTTTTTAGTGATACTTTTTTTTTTTTTTTTATCATCAGCTAACTACTCTGTATTAGCTGTGTCTCACTGTGAGACCTCTGTAACTTGGAGTATAGTTAAGTTTGTAGTGAGGAAAAACAAGTAGGCTTGACTCCTGTGTTAGTCTGGGTATCAGCGGCAAAAAAAAGCTGTCCTCCCTGTGTTGGTTCCTTAAATTAGGCTTTTTGGATTTTATCCTTAGCATGTCACTGTTATTGCTTTGTTGCTATGATACAATTCTTACTCATGCAATCCTCTCTAGAATATTAGAAGATCTGAGCTGAAATGTTATGTAACTTACAAATGTTTTTACAGCTGATGTTCGTTATCTTGCAGAGTGTAACAATTCGTGTCTTTGTAGTTATCTGAGCAAAATAAGCATCTTGCAAGGGGTTTTTTTATTCAAAAGAAAAGCTGTTGAAATTGCGGAATTGACATTCAAAAGTGAATTGTTCTTCATGAGGGAGTAGTAATTGCTGGCTTTTTCAGAAGCTCACTGAAGTTGATATGCTCAGCTAATAGGATCATAACTGTCAGGTGGGGAAAGGGAATACAATACAGTGTTCTGGAGTCAGAATTTTCAGGGCAGAGCGAGCAGTTTGAATTACAGTGGAGGCGTGTCAGTCCATTGTAGCAATTACTTTTTGCTTATGGAAACGAAAGAATTCTATCAGATAATTACTCAATACTAAACCCAAGTTTTGACTGTTGTTGTTCCAGCCACTAAATGAAAGGTGTTCTGGTAAGAAACTTGAGAAACTGCCATTAGCAAAGAGTGTCTGAATTGTTAAAGGTACAATCTTAAGCTGAAGTTTGTTCTATTAGAATCATTCTAAAACAGATTTTTTGTGATTTGTTCAGGTTTTAAAGTGAGACTTTAAATTTTAAGTACTCAGTGTTTCAATGCAGTTGCCTTTTTCTTGTCTTGATAATTTCTTCGTGATGGAACATCAGTGCTATTAGCATTATTCACTCACTGCAGTATTGCTAAGGGATGTAGTTTGGCTATAGACCTATCTTGAAAAATTCTTTGGGGGGAGAGCATTCTTTATTTGGAGATAAAATGGGAAATAAAGTTTTTTTCACAGAATACATGAAGTCCCAACTGGCTGATAGATGAGGTGATGCTACATTGCCAAAGTAGCTTTGAACCCCCAACAAATAATTAAAACAAAAGGCATGTTAAACCAAATTTGCAGTTAAAACCACGACTGCTTTTGTTGAGCTCATGCAACTTTGGAACAGTTACAACATGTTAAGGATGTATTAAATTTTTAAAGCGTGTAGTGCTTGATAATCCGTCTTTTTTAGAGTTAATGTGAAATGCTAATGGAGAAATTTTGCTTGTCAGATTATTAGAGGTACTGTGCTCTAAAAATGAAAAGGCCAAGTCATAGCCAAACACATAGTCTTAATAGGCCAAAAAATCTGGAAAACCCTTACACGACTAAGATTGTAATAAATTATTTAGACCAAAGCATTAACATTCAGGGTTAATCCTTTAGAAATATTGGAGTTGATTCTTGAGGGAAACATTCATCACATGATGTCAAAAGTATGTGAAGCATTTTGCATTGGGGTAAAAAGACAAGGTTCCTTCAAAGCAGATTTTACAGCTTTTAAGCAGGTTACATAATAGAGGATTAGGGAACAGAATGAGACAAATCGGATGAATGAAAGGTTAGTATGATGCACTGCTTCTGTGTATGACTTTTGGTGGGGGAGAGTTGGGACTTATCAATGTCAATGCATTTCAAACGAAGTTAATTCAGGCACTGATTTTCTGTAAATATATTTACTACTCTATGTTTGTCCTTTATTTCTCGCGTGTTCGAAAAGTTGTGAATGTGGCTCTTTCATTCTAACATACCCAAACACATAGTTGCAGTTTTGACAATATTGCTTATTGATTTTCTGGCTACAGAGCATACTATTCCCCATATTAAAAAAAAAAAAAAAATAAACGGTTTTAGCTGTGCAAATCTTTGTCAACAACATAGATTTAAAAATCCTGTTTGCTTCTGCAGACTTAAGCATTGTTTGTTTTGTTTTGTTTTTTTTTTATAGATGCCACCTTCAATGAGCAGCAAGATCTTTTTTGTCAGAAGCTGCAACAGTGTTGTGTCCTCTTTGACTTCATGGACTCTGTTTCAGACCTGAAAAGCAAAGAAATTAAGAGAGCAACACTGAATGAACTGGTTGAATATGTTTCAACGAATCGTGGAGTGATTGTTGAATCAGCTTATGCTGACATAGTGAAAATGGTAAGTAGAATGCTCATGTTATAGTTTGAATTTTAATAAAATAATTTAATCAGTTTGTGATTCTTGTGGCATTTAATTCAGAATTGCTGCTGGTTATTCTGCTTATACAGTATAACGTAACTTGTTAATGATAATTGGGCTTGGAAAGGCTTGTAAAAACAAACAACTTGTAAGTTTTAATTATTACCTGAAACATGATTCATTCAGGTTAATTAAAATGAAAAAACCGGTACATTGCAGATGCTTGGAGTCTGGGTAAGCTTTCAAGTTGTTCTCAATCAGAAAATGGCAATATATTGACGCTTGCCTGTCTGTTTATTTACAAGCGGCAATGGAGTGTTACTCTGATGTTTTCTGGTAAAGGTTCAATGCAGGTACTAGTGACAGCAGAAAGGCTTGTCCGTGTAAGAAAGCAGCTCTACTTTGTAAATACTTTACATGGCTGTTTGTTACTATTTTGGCTTTGGAGAGCTGTGCTGGAGTAGCCTAAGTGGCTTGCTGAAGTTGTAAATCGTTGCATGACATGTACCGTGCAATTTCTACAAATAGTTTGTTGAATAAGCAACAAAATACTTACGGTTGTTAATTGATGACTTTTCCAGGTGTTTATATGCATTTTCAAATGCTAATTAAGTGATGTTTTAGAAAGGCCTGTGTTCCCATGTAGAGGGAACACAACTGAAGGACACTGGGGAATAATCTGAAATATTTTGTATTCTTTTTTTCCTAGAAATTTGAAATGTAAAAAGAACGGCTTTAGTGCCCGTGCATTTAGGTAAATGGTTTTCTAAACTTTGGTTAAGTTTACATAGATAAAACCCGACTTTAAAAGAGCTCTTGGGAACTTAAGCAGGTCAGTTCAAATATACAGCCTACAACTTCTGTAGTTCTTCTTACAGTACAAGTGATTTTTTTTCTTGAGGTTTGTTTTGTTTGTTTTTTGTTTTGTTTGTGGGGTTTTTTTGCGGGCAGCTGATAGGGAAGATCAGATCTCTGATATAAATAAGCATAGAAGTTTTGCCATTACACTGAAAGGCTGGGATTATTGAAACCCTTTCAATAATTTTGGCTGTTACAGCAGTTGCTTGTTAAGTTTTACAAAAGATCTAGGACACTGGGGGGGTTTGTATGGTTTCTTTTTTTTAAATGACCTGGGTTTCTGTCCTAAATGTTTTTTTACATAAAATAACAGGACAAAGAATGTTCACCTCTTAAGCTTTTTTTTTTTTTTTCTTGATGCTGGTGGCAGCAAGCCTGAATCCTTGCAGTATTTTCTTATTCTGTGTGCCCTCTATAGCCTCTTGTTAGAAGAAAGAATATACTAACTACCCCATCCGACTTGTTGAAGGGAGATTTTCTTTTGTATTGGAGTTGTTTTCTTTTCTTAGTGGTAAGGTGGTGTTGAGCTGTTCTTTTGAGGTTATTGTTGTTGTGCAAATGATTGGGCTCTGTGGATGCTTGTTTTTCCTTCCATAACAAATTTCCGTCCCCTTTTCTCCCCTAAAATGACAGAAAATGAAGAAGGCCTTAAATGTTCAGTGAGAGCTTTTTGAGAGCTTGAGACAAAAGATCCCTCCAAGCCTGAATAGTATTTCTAATCTCCCTGGCAACTGGCAGCAGAAGAGGTCTTTGCTGTGAATTAGGATGAAGTACCAGCTTTCAGAAAAAACTCTAGATGGATGTCTCCCTCCAAATAACATGTGTGTCAGACTTCAGGCCTTTCTTTGTAGCAAATCTTCTATGAGATTTAAAAGTGACTGTTTTGGTTTTTGTTTGGGTTGAGTTTTGTTAAGTTTTTAGACTGTTCAGTGTTACTGCATTAAAAGAAAAAAACATTGGAGGTTTTTTGGCAGAGTTTGAAGGATAATGTTTTTTGGATGAAAAAGTAGAAATTGGCCTTAATAAAATCCAGCTATCATCTGACTGGTAGGAAAGGACTGACAGACAACTGAAATTCCCTGAAAAAAAGCTAGAGTGGCATCAGTGGCAGAAGCAGAGACAATTTCTGTCCAAAGCCCCTTATCTTCCCCTGGGCCTGGGACACCTTCACTCCAACTTGCAAAGGAAACAGCCTGGTCTCCTTGGAGTCACCTGAGTGTTGGGAAGGATAAGTCAACAATCCCTTAAAGATAGTGAGAGTAAAAGAAAATGTTCCTGACCACTGCATAGGCAAGATCTGTGCAGGTGAGGTCTCCCTGCGCTCCTTCCCTTCACATGGTCTCTCTGTTACTCCTCTATCTCCCTGTGACTATCAACCTCCCCTCATTCCCCAACAACATGTGAAAACCCAACGTAGATGAGATTGTCCTAACAGGTTAGATGAGTTGTGAATTCAGAATTTGAAAACAATCAGGTATGCTTAATCTGCACGCTCAGAAATGTGAAGTGAACCTAGTTTAGATCCTTGATAAGTGTACAGACAATTAGGGACTCTTTAAAATTTTTTTTAAATAAAGTATAATTGCAGTATCTCAGTACCTGAACTGGCACTTTTTTCCGATATCATTTTTGGAAAACTTAAACCCAGCATCAGCTTTCAAAATTATCTGGAAACCTATCCAACTGTAAAAACCTTTTATTTGTATTTCTAAAATCAGTTTTGGGATAAGATGGCACTTAAGAAAGAAAGAGAAAGTTGAAAATAATGTAAGAGGATATAGAGAAGAATTTCCCAACAGAAGAGCAGTGGGGGTTTTAATCCAAACCATGTTCTTGATCAATACTTTAGCAAGGCCTCAGAAATAGGCAAATGAGACAGGAAGCAAAAATATTGCAAACATAAAGAAAACAACCCCTTTTTTTTAGGGAGACAGGCTATTAAATAAAAGGGTGTAAGGTTTATTCTAATATTTATTTGTTATATTCTCAGGAGATCGGCAATAGAGGAAGTACTGAGTACTCTGAAAAATCAGACAGTTACCTTTTTAGAGGTCTGGCTGAGAGTCTGGCTGTTTATTTCTGCTGCAGAAGTATATTTAGTAGTTGGTACTTTTGTTTTGGACTTGAAATGTTTGCATTCACTGCTCTGAGGTTCTGTGCTAAAGGGTTGGTCAGTTCAGTTCAGCAAGATGCATCTAGAAAGAGATGTCTTTTCATAAGATGTAACCAGAAAACTTGTAAGCAGAGGTAAAGCATCCTCTATAGGGGACTGATTCATACGTTGCAGGGTTTTTTGTTGAAGACCTAATAAGAGTAGACAAAGCAAATAACAAAACCAGGATTGTAATCTTGGTTTTTTGGGCTTGATTAAAATTAACATTTTCTGATTCCTATTTCCCCCTCCTCTCCCCACCCCCAGGCACTTGCTCTTGTGCTCTGGAATCCCAAGTCCCTTGTGTTTACAAAATTAAAGGACAACTGTACTGGTTTTTTGTGGGGGATTTAGTTGTGTGTGTGTGTGTTTATTTGTTTGTTTTTCCCATGCAATAAGTTTGGAAACAGCTGTAGTGCCCATCCATACAAACATCATTGCTCTTCTACTTGTAGAGCAGCAGCTCTGCAGCTTTGCTGTGTCCCCCCAGGAGACAGCAACAGGATGTAGAATGAAGGGCACGGGAGGAAAGGAAAAGTCAGTCTGTGCAATAGCTTTGTATCTTGTTTAATGAGGCAACTGATTCTTCTGTGCAGAGCCAGGTGGGTGACTTGAGGATCTTTTCCTAAGGTCCTTTTTGTAAGATTCTTCACACATCTTGGAACCTCCATGAAAGGTGTGCAGGAGCATTTGCTGCAAACTGTCAAGCTTTTTTTTTTTTTTTTTTTTTTGTGGTTAGTAGGGTTTGGTGATGAGCAGCTATTTGAAACAGATTTGATCACAAAGACTGAAAGAGTTTGAAAGGCGCTTGGAAAAGTTGGGCTAGATGTGTTCCTGAAAGAATGGTAGAAAATGCAGAAACAAAACTAACTTCATGTTCTCTTTTGTTCATGTTTAAAGGGTTTTAAATCCAGTATGTTATATCTGGTGGAAGAGATGACATTTTTCTTTTGACATCTGAATGGTCTTCTATCCAAACGTTTATATGCTTCAGAAATCCCTGAAGAAACATTTTTAAACTTGCCCCTTTGAAACTGATTTGATGTGACTATGTCATACTAAAAGTAACTTGGCAGCTTTTTTTTCTCTTTGTGAAATCAAGAAGTTACAACTGTTACATATTTCTAACTTTGACAATTTCAAGATGTTTCAAGGTTTTGGAAAGGTGAAAGATTGAAAAATGTGAACAGGAGTATCTTGAAATGAAGTAAAGTGAAGAACCCTAAAATAAGATATATTTTTGGGATTGTCTGTCTTACATATGGAGAGAGCTCTGTTTAAATCATAACTGGTTAGTCATACTGTATTTGTTGTCTTATATAAAACCTCAGCTCTTGGTGTCACATAGTTAAAAATTGTTTTTTATATTGGGAAACCAAATTTTTTTAAAATTCTGTAGCTTCAGGGAAAACTTTTAAATATGACCATATCTAGCTACAAACTTGTCTCAGTTTGGACAAAAGTTACTTATTATTTTCATTGGCCTGTTTTCAGACTTTTGGCTATTTGCATTTTGAAGTTTAGGGGAAAAAAAAGAATCACAAACATGGTTATTATGTTAGCTTTTTTTTTTAAGACAGTTTTGTTTCATGTGAATTTAGGATAAAAGCAATACCTTACTGAGTGTGATCTGTGGAAAAATAAACTGTGATACATTTTTTTTTTTTTTACTTGCAGATAAGTTCTAATATTTTCAGAACGCTTCCACCTAGTGATAACCCAGATTTTGATCCAGAAGAAGATGAACCAACTCTTGAAGCCTCATGGCCCCACATACAGGTATGTGATTCCTTTATTTTCAAGCCTTCTTGTAAGGTAAGAAATGTGAATACTTGAGTAACTTTGTGCCCTTGGTAAGAACATCAAAATTGCTTTTATAATACAATTGAGCTTTTATACTTGGGGGGGGGAAGTGGTTCTGTTTTTAGCATGTATAAATATAGCAGAATGTAACTCTCCTTAATTGCTTAAATATTCTTTTTTTAAAGAGTGATTGCACTGTAAAGTGTGGTGTATGTACTAAAATATGGATATTTTTAGGTAGTTATGTTCTTTACTTAAGAGGTTTTTCTGTGACTGAGCTACTTTTTAGTGTGGTTTCAATAAAATATAAGTTAAATGGGAACAGTTCAGTTTCTTGTGACAATGACAAAAAATGGAGTAATACCCTTATTTGTCTCTTGAGCAAGAAACAGATATCCCCTCATTCTTCCCATCCTCTTCCCTCCCTCCATGCAAAAACTTTACAATATCGGCGTTGTTTGGTAACAGTTGGTCAGTTATTCTGTTTGGCACAGAAGTGCAACATCTCGTGATTTTTACAGCATTGCTGTATCAGTTGTGTGCCTGACTTGCAATGCTGCCCAATTTTGTTTTATATTCAGTTAACTGTTAAAAGTTATAATCATCTAAGTGCATACCTGGGGTAGTTTCATTGCTGATTTTATGTAAGTAGTATGTGGTAAAAGTGAAGCAGCAACTCCTAGTAGTGGGTAGAAGATTAATAGCTACTGCACATCTGCATACCATTTTCTCTTCCCTCTTGAGAGTTCAAATGCTGCTCTGCCCCTCTAATATTACAGTTCTACTGTACCAACAAATGCTCTTATTTAAAAACTGGACTTCTAATATTGGCTATAAGAAACATGTCTTCAGCATAGTATTTGAGACTTAAACCACATGAGAGTTAAATTATCACAGAAAAAACCTTTGCAGGTTAAAGACTGTGATAATTATTTTCTTATATGTGGTTGGTTCTAATTCATGGGAGAAATGGCTGTAATAACTAGATGAGAGGCTTGATTTTTGTAGAGTGGGAGGGTGCAAGGGCTGTGCAAGTGTCTGTTATTGTCAGTAGTGGCACCATCTGACTTCTAAATACCTCCATCTCAGGAGTAAAATTTGTAAATGTTAGCTCAGTTCACTTCGGGTCATAATTAAACTCTTCTTTTTCTAGAAAATGACTTTTGATTTTTGTGGTCAGTTCACTTGTTCTTTAGGCTTGTCTAAGAGAAAGTGAAAAGGTTCACAGCCTGTGGTGTTATTTGAAATTTTATTTTTAGCTTTTCCCAGGCCTTTTCTGAAAGAGTATTGGCCAGGCTGGTCATTAATTGTGGATTTCCCTCTATTCCATCAGTTGTTCATGCTGCCCTTGGAATAGATTGCTCACTACAGTGCAGTGGAAACAGTTTGTGTGTCTTCCTCTCCTTCCTTTTACAGTTTATGTGCTGCTGGATGGTGGAAGGCTGAGTTTGATAACTTACTATTTGCCCTCCAGGAGCACAAAGCTGCTGGAAGTGTCAGATTCTGTGTGTGGAAGAAGGGGGTGTGCACAACCATTCCCCCCCATCAAAAAGCATTATTATCTTTGGCATAGTCTAAAGGACTGTGGGGGGCGGGGTGTTTTGCTCACTTCTTTTTGTGACTGCTTAATTACAAACAAATTCGGAATTCTATCCTGATCTGACAGTCAGGTGGCCAGTTTTCTGGGAGAGGAAGGAAAAAAATCTGAATCTCTGCTCTTGTCTGCTTGAAACTGTTGGCATTTCTCTTTAAAATAGCTTAAGATAATGGCTTAGTAAGTTACCAGAGTGTGTAGTCACAACAAAAGAGTTTGGACCTTCAGTAGAATGAGTGGAACTTGAAAGGTGTTGCTTCAAGGCAATGCTTAAGATGGTTTGTAACAGCCAAACTAGGTTGAACAGGTTGGCAATAAAGGCCCTGTATCTTTTGAAGCTCGGGCAGTTGCACAGTTGGTGAAATTGGTAGCTTAAAGCAGTAATATTCTAGAGGTCCCTGCAAGAAAGATGATCAAATCACAGAATTGTTAGGATTTGTATTTCATTGCTCTTTGACCCAAGCAGACCACTTCTGAGAACAAGAACTACTAAATCCAACAGCTTTCTCCTGATTTAGTGTTTCCAATGGTAATGCTTCAGTTAAAGTTGAGCATACCTGTCTCTTTAGGTAGGATCTGTTGTGGCCAGAATCCGTTCTGGTGCCCCTACTTGATAGTTGTTATGCTTTAAAGCTTGCAAACATTCGGGTACAGAAGTGAGAAGCTGGCTTATCCAGAGATGGGCACTGCAACTTGCTTTCTGAAATAGCTTGGATAAAGTAAGTTTCGTATATTTGCCAAGGCTCCCAAGGATTTCTAAAGTTATTTGATACACAGTTGATATCTTGAAGGTAATCTTGGACAACTTGTAAAAAGATGTCACAGCATTATGCTTGAACTTAGTTCTGCTTGATGTCTATTGCAGTCTCTGTTCATGGAAAGAAGCCACAATTGTCCTTTCTCCCTCTGTCCTTTAGGGAGAACAAAATATGGCAATTTAGTGTTCACTTACAAAGGGTGCTCTATCCCATGGCAATTCTAGCGGCCACTTCTCTGTTTCCTTTCAGGTTTTAATAAATTTTCTCAATCATTTGAAGTACTGTGCACCTCTGTATCGTCAGTATCTCCTGGAATATCCTAGGATTTCATCTATCACTTCCGTGGCTGCACGGCATTCTGTGTAGATGGATCTTAGTCATCCTGTTAACCCTTTCTTGGTTTAAGCACTTGCAAGCCCTTATCAGAACTTTTTTTGTGGAACTCTGTGACTTTGCAGTCCTTGAGTTTCATCCTGTATTTATTCTTCCAGGCCTTCAGAGTCAACTTGTCCTTTCTCATTGGTAACATGACATAATTATTTTTTTTTCTATCTTTCCCCCTTGTGGTAGCTTCCAATATTGTCTAAGTGGTTATCACACAGTGACCACAACAAAGAACAGTCTTGACAGAAATATTTAATGTAGCAATTTATTACAGAAGTCTTTAATTAAATTTAATTCCAAAATTAATCCCCATGAAGCTGTGCTAATAACCTCCCTCTGGCCATATGTTTCCCATTTCTGTATAAAATAACTAATGAATATATCTAGTTGCTAATTTGAAAAAGGTCAGTAGAATCATAGAATGCTTTAGGTTGGAAGGGACTGTTAAAGATCACCTTAGTCCAAGCCCCTTCCAACGAGAAGGAACATTTTGCATTAGATCAGGTTGCTCAAAGCACCCCCTCAGCTTGGTGTCATCTGCAGACTTGCTGGGGTTGCAGTCATTTCCACTCTCTGTTTTGATGAAGACATTAAACAGCTGTGGTTGAGCTCTTTTTCTAAGACAGAGAATGGAATATGATAATACTTAAAATTATATTATTGGATTGTCTATTACCAAGCTTTTAAAAATTCTGTCTTATGTTGTCTATTTGGCAACTGTGTGTTATTAAATTAAGGCTGTACAGGGAAGCTTGGGTTTTAATACAATTCTGTTACATGAGATTTGTATGCATGGGTCTGTTTATTCTAGAAAAGAGAAGACTGAGAGGGGATACCAAAGGCAGGTGTCAAGAGGGTGGTGCCAGATTCTTGTCAGTGGAGCCCAGTGACAGGGCAGGGGGCAATGGCCATAAACTAAAATACATGAACTTCCACCTCGACATGAGGAAGAACTCCTGTACATTGAGGGTGGCAGAGCACTGGAACAGGCTGCCCAGGGAGGTTGTGGATTCTCCTTCTCTGGAGACATTCAAAACCCACCTGGACATGTTCCTGTGTCACCTGCTCGAGGTGACCCTGCCTTGGCAGGGGGGGTGGACTAGATGATCTCCAGAGGGTCCCTTCCAACCTTAACAATTCTGTGATTTTATGTAAACTGTTGATTTGAAAAGCTCTTGTTACAGTGTCAGAGGAGGAGAAAGTGAAGGGTAACTTGTGTTTCTGAGCTTCTGCTTTGCAGATGCAGCACGCCCTCCTTGAGGCTATGTGTAAGTAACTGTCAGCTCAAATGTTCCAGATAAAAAGTACTCCCTGTCAACGTATTTCTCTCAAGTGAACTTGATAATTATAATTATGAATTACTCAGGTGCTGGCTCTCAGTTTAATTAGAGCTCTCAGAGGGGTAATAGCTGAAATACATGCCTGTGAGTATGAGCACAGCTCTGCGTGGGTTTTATTTGGAAGTCCAGTCAGTGATGGCATAATGTACCTAAATTGCATTTTGGTATTATTACTAATCAGTTGTTTAACTAACATGGAGTTATGAAATAGGCATTGAGAATATAAACAGTTCTGAATGGAATCGAAATGTACAATATCTTCCCTCTTAATTCTGTCTTGTTTAAGAGATGCCTTATATGAATTTTATTAATATTAACATTGTTACAGAAGGACAGTAGTTTGTGTCTTGGCCTTTTGCTGAACCCCAAAATATGTGACTTGTGTTCTGGCCTCTTCATGCCTCCCTCTGCTACCCCAGGCCCTTGCTAGATCTATTTCCTGTCAAATTTCTTTATCTGTGGGTGTTGTGGGATTGTAGCAAATGAGGACTTGAACTCACAGAAATAATATGCTACAAAATATAACAGATATTGAAGATAAATCTGCAGAGGGCCTTGTTAGAATTGAATGTCCAGGATACAGAAGCCTAAGTTAAGCCAAACTCTTTCAGTTTCTGTGTATTCATTCAGCTTTTTTATGTGGCTCTTCATTTTTGGAATTTGCAGCTGAAATTGAATTTCAGGAACACTTACGAGCTTTTTCTTCATCTATTTAAGGAATTATGTGATGTTAGAGCACTTAATTTTACCCTCTTTGCTACCAAGTGTTTGGTAACTTATTTCTGCGTGATAAATTCTTAACACGGCAGGAAATGTGAACATATGTAACATTTAAGAACTTGTTTTTTGCCCAGTAGTGATATTTTCAGATTATTTATTAAGCTTTGACACTTCGGGGAATTAAAGTGTTCTTGATACTTACTGTAATTCTTTTCAGCAAATTCCAGTAGAGGCTGTGATTAAGCAGTTGTGTTAGGCTTTGACTTCCTGTGGTAGGTTTTAAACATGGGAATAGTCCCCCTGGCTCTGGTGATGGTGACAGGGCTGAGATCTGTGTTATGGTGTACTTACTAACTTGAAAACTTTCCTTTTAATGTTTGTAGTTGGTGTATGAATTTTTCCTGAGGTTTTTGGAGAGCCCGGATTTTCAGCCTAGCATTGCAAAGCGATATATTGACCAGAAGTTTGTACAGCAGGTAAGTGGGGGGTTTTCCCACTTATACCTCTCGAGCATAATTATACCCATTATACCTCTCGAGCATAATTCATCAGACAGGCTGTTTAAAGTTTTCATGTTGACACAGGGTAAATTTCGGTTTCAGCAATGGTTTCTACCAGACAATTAATAAACATCACACCATACCACAGGGGCTATATGTAATTAGTAACCTCAGCAACAGTTCATTTTGAGGTATCAACCTCAGTGCTTTGCAGTGCAAGGTATTTGTAGCTTGTGAACGCAAGTTGTGTTTTTAAAGATTTTTTTAACTTAATTTCAGTCAAATCAACAGTGTACTAATTACATTTTTGTAATGCTTTTGTTTGTTTCTTGTAATAGATTTATCACAGGAAAACTTGCAGCAAACTATTTCCCTGTTAAAAGTTTGGGTACTTACTGTACATGAAATGTGTTCCAACATCTGTTAACTTGTGTCTGAATAGTGTCAGTCTCTTTACTATTGTGTACTAACCACAGAAGAAAAATCAACTAAGAAAATACTTAGGAAAATCGTGCTTCACCATGCAAAGTAACAATGTATGAGCAAGAAAATGAAGTCAGATTTCATATTAAATATGCCTGCTCAAGGAATTATGCTGTAGAATACCCATAGCAATTTTTGTTCAAGGTGAACTCAGGGGGGATTTTTTTTTTCACCATGTCAAAATATTTGTTTCCCATATTTTTGTCAAAATATTTGTTTGCTCAGTATCTGAAGAGTGAGTGCTGGCAGGCCATCACAATACAGCAGTGAAAACAATGATGGACTCTTTCCTTTCCCACCTTCAGTGATTGATTTCCACTTATTTCGTTCTACTATTCTTGTTTATAGATGTTTCTTTCTTCTCAGTTTCATTCAACTTGCCCATAAAATTTAGGCCTGAAGCTGCTGCTGAACTATTGGCTGTGGGTATCCAGTTTACTAAGTGACCTGTGCTCCTTAAGAACCTTGTTGCGGAGTTTCAGTTTCTGACATTTCACTTGATCTTTCTCTGGAGTACAAGAAAGGCAGTGCAATGAACAGCTAGCTATATATGGGGAAAAAAGGTGGAGTAGTGACCTTGAGAAATTCCTTCTAAATATAAAATTGAAATGAGCCTGAACAAAGTTCCTGAACAGCTGTTTCCAGTCCCTTGTGCTCCTTGGGGCAGATACAACCAACCAGAGACATTGGCTGAGCAGGAGATGGTAGTGACTGCTTGAGTTAGGTTACCAATCTGTTCAAGACAGCTAGCATTTCTGAATATGCTGTTACTTGAACATGCAGGGGGGAAAAAAAACCCCAAAATTAATGGTCTGTAATGTGATTGGAATATTTTTGATGTCTTCGAGTGAGTATGGTCTTTTCTGTGTCCTTGGAAAACTTTCTACAAAAAAAATGCATGCAGAGTCTTGTTAGCTTCTTGCAGCATTTAGTCAGTGTTAGCAGAGAATCAGTTAATTACCTATCTTGTGCTTATTTTATGACCTCCTCATTAATTGTAAAATCTTTTATATAGGAATTCTTTTGCTTAGCCATCAAGACATAAGTATCATTTGGAGATAACTAGTAAAGGTTTTTAATTAAGGAATTGTAAATATATGACACAGGTTTAATTCATTCTGATTTCTTAACAAGTAGAAACCACTTACCTATGGTTTGATCGTCTCATTCTTGCAATTTTATTTTTATTTTGATAGTATAATAGTGATTGGAATGGCTTTGGGGTCTTTGTATACAGGCTTTGAAAGGGATTGAAGCTGATGGGTTTATTAAAAAAAAAAATCTTTATTAAAAATGCAACTTTGACATCTAAACAAAAGTTACAGTTAAGATGATTCTTTTTTCTAATATAATCTTGTAAATTAAAGATAAAACTCAAATCAAATTTCAACTCAAATCAAAAAGAATTCAAGTCTTTCAAAAGTAATACATTTAAGTTTAATTTTTAAAGCTGTTGGAGCTCTTTGATAGTGAAGACCCACGAGAACGTGATTTCCTAAAGACAGTTCTTCATAGAATTTATGGAAAATTCCTCGGTTTAAGAGCATTCATCAGGAAACAGATAAACAACATTTTCCTCAGGTATGCTGTGTGTGCGTGTGACTACGTTGAGGAGTATTTTATCTTGCCTTTATGATCTGAGTCTGCAGTGATTTATTCTTGAAATAAAAGACCTAAAATACGTTTAATTTGTGATCTGGCTTTCAAATATTTGAAGCTTATTAAGGATTATTTCTTTGGAATCTCTGCTCTGTTTCAATTTTTGATGGTTGTCTCTTTTGGTAACAGGTTTATATATGAAACAGAGCACTTCAATGGTGTTGCTGAACTTCTTGAGATATTAGGAAGGTAAGTTTGATCTGACACAGAAGAAATAACATGTTTTTGTGGGTGTTTGCTTCAGCTTTTCTGCTTTGGGAATGAAGGGGGGGAAGAGAGTTATTACAGCAACAAGTGATGAAGTGCAGTCACTGATAATGTAATACTGTCTGGGTTACCCCATGAGTATTAAATTAGGATACAGAGCGTAAATTATTCATTTTTCAGTGCAAGTTTTAAGGATGACTGGCAAAATGTTTCTCAAGGGTCCTTGTTTGTCAGGCCTATCTCCCCTTGCTTATCTTACATCTGATAGATGACTTGTTCTTTGATTCAGAAACTGAATGTTAACTTTTGCCCTCATGCTGAATGAAATGCTTTAATCCTCAGCAGGCTGTTTTTCTTTAGATTCTATTCAGGAAAGCCTTGTAGTGTTAGGGTTTTTTTAGTTAGCCTATTTTTACATTATTTCACTAATTTAATTTTTAACTTTGAAGTTTCTCTGTGGTGTGTTTTTCACTGTTTTTCCAAAATTGTCACACACATTTCACAGTAGAAAGTTTTATAAATATTTCTGGTCTCACTGAAAATACAAACATTGCGAAGCTACTGTGGAAAAAATTTTCATGAAAATCCAGTGAAAAGGATACCATTATTTTCTCAGATTTGCTTAAAATGTAACGGGGAGAAAGAAGCCAACGTTTTCCTGAAGGACTTTTGTCTGTTCTATGTAAAAGATGTCTGAATCAATGACAAACTTTTAAACTTTGTTTTTGAAGGGAAAGGTTGTTGAACAATCTCAAAACAAATGTTCCAACTGCAGTGTTAAAGTAGTTGAAAACTCTATGCCATCTATTCTTTTTGCTCTCCAAGTTGCTGTTGATGGTGGGTAAAATGGATCAGCTTTCTGATGCATCTGTCTAAGCTTTACAATTGAACAGCAAGACTTACTGTAGATGATTTTACTTAATGGAGGTCATGATAAAAATATTTCAACTCATCTAATGAGTGTTATTTGTCTTCTACTGTGGTTCTCTGATGTTCCTACCAAGAGTCTAAACTCTCATGATATCAAAACTTTAAAGGTTGTGCATATGTAGAGCTACTTAATGGCTTCAAAATAATCAGGTTCATAAATGGAATTGGAAATGGAGTGTCTCTTGAACTTAAAGAAATTCTTGACTTGCTAGGAAAACATATTTTTTAATTAAAAATAAATCCTGCTTATTCATGTTTTCAGTATTATCAATGGTTTTGCACTGCCACTGAAAGCAGAACACAAACAGTTCCTTATGAAAGTTCTGATTCCCATGCATACTGCAAAGGGATTAGCTTTGTTTCATGCACAGGTAAGCTTTTGCCTATTTCTAAGCGTGGTGGGGTTTTTTGTATTTGCATTTGAAAATAATGAAACTTTAAACCAGTGTGTGTTATAATATCAATATTCCAAAAAATTTGCAAATTCAGTCACACAGCCACACTTTTAAAAAAAAAATCGTACCTTATATTTAAATGTTAATTTTTATGTAATATTTAGCATATATTACAAGTGAAAGAATGTAACAGTGAGTCGAAGTCATGTCAACTGAAGTGGGAAGCTTTTTTGTTTGTAGTCTTGTCACACTTTAAGTTTCATTTAATCAGAGGACCTCGTGCTGTTGTCATTTCTTTTATGTAACCTAAATGCTGTTTCTAAAGGAACCTTGAGTATGGCCAGGTACTTATTTCGGAAGTGCTTTTTTATTTCTAAAGACATAGAAATAATGTGATGGAGGGGGGAGGAGAATGTTTGTTGCCATTTATAAATGGCAGAAATGCATAGTAGCTCTCTGGATCAGCTGGAAGTTATGTAGATCCATGACACACTGTCAGAATGGTGCAGCTCTTCATCTGACTTTGATTCTTATACTTGCCACAGACATTCAGCATTTTATTTGAGGGATAATCTGTATCCTTTCCAGACATATGACACTTGAGTATTGAATATATTTGATACAAATTTGCAAGTAAATCTGCTGTGGCTAATTAAAACTTGTCTTGTAACTTAGCTCCCTAATAGAGCTCTTTATAGACTGAAGATACAAGGAAATGGGTTTTTAATTAACGTGAAATCATTATGACTATACAGTCTACAAACAGGACCAAGGGAAGAGTTCAGTTAATTCTTAATTCTCATACGAAGTTTTAAATTAATTAAATCACTTGTCTTTGTGGTTTATTGCTATGCAATAGGCTGTTCCCTGGAATGAGTCAGTGATACAGAAGGGACCAGTCACCTCCCAAAGGTGTTCTCACTGACAGATCAGTACAGCAAGCTGTCCTTTGTCTTCTGGAATACGTTAAATCCAGTTCATGGGTACCTGAAAGGGGCCCTGTTAATTCAGCTGTACTGTGTACCCAAAAGTAGTGTTTGGTCTGCTGACCAGGCCAGTCCTCTGTCCCTCCATAAGACAGTTTGCACACGCACCCAGCACGTGTGTTCCTGGTTTCCCATTATCCCAAGGGTGTGTAAGCCAGTGTTAAATCTGCTTGTCAATCCGATGTGGCCTGGTTGCTTTGTTGCTACAGTGCAAACGAAGCCTACCATTGAAAGTGAAAGCCTTAAAGCTGAATTAAGTTTGAGTCTTCGTGTCTTTTAACAATAAATCAATAGTGTACCATATATATATAATATATATATGGTATATATATATATTTAAAATGGGATTTTATGAGATTAATGTGTGACATTACTATTTTTTGAAACTACACAAATACATCCATAGCCTAAGGGTAAAACAAATAAATTAGACCTGTTGCAATTATAGCATTGTAATTATCTGCTTTGAAATAACAGATTAAAAAAAAAAAAGGAAAAGTAATGCTTGAGTTCAAGCATCCTGAGTAGTGAAATGTAACACGTGTATACAATTCTGTCTTTGCTTTATATGGCTAAATGAAAAATATTGTGACTTCTTAAAATCCGTCTTAATGGAATCTAGGATTGTAACTGCTTCAGGATTATTGTATGGTTTCTGCATGGGATGATTGTTTAGCTACTCAGCTGTGTGCTAATTAACTAAACTCTAAGCAATTACATTACATGAAATACCACACCTTGGCCTAAGAAGACCCCTGCACAGAAACCATTAGAGGCTGGGAGCGCAGTGCTGGTGACTTGATGACATTTTGCTTCCCCACTTCCTACACCCTTCCACAGGCACTTGTTGGCCATTGCTGCATTGGGACAGGACACTCAGCTGGTCAGCAGCTGCCTGATCTCTTGTGGCTGTGGAATGTGTTAGAATTCTTTCACCTGTAATGTTGTTTACCACTGAATGTTGTGTGCTGTAGGTATCGAGTATTTGAGCAATGTGCAGTGTGTGCTCAGTCAAACCTGTGTTAAAACTTGTTTTTTTACTGGAAGTATGACCTTTTTTACCCCAATATAGATGTTTGACAATGATAGCTTTGTAATGTTAATACAGGAGTTGATGTAAAGAAAAATCTGCCTGGTTACTGGACCTGAGTTAAGGAAATATCTGTCAAGCTTAAAAGTAATTTTCTTTAAGGATGGCAAAAAAAAAGATGATTTTTGGTATGTAGGAAGTTTTTGTAAGCTAGAGCAGGCCTGTATATTTTGCTGCTTTAATTGCTGTTTTGTTTAGTTTGGACTAATATGAAATGGCTGTGTAAGGATGTTTTGGGTTGGGTTTGCCCATGATCTGAAGTGCTTCTGTTAGAAGTTGTGATAGTTATGCTGCAATGTCTAAACAGTGTCTGTTTAAACTAAATAACCATATGATTTACATTCTAGCTCGCCTATTGTGTTGTACAGTTCCTGGAAAAAGATACAACTTTAACAGAGCCTGTAAGTGTTTTTCAGTTGAATGTTTTTCTGTTTTTAATTTCAATTACGTATTTCAGTGTTACTTGTTAGAATTGTATAGCAGTGCTGTCTGTGCTATCCCGATTAAAGATCACAGGTGGGGTTTTCTTGGGGGGAAAAAATTAAATCTAGAACAGTTGTTAAGAAAGTGCTGGGTCTGGAAGGGCAGTTCTCTTTACTTGTGGCCAAGATATTAGTGGCTCAAACTTTCATTTAAATCTGTGCTCTATCGTGCAAACTACTCTGCTTGTCACAACTGTGTTCTCCCCTCATAAGAACTAAAATTTCAATGTTTTTGGCATTGATTGCTTGTGCTTAGCCACTGCATGAAGTCGTAATGTTTTAGGGAATAAATAATCCCAAAACAAAAGTTGAATAACACCACTTTATTTAGACAGAACTCTGAAATTCCAAAGGCGCTGTTCCTGTTCTGTCTCTTCAGTTCCTGGGGTGCCTCTTGGCAGTCAGAATACAGGTGCTTCAGGCATCAGTGGCTTTTGCCAGACAGTCTCCCATGATACATATTGACAGCTCAGCTAAAAAGGGTTTTGCAGTGCTTTGTGCAAGGGCTTTGGCAGGGCCCATAAAAAAGAACAGAGGCCCAGGGCACTGCAACAGCTCGTGGGAACACAGAACAGTGTCAGGCCAGCTACAGCAGAAACCGGTTTTAGTTGGACAGTCAGAAATATTTCCACTAGGAGTATGCTGGTTTTAAGTACTTTATCTTTTTTTGTGACAGAAAAATGAAGAGCTTGTGCAAATTCTATTTCTTTTTCTATAAAGAAGAAAAGATAAACAGCTTGGGGAAAGCAACACTGATCTTCACTGGTCTTTCAGTAGAAGCTTATTTTCTGCACAGGCACTTCAGTACTGATGTTCCCCATCAGCTGACAAGCTGGTGGAAGGTGTCTAGCAATTTGCTTTGTGTGCTTGAAAGCATCTTCTTCTCCCCTGTGCTGCCAGCTATGCTGGTCAATTTTGTGGGATAGTGTGAGGGGAAAGGAATTGCATAACCCACATTCCTTAAGCCAAGTGATAAAACAACCCAGGCATTTTGACAGTTAAAGTTGATATGTGAGCAGAAAGTGTGTAGTATTACATAAAAACCCGCAAGAGTGAATGAAGTGACAACGTGACAAAGTCAGAACTTCCTGACATGAATTTAAAGAAGTGTGATGCAAGATCCAAACCCAGACTTTGAAGTGAAGAAGGCAGGGCTTTGAAGTAGGAGTGCCATCATGCAATTCTGAGGTTTGTCTGGACTGTAGTATACACAATTCTGGTTGCTTCTTAATCAATAAAGGAGAACTTAGAATGGAGAAGATATGAGAATTCACTGCAGAGTCACTGCCTGTGTTTGCTTTGGTCGTTACTCTGAACGCACAGTAAAACTTCCTTCGTAGAGAAGTTAAAGTTAATAAGATGATAAGAAGTGAAGCTTTAGGAAACTTTCTGAAATGCTTGAGAAGTAAATGTTAAAATTTGGGGCAACTGATGAGATAGCATTGGAAATTTTTCTTGGCTTTAGGTCAAGTAATATTTTAAGAACTCCATCAGAAGGCTGTCTTCACGCATACCTTACTGTTATTTTTCTGGCAGGAATTGTCACTCAGGGTCAATTTCGAGGACATTCAATCTGAGCTCTTGTAGCTATGGTAGTCTGCCTCGGGTCAGTGCTGATGTTTGCAGAGCTGACAAGAAGACTTTGTTACCTAACCCTGCTAAGTGCAGTGGCCTTTGCATTGAAGAAATCAGGCTAAACATGCAGTCCTTGTACGTGGGACAAGTTTTCTAGCAGGTGCCTACTGTTGTAAGTCACTTTATGGGAATTTTGTAGCTCAAGGAAGAGTATTAATCTTAAGCCTTTTGTGTAGTAAGAGCAACGGAATTTCAGATCTATGTTTATATTGACTGCTTCTTTGAATAAAATCTATATACATAGATGTGCATGTATCAGCTTTCTGATATGAAAGCATAGTCAAGCTGGAAACTGATATTCCAGCAAGGAGGAGCAAGGAATCTTCTTGAGGTGTATGCTGTTAAGCTCCAACTTGTTAGTTCTGTATCAAGTTGAGAATATGAGTCTCTGTAGAAAAGTGTATTCAGACATTCTTGTAGTAACATGTGCTGGAAAGTAGACTCTTCTAGAAAACTCAATTTTGTGCTCTTGCTTGAGACCGGTAAATTCATGTTCCAGTTAGGGGTGTATGGTAGGTTCTCCCACTTGTTGTTGGCAAATGTGCTTGTCTGAAGTTTTTTGGCCTACTTGCACTGCTCTGAGGGAAGGGAGTATGTCAGCAGAATGAGCTATTATACCTGGAAATGTTTTTGGGTTTGTTCTGTAGAATTATGAAATCTCAATAGTATATAACAGTCATTCATTTCTAAGGTAATTAACAGAAAAATGGGCCTAGATTTAAAGTGTTTTTACATACGCAGATTTAAATTACTAATCTGGCAAAACAAATGTAATTGATTCATGCAAGTCTGACTCCTTGGAGGAGAAGCAAGTGAGTGAAGGACTGCCTGATACAGTAACTGCAGTGAAATGGGGGAACTCCAAAACTTCTTCCCCCCTCACTGTGCTGCCTGCCCCAGCTCATCTGCTCCATCCATGGAGCAGCCCTGAGGAGGCCAGGCCGGTGCCTCCCTCCAGGGAGGGAGCTCTGCCTCTGCGGGCCAGAGGGCAAATGTGTCACCCGTGTGGGCTGACCCCAACCTCCTGCTCCTTCATCAGTGTCAGATTCTGGTGTTAATATTCCAGTAGTCTGCGTCTTCCAGCCAGCTGGGTGGAACTGTGTGGTCAAGGCTTTGTGAGGGAACTGTTCTTTCCTTGTAACTTGCTCTGTTTTTGTGGATTTGAGCATAGAACTTTACCAGCTGCCTGAGGCTTCTGCATTTGCTCAGTGTCATTTGAAGTGACAGTCAGTTGTGTAGTGGCGGGATGTGTGAGTATCCTAGGATAAAGACTCGTGGGCACTTAAAGTCATACTAACTTTTTCTTCTGGAAAGCCACTTCAGGTACTACATGTAGTTGTCAGTAAAACAGCTAGCTGGAAAGCCAAAGGAATTCAACATGACAAAAAGCAAATATGGAAGGCATTCAAATAGTTGAGTAAGTTTTCCCTTTGGATATGATCAGTTAGGTGCTGTTGTATCATAAAAAGAGGTCCTTTTCTCAGAATGAAAGCTTAGAAGGCCCTGAGAATGTTTTTTGCTTCTGAAATATAGCTATAGCTTTTCATTTTTTTTTTTTTTTCCAAGCCACCATTAATTTTGTAATTTAGACGCCACATGAGATGTCTTCTTTCTAGGAAAAATGCCTCCAGCCTTTCTTTGTTGTGTTCACCCCCTTCCTCTTGGGGGCTGTACTTTCCAATTAATTTTCCCAAAGGTTTGGGGTTTTTTCCCCAGTCTTGTGTAAGGTAGTATAGATACTGGAATATATTTTTCCTGCAAGTTCAGATCTTTCTTACTTTGGTTTCCAGTCTAACATTTCATATCCTAGCAGAGAAAAGGAAGAGTTGGAGTCTGTGGCTCCTCTGTAGGGCCTTGTTTGTGCAGGCAGCATGTAGCGCTTCCTCTCGGGCTCCAAACCTTTGATGCCAAGGCAGGTGCTCCCTAAAGTATGGATGAGTAGAAGACAAAAAAATGTTCTGTGAAATTTAGCTACAGGGGGGTTAACTTCATGTTATGATGCTTTGATGTGATCAGCATCCTCTCGGTTAATGTATGTACTGGGATGGGAGCGGAGTGTGAGCAGCTAATCGCAGACATGCAAAGTGATAAGGGTCTAAGTTATTCGAATAACCCAAATAAGATAGGTATTTAAATGAATGGGTTTTTTTTAGTGGGACTGCATTTAGCTGTATTCAGCTTCTGGATACAGCTGTTCTGAACTTCTGGATAAGCAAAAGCGAAGTAGGACTCTTTTTTTATCTTATCAAGTATGTAATAGAAACTTGTTCTGCTTTAACTTGTCTGTATTTTTCATATAGGTAATCAGAGGACTGCTCAAATTTTGGCCCAAAACATGCAGTCAGAAAGAGGTTGGTTTTGTCTCTCATTTCTGGTGTCTGCTGTGAACTAAAATGTCATGGGGCATGTTCAAAAACCTTCCCTCTGCTGTGCTCAAGAGATTTTGCAGAAAACTTGAAGTTCTTGAAGCATCTTGATGCACTCGCCTTTGTCATGCAACTCAGTGCGAGTTGTTTTGTATGTCTCTGTCCTCACTGTGTTAAAACCATATTCAAAGTTGCATTCTAATTAAGATATTGTATAAAGAAACAATTTTCTGAGGTGAGGAATATTTTAGTAGATACAGACCAGGTTGAAGGTAGTCATCTGCAATGTGACACGTTTGAGATGCTGAGCAAGTGTCTGGTAAAGCAAACATACTTTCTTTTTTTGTAGTATGCAAATAATTTTAAATGGTCTTGGGAATTTTTTTCTCTGTTTTTTCCTGTGTAGTTAAAAGGAGTTTAAAACCCAGGAGTTTGATTTATGCCACCAGATTCCATCCCTGACAGCTCTTCAAAAGTGGGATCCCTTAACGTTGTTGTCCCTGTTTCTCCAAGTGGTGTTAAATTTTTCTGTGCCACCCACCCAGTGTTCTGCTGGTTGCAGTTTTATAGGGGAATTAACTATTTATCACTTCAAAACTTACTTTGGAGATCTTGCATAATTGTAATCTCTGCAGCCATTCTTGAAATAAAATGCAGAAGCAGTTTGAAGTATTCAGAGTGTTTACACAAAAAAAGTCCAAGAGGAGAGCTGTATCCTGGTAGCTGAAATGGTTGATTGACTTCTTTTAGGCTACAAAACCCCTGTGGATGTCTAATGTATTGTAACTATACACAGTGTTCTTCGCAGGATTCATGACTAATGTATAAGCTGTATTTTGTTCCTGTTTACAATGGCCATATAGAGCATTCTCATCCCTCTTTTTATATAAACAGGTAATGTTTTTAGGTGAAATTGAAGAAATCTTAGATGTAATAGAACCGACACAATTCAAAAAAATAGAAGAGCCTTTATTTAAGCAAATATCCAAGAGTGTGTCAAGTTCACATTTTCAGGTAAATAAAAAAAATATAAACCCCCCCAACCTTGCAATAACTTATTTTATGGTTGTTGACCCCTAAATGTTGTGTTTCAGGTTGCAGAAAGAGCTTTGTACTTCTGGAATAATGAATATATTCTTAGCCTGATTGAAGAGAACATTGATAAAATTTTACCAATTATGTTTGGCAGTTTGTACAAGATCTCCAAAGAACACTGGAATCCGTATGTAATGTTTAACTTTATCTATATAAATAAATTGTCCGCTGTTTCAGGTTTGGATTGTGAGCTTGTACATGTGATTTCATTTTTACTTAAATAGGTGACTGCCACTCTTAGGTATACTGTGCTTTCACTGTTCTGCATTGTTATGATGGAGACCTGGAATTTATTGGAAAAGTATGAGGAAATTGGATGATGGTCTTAATATTGTAATCACACTTGATCTTATGTGTTAGTTCAAAATGCAGATTAATGCTACTTAGACCAAAACCATTTCCAAGGGTTGCTTCTGCTGTATTTATGCTTTGCTGTCCTTTACTGCTTTAAGATGAATAAAATTCTGTGTCTTAATAAATAGTTATTGCTGCCTAGTGAGATAAGAAGGGGAAAAGATACTCTGAGAGAAGAGTAATGCCTACCACTATAAAGGATGGTAGGACTGAGAAATGAGTGACTACTTCATATTATATTTAATACCACAAGTTACATATTAGTATTTTTATATCATGTTTGAAAGATACTGTAATACTAAAAAGCAAAGTGTGCTGGTGTCAGCACCCGGAATTGAGCTGCAAGTCAGTGTGCAGAATGTGAAGCTTGTGCAGGTAAAAGCCAGGGTGACCAGGAGCCTCCCACAGCCCTGGAGTAAATCAGATGTCCTGCTTTAAGCCCTTTGGAGGCTTTGAAATTATTCTGAATTTATCTGGATGGTGTGTCTAGTTGTAAATCTAGCAACTGAGACTGAATATAAATTTTGGGGAACTAGTTCTTGGGTTATTAAGATACTTGGGACCTCAACAAATTTGGAGCATGTCTCTCTTTATCTGTAGACAGAAGTTGAAGGAAGTAAAAGACACAGGATAATAGCATACCTTGAGGACAAGGAGGTTTGGGGAAGAAAGTCCAAGCCTTTGGTTTTAGTCTGTTTTGGAGGGCAGCAAAACATGCTTATATCCATATGGCTGTCTGATATGGTCTTAACCACATACTCAAAATCAAGCTTTTTCTCTCAGAAAACCAAAATTCTGAATAAGCTTTTGACTTCAAACCACATGAAAGCTAGGGTACAAAAACCCAGAAAAATTAAAAGTGTGTAAACAGGCAAAGCATACTGTGTGTTCTGAATGAACAGCTGGGAGATTTCCTAGTACCACAATGGACAAAGTGTACTGAAAAGGCAAATCTGGTTCTCTGGTTACTTCCTTAGGGTATTTTTTTTACTCATTTTTCAAGGTCACAGGGCTGCAGCCTTGCAGTCACTGGGGAACTGCTAGTGAGGGAAAAGATGGGGAAGACAGTTTACCTGCTTTTTGATTAGTGATAACCTTAATGATAGACACCTTTTTGTTTCGTTTTGTTGCTATTTTTGTATTTCTCTGTGTAACTAAGAGTGGGTTTAAAGGAGATAGACAACACAGTGTTTAAGGTAGTTTATTGAAATACTAATGTTATCACAAAAAGAAGGAAATGTGGAAAATATATGGACACCTAATGTGGAAATAAGGGCAGCCACGTAACACACAGCCAGTGTTGCTCAAGCTGTTGAGTTTCTTAAAGAAACTAAGGTACCTGAAACCATTATCTGATGTTCTTGGTTCAGTTCTCTAGTGAGGCATGTGCAGCAACACTGCCTGCTGCCCAGCAACGCTGCTGGGAGAGCTTTGTGTGGTTGTGCTAAACCACACTCCTGTGGCTCCTCCATTGCCTTCTTGAAGCTATTAGCCAGCAGTTTTATTTTTCTAGACTCTAGTATTTCATTACTCAAATACTACAAAGTTGTTGTTAAAACTTGGTTTATTAAAGGTTAACATAATTAAATGGCTTTTAGAGTACAGCCACAGCATGAATAATTGTATCCTGTGCATATTACAGAAGTCAGGAATTTAAGGTTAAATAGCTATTTCAAAAAATGTTTCACTATACTATAATTTCCTCTGTAAATTAATAAAACGAAAAGGATTTTGTTTCAGAAACTCACTGACCTTACAGTAGCATCTTGAATAAGAAACTCAGAGTCCAAAAAAGAAATCAAACGCTTGTTTAGTGAAGTTAATTTTGTCATTGAGTAACTCTAATGGCTGTGCTGCTTCTGTTTTAGAACCATTGTGGCACTGGTATACAATGTGCTGAAAACCCTGATGGAAATGAATGGCAAGCTTTTTGATGAACTCACAAGCTCATACAAAGCAGAAAGGCAAAGGTACTGGTTCTTTTTTCAAATGCCCATTGAAGATCGTGTATCAAAGATGTAATTTCAGATGTTACTTTGCTGTTGTGCCTGTGGGGTTCTGTAGTGGAACTGCTCATCAGGTGTTTGCTGCGGGATGTCCCTTGTGTGAAGCTCCCAAATGCAGTGATGTGGTGGGAGCTGAAGGCCCAGGAGGTGGCAAGAAGTCCCCAGCTCCCCATCCTGCCTGTGCAGGGAGCACATGCTCTCCTGTGCGGTGAAACTGGGCTCAGCTGCTGCTGGCTCTGCTGCCTCAGGGGTGTCTGAAGAGAGCTGAGCTGGAGAATGCTTCATAGCTCAGCAAAAACATCTCTTACCCTACTAACCTACTGAGCAGCACTGCTGGAGTAAGGGAGGCAGGGTCTGGGTTATCCTTGGCCAGCTGAGATCACATGCCAAGTCTCCTTTCAGTAGCTGTGCTCTTCTCCCCTCATAATGCCTAGTCCGTCAATTTGTTTGCATGTGATAAAGAAGCTTCTTAGAACTGCAGCTGTCTGTGCAAGGCCACACTACAGCAATTGTCTGCGTTTGCTGGAGCAAAGCTACAGTTTCACCACTAACCATTACTGATTTGTGTGCTCACTTTTTAATTGAGGAAACCATGTAATTGCCTCTAAAAATAGCTTTGGAGAAAAACTTGCAAGAGGAATTAGTAGATGTAAGTCACAGTTAAGATACCGCATTTCCAGACTTTGCTTAAAACACACGTGAAATCAATCCTTCCCTCTTTTCTACAGAGAGAAAAAGAAGGAATTGGAACGTGAAGAGTTGTGGAGAAGGCTAGAGGAGTTAAAGCTTAAGAAGGCAATGGCAGAAAAGCAGACTCACAACGTGCTCAATGCACATAATACAAGTGCCAAATAAAAGAAATGACCACCTCTACTCGGCAGACATTCTTTTTTTTGTACCCTTTTGAAATATATAAGGATTTGCAAAAGAAACCTCATCAGTATAATAGAAACAGCCAACTTTTTTCTTTGGCAAATGTAAGGATTTGAATTTAAATACAGCAGTTAAGTGATGTCATTACCACAACATATTGTAAATTTGTCTAATTATTGATAGACTTGTCACTTCCAGCGTTTCATAGAACTGAATTATCATCCTTAATGAGTGAAATAATTATGGGAGTGGTGAGAATTATGACTTGAATTCTTGATTGTGTTGCACATAGGTGGTATAGTTTGCTATGTACACATTTTTCTTTGTTTTGTATGTGCTTTTCACATTGCTGCATACTTTGGTTAAGATGATAGAAAAGGCTTCTAGTTGTGCTGTATTTTCTCAAATAAAACCAAGGTACGTTACCAGTAACTTGAGATACTCAGTATGTGCCCCTTACAGCATTGAAAGGAACTCGGATACGGTGCTGTCCTTGAATTCCTGATTGGAGTCAGAGTTAGATTTATATAACGCTCACATTAGAAGGAGGCAAGGTAGGGAGAGAATCAGCTGCAAGAGGTTGGGGTGGCCAGTGCTTCTACCCCCTTCTTGCTGTGTCTTGGTCCTGGGCTAGTTAGGGATTTCCTCCTGCTACAGCTGAGGATGGAGCTTCCTCTAGAGAGCCCATCAATGATGCTCCTCATCAGCCCAAGGACCCTGAAGAATAGTGCAGGTCTCTCACAGACTATCTTGGATGTTTCTGCGTTAGTTTTAGCATCTTGTGGACTGAAGAAGAGACCAAAATTGGCTTTTTTTTTTTTTTTTCAATAGTAAAGAAGAAAGTGAATGTCAAGAAATACTTCCTTGTTTTCTTTAAAGAAAATGCAGTCTGTTTCTTACAGGTGTAAAGCTGACAATAGAAGTCTTGTCTGTTTACTTGATCAAGTATTTTTCACATCTTTTATCAGAGTACCATTCCAATCTCTTAAACTGCAGTTGTGTGGAAAAATTTTGTAATGAAAGATCTTTGGGGAATTGAGCAGCGTTCAATAAAGTCTTTATGTTTGTATTTAGTGCTGTACCTCACATCTTTGTGTTTATGAAGACCAGGAGAATTAGAATGGCTTATTACCAACAACCTTTTTAAGTGCTCAAGTCTCTGACTAACCTGTGGCTTTTCACGGAGTGGCAAAAGTGTTGGAGGTACAGGCTGCTGCTGGGGGTTTGGTGAGTAGGGTGGAAGGCTTGGCTCTGCTCCCTGCTGGTGAGCACAGCTGAGGCAGGTGTCCTGGGCTTCCCTCACCTATGCAGCTGGTTTACTGACACAATTCAAGGAGTTTCCAGGGTGTGGGAAAGTCTTTGCTACACTGTTTGAGTTGACTTCAGTACACTTTTATTGTTGCTTCATTTTTGCTTCTTAAGTAATTGTTTCACAGAGGATATGGGACTAGCACTACGTGAAGGGGTTTACACTTCCAGCAGCTCTGTCAGATCAAAACCAATTAATTGCTACTTTCTAACTGTCAGTTTTATATAAAAGGGTAGACCCTGCCATGGTAGCTGGCGTCTGAGACAGACGGGGGAGGAGGAATCCTTTACCTTTCAGTGGTGCTGCTTCTTGAAGGGAGAGCACCAACAAACAGGCACAGCTCACCTCAGTTTAGTGCTTTAATGCCTTTTTGCACTTGGAAGCACTTAGAAGCATAAACCCCTAAATTTGTGACACAAAATATTTTCAGCTGTCCTACAGCCTAAAGGAAATAACTTACACAAATGCTGGGGAACTGAACACCTTGCAGTGATACAAGGACCAAATCACTGACATTTGTTATTGTTACAAGTTGCTCAAAAAGTTACAAATATGGACATCAAGCTTAAGTAATGCAAAAATGACACAGTAACTGTAAGAGGCCTTTCCAAACTGTGCAACCCTTGCAGTTAGAATCAGTCCTATAAATAGGTATGCAAAAAGGTTTCTTGGCTGGAATTATCGGGCCTGCTCTTGTAACAACATTTCCTTATAAAACAAAACATCTTGACAGCTGAGATGTAGTGACTGCTGTGGGAATTTATTGGGGGGGAAGTACATTATTACATAAAGAAGCGTATCCTTTTATTTAATGATACCTCCTACTCACCCCACAGCTGTGGCTAAGTTGTCTTCCACCTTTATCTTCTCTGCGCTTGTGGGCAAGGAAAGAAGAAAAAATGCAGTAGGATCCATCAGGAGGAGTGGGATCCATCGGCACCTAATCTAATGGTTGTTTCTAAATGTTTTTGTAAAATCCAAGAAAGACCTGCTGTAATATTATTTGTTAAAGGAACACTTGGTGTTTCACAGTGAGAAATCAAGAAAGCTCAGTTGTCTCTCTCTTACAGTGCTGAGGGCCTGTTCCCTGGGTATTTGGGAAAGCACGGGCTATAAACTGACTGGGAAAGCCAGTGGAGTGCTCTCCTACCAGCACAGGCTGTTACGTAGCAAAATCAATGGGGTATTTCTTGATGTGGATGGTCTAAGGGTGTGTAGGGGGTTATCCACAGACCTCGCCTGGTTTGTGTCCTGTTCCCCACCACTCACCAGGGATGGAGTAGGTCAGTTGGCTTTAACTGTGCAATTAAATCTCATTCCTTACTTGCACTTTGCTGACCTGAAGTCCTGAACAGGACCTGTTCAGGACCATCACTGCAAGGTACTGAATAGAGTGGTGACTGAGCACCACCTTTCTCACATGCAAACATTTTTCTCCTAGATAGCCAGTGCTGCTGTTTATCTTCCTACAATGAGTAGTTGCTCTCTTGTTTAAGGCTGTGTTTGGTCAGTGCAGTGCCTTGATTTGCTCAGGGAATCATCTGAAAGTGGTAAATTTTGTTCCAAAAGAACAAAGAAGCCAAAAAAGAAAGGAAAAAAGCTGAGGGGTACTTTCGATATACATACTTATTTCTCTATTAATACTGTTAGAAGAGGAAGGAAGAAGCAAACATGACTTGGCATCCTTGCAACAAAGCTCTGAAGGAGCAAGCACACTGGTGCACTGCTGCCCTGTAGAGTCCACAAGTCCAAGTCTGGCATCTCAACTAACACAGGACTTATAAGGAAGAAAAAGACACCACCACCCCAGCACAGTTAGTTAGCAGTCATTCCCCTTAAAATAGAGAATCACATTTCAATGCCCAGCTGATGAAAGCCTATTTTTCACTTCCTTAGCAAAGACTGGAGGGGAAAGAGGGATAAGCAAGTCTGAGACAGACTCTGAAATCGACCATCAGCTCAGCTCCTCGGTTTGTCATGTTGCTTGACTTTCCTTTGAGTGGACTGATCAGGAATAGTTTTTTACCTTATTGTGCAGTAACATTTCTGCCTGGACTGCTTCCTATAAAGCTCCAGGTTAATGTGAGAACAGGTATTTTTCAAAAGAGGTACACAGTATCTTATTTGAAATATTTTTTAATATTAAAGTCACTATACTTTAAATCAAAAATGACATGTAATAGAATTCCAGTGTGTTTTGTTTTAAAACATACTTTGGAGAAGGGAAGCCAGGCTGTTTTTAGAGTACTTTACCTTCTTCTAAGCACAGTCAGGGCAGTGGACTACCTGTGGTAGCAGGTGCAGCTCAGAGCTCATGCAGAAGTTAAATGGTCTGTTTGAGAAGTGCTCAAACTCCATCCACTTTTTCACCATTTACTACAGCACTGAATTTCTGAATATTGTGAGTTCTCTCCTTTCCCCCTGGCTCCCCCATACATTGAGGTAAACTTGTTAAATTGGGAATAGAAAAGCATGAGTTTGTTAGACCTGTCCTAGAGTTAGCTGCTTGCTGAAGTTCAAAGGCCGGTTCACTAGGCTGTTCTTCCAGCCGTCTTCTTTCTGGCGGAAAACATACCTGGTTTGCAGCTTTAATTGCTGATTGAAGTTTATTCCCATTATTTTCTATCCCTCTTGCTATGAGCAGTTAAAAAGCAGCCTTAGTCTCAGCTTATATGGTTCATTACTTGTCGACTCCTCTTCAGATGTCTTTTTCGGATTTTGATCATCCACTTAACGCTTAACTTAGCAAAGTCTGCTGCCTTAAACAGAGCCAAAAAGATACCACAAAGAAGAGCAATCATGTTCCAGGGATTTGCTGTGATAATCTGAAAGAGATGAGAAATACTAGTCCCCTCATCCGGTTCATCATATATTACACCTATTAAACAACCAACAATTACATTTTCCTAAATGAAGTGTTTTGCAGCATATTCCTTTATGATGCACAAGTTGCCTTTAGTGCCTTCTCTCCACATCATGGTTTTCTGCTGCTAAATGCCTCTTAGTTTCTTTCAGGATATCGAATTGTTTTTAAACTTTAGGGGTACGGTTAAATCGCTTATTTTAAAATTGTACATTAAACTTACTGTGTTATTTAAATATTTACAAAAAGAAGCAGTCACATGGAAGAAGATTTTCCAGAAGACAAAGGCAGGAAAAGCAACTACTGGAAAGCTCTACCTAGATACCATTACAGTGCTAAAACAGCTTTTAAACTGCAGCAAGTATTTTGTATTTTTTACTAGGTTTGTTCAAAAACAGTTAAATTTATTTATAGTTTGGAATTCTCCTTGCACCTCTAGACACAAGAATGACTTCTAGGGTCCCTGACGAAGCAGGCAGGGCTAGGCTTAGGCAGCAGTGAACAGGCAGGGTACACTTTGGGGCCAGCCAGCACAGTGTCAGTAGGTCATGCCCCTGAGCCAGGTCTTATACAGGCTTTCCATATTTGTTAATCTTCCTGAAAGCTGCCAGTGCCTGTGAACTACAGCCTCTTCAGCACCAGGAAATGAGTACCCCCAACCCACTGGATCAAAGGCAGCTTTCAGCTGGCAGGTGGCAAAGGAGTGAACCCTACCCCGGCAGAGAGGAATGAGAAGTCTGGGAATAAGGGCGGGCTCTCAAGGACAAGGAGGTGTCTGGGTCCAGCACAGACAGGACAGCAGGAGTGCAAAGGACCAGCTCCCAACTCCTGTCCCACACAGTCTGCGTTCACATGGGTTTTGGGCAGGAAAACAAGAACATCGTGGGTTTTGCTGCTGGACCTCAGTTGTCAGGCAGGGTAATTTTAAATGCAAAATGTAAACCAGATTCACTGCACACTTTTGCCACTCTACGTTTTTCTGGGGAGGGCAATTGTATCTGACCTTCTCCCCTAGAAAACTGGGAAAACGAGCTCTGGATCAAATGCTCACAGCACATGTACCTGCAGCGTTCATCTTTTAAGTGCTCCAGTGATCGATCGTGGTGTAGGCACATCATGTTTGGCACATCCTACACCTCTGGATGCAGCATATTTAGCTAATTTTTGTACATTTAAATACAGCTTTGTACATTTAAATACAGTACCAAATTTTATTCTAATAATGGATACAAAAACACACTAGGCTATTTTTATTATTTAAGCCTACATTTCTTGTTTGTCAATTAATAAAAAAGTCATGAAATCAGTTTATCCAAGCACACTTATTTAAGCAGAAAGTTCCATCTTGATGTGAAACTACACTTTGCTAGAACACTGGGTACATGAGCTTTTCTTAGCTACGTGTACCTCTACCTGCAAGCAGAATGCTGAGTGTAACCAACCCAAGGGAAGGCATCAGATGGTCCTGACCTGCACAGACTGTGCATTACTGGATATAAGGAAGAGCCTAGCCTGAAATTTCAGAGTTAACCTTACTCTTCCTCTGCATTTTCTGCTTGAAGTGAGGTAACAGAGGCAAGTGCATGCACACACGAACCATGAGACAGCAATTCACATGGGGACTAGGGTGTTACTCACGTCCTGAACAGTCTGTATGAAGGGATCTTTCCACTCAAATACCACAAAAAACAGCTGGTCACTTCTTGGTTTAGTTCTCTGGTCAATATAGTTAACCACGCTAGTCTGGGGAGAGGGAAATAAAAGGTGCAGGTTACTTTCTTCGGTGGTACGATGAGTGTTCTGTGCAACAGAAGAGGCCTGCAAGAAGGTGAAAATAGCAGACTATTTATGGACTTCCAGTTCAGGCTTTCTCTACCTGGAACAATGGGCTCCCAAAATAGGGAAAGGGTAGTTTCATCTGTCTGTCTCATGTTCATATTATTTTCCTATTTCTCACCCAGTATCACAGTACATACCATTTTTTAATTCCCTTTCAAGGAGCGGGGGGGGGAGAATAATTTACAAGGAGCGGGGGGGGAGAATAATTTACAAAATTCATTTACTTGAAGTAATACAACATTTGGAAAGTTCTTATGGATGAATGCTAATTTAGTTTTATTTACCAGAGAACCCCACAGTCGTGGCAGGAAAACTCCTTTTTGAAAAATCAGTTGTAGAATAAACTAAGATTCCAGCAAGCGCAGAATGAAAATGGAAGGGGAGAAAAGCCCAGATGTTAACAACCAAATCCATGCTTCCCAGTACTGCCCATTAACTAGGTTACCCCTTGAAGCTAACACTGGCCAGCAGAGAGCTGTAGCACAATTCCAACAGGGAACTGGGTTAGGATGTCAGACTGTGTTACAGCCACATGAAACCATAGTCTTGAGAACCACGGTCAGGAAAGTATTAAAACATCAGGCCCCAGAAAAACCTCTATATTGTAACACCCACCCCCAGCCCCGAGGGGAACTACACGACGTTTGTACACAGGCAGTAACTAACTACCCCATGTCCTAGGGGACAGTACAAACTGCTCAAGAGCCAGACAGTGACCTCCCAGGAAAGCACAGTGATGGAGAGACTTATCCCTTCTCCAACCCTCAAAAGAGTGGTTACACCTTGGTGTGTGCACAAGGGAGTACTGCTGCTTGTCCTACAGTTGTTTAATTCTGTACTGGAAGTAATGAATTCAGCAGTACTGTACCTTCATTTCGGGGTTGTAAATGGGAAGATGAGACAGATCATGGAAGAACCTGCCTTTCCCATATTTTATGAACCCGTTTTTTCCAGGCAGAGGAAGGCTGAGTTGGAAGTTCCCTAAGCAGACCGCTATCTTCACCTGCTTACAAGCCTTTCCACTGTGTGAGGGATGACCTGCTCCAGAAGCCTCCCATCTACCATGGCACAGTTTCTTTACAAATACTTCAAGGTTTCTATTTGTCTTCTCCATAGACCCTGCCCTGACCAGATCTTAGGCTGCAAACAAGCAGAAGCAGGAGCTAGAACACCACGTGTGTCCATTCAGAGCATATGGGAGCTTCACCACCTTCTGTTTTCTGGTCAAACACCTCAGCAAAGGTGTTAGCCAATAATTCTACAGCTCATTTCATTATTGCAGGGTACCAGCACCCCAGCTACACTCATCCAAGAAAACTGCACACCGGGAAACAAACAGTACACAAAGCTAAGTGAAGGCAATGGGAAGGAAGAAAATTCAGATTAATGACTACTGGGCTAGTTAGCAGGGCGACTGACTGTGCTATGTGACCTAGTATTTGTATCCATCTTTCTGGTATGCCAGCTCCCAGTTTTAGATTTGCAAGGCTAATGGACTTCCTCATGCAATTTGAGCAGATGTTGTACTGTCAAACAAAGCAAGTGCAATTTATGTCTGAGCTGTTTCAACTTCTGCTGTTTTCTTAATGGGGATCTGATTCCTAGTTCCTAGGTTTTATTAAAAACAAAGAAACCAACCCACAAAACAAACAAACCCCCCCCCCCAACACAGCATTCATCTACCCTGATGATCAGAGTCCGTAACTGCTGAACTAAATAGATTTTTATGGTCACAAAAAGCTCCGTTTTTTTCTGAGTTTGAATCAGCCTTTTGTTTTCCCTTTGAGATACATTAGACTGGGGCACCCAAAAGAGGACTTTCAAAAATCCTATGCTTGGTAAGCACCAAAGGGCAGGTGATACAGAGCTGTAGGAAACGAAGGACAGACAGACAACTGCTGTCACTGCTTACATGGCACCAGCTGACTGATGCATTCTTTCCTGTCCTACAAACTAAGGCATCAGTTTGGGACTTGCATGACTCTGGGATTTGCCTCCTGTCCTCTTCCAGTGGAGTAGGAGGGTATTCACCTCACGGTCACAGCTCTGCTCTTCCCTTAAGGCTCTGCCATGTAACTCTGAGAACTAAAGATACGAGAACTAAAGCCTCTGCTTCATTTTGCTCTCCACAAAATACTCTTTCCAAGCATACCATGGACTAAGAGAAAGTGTAGTCTCTGGAAGAGACACTTCTGGCAAGGACTGCTTTTAAAATCCTCATTTCTCAGCACTGATGAGACACTTCCTTTTCAACCAACTGGGAGCAAAACAAACTCAAAACACAATTATTTTCCTGTCCATTAGTGTCAACAGAATAGGAATGAAAGTCAAACTCATTTCCTCTCTAGATAAGTTTGCATCTTCCACCTGCATATTTTCTAGTTTTAAATGATGTAAAGTTAAGTCACTCTGTGTTTCTAAGGACACTCAATAGCTAAAAATTCCAAACCCAAACAAAAAGCAGACATGAGAATGCTACAAAGGATACAAGGCTTATGTTTACCTCTTCATCCTAACATCAGCCCCTGTGGTAACCTAAACAATACCTCTTTCCAATACTAGCTATAATTTAGACAATTCTTTTGGCAGTTGTTCTCCACCTTGAACTAAAGGTAGCTGTGTTAATATTTCTATGTCAGCCTCTTTGGGCCCTTACCTCAGACTACAGGGGTCACGTATAACACATTTGAGGCCTGAATTTCTGGCTTGCCTATTAGATGTTTTCCTGAGATGTGTCACTAGGCCAAACCAACAGCTGAGCACATCAAGACATTTACACTTTTACAGAACCACTCCATGTTAAGAAAGAACATGAGTAACTGCACAGCCAAAAACCAACAAAACCAACCAAACAAAAACCAACCAACACCCCCCCCTTGCTTCCAACTCATATTGCTACTTGCCCCAGGAATTAGTTCTGTTGGCCAGTTATCATTTAAAACTATGGCAATAACTAATTTTTAATAAACTAAGAGATCCCAAAACACTATGAGTATTTCTTTCCTATATATATATTTTTTTTTTTTTACCTCTTGTTTGAATTCAACAGTCTCACTACCATCTTCTTCTTTTGTTTTGACCAAGGACATCTTGACCCAAGTCCGAAAGCCTCCAGAAAACTTCCAGCTGGAGTATGAACTTTCACAGTCCTTCATGAATTTTTCTTTTTCTGGACTAAAGGAAAAAGACCATTACTTTACTGACCAAACTCTGAGCACTGTAAGCAGGAGAACTGTCAGACCTACAAGCACTTCAAAATATGGTCACAATTCCTTTTGTCTTTCACCTGTTAAATTCAACACATCTAAAACATTGTGTGCAGTGATGTTTTCATTTATGGTAGCACATCCTTGACCACAGAAGACTTACCTGGTGCCCCATGACCCTGGAGTTCTGCCTGCCCTGGGGAAGTGTTCTGCCTCATAGGGGAGTTTAGTTCTGCTCATCTGTCATCTCTGGGACAGAAAGGAGCAGAGCCAGGACCTCAGGAAACAACTCATCACCATTTCAAGAAGGAAGAGACAGAAGGAAGAGCCTGGAGGCAGGGCAGGCTGCTTCACCTCATTTCTGGGATGCACATAAACTGGTTGCCAAATAAACCAGTTGCAACGCAGACATACTTCAGATGCTTGGAAATCGACATTCAGTATATTCCTATTATTTTGGAAACACTATACCTTTGGTGTAAGGCTCCCACCTGCAACAACACGGCTGTTTCCCCAGTATGCAGTCACAGATATCTGTAACCTCCAGAACAGCAGGATTGCTTTGTATGTTTTTTGGTTGGTTTGTTTGGGGATTTTTTTTTAATACTGTGACTGTAAGCCATTTTAAGACTTCTAATACCCCTCATGCTGCAAGTAAAATGACATATCTGGTCTCCACCTCTTCCCTACCAGCTGCACAGGACACAGTGAATTAACCATGCTATTTACATGGAGCTCCCTCCAATATGTTATTTATCTACTATCATTTACCTACTGCCACTTCCATGGCATCCCTGTGAAATAAGCCCAGCCCTGCAGCTGCTTTTCCAACAAGGTTTCATTTGAGAAGAAGGGGTAAACCACTGTGATGACTCATGAATCATTAAAGCCCAAGCTGCCTATTTTTACTAAAGATAGATTCAGTTTGCAGAGACATGTTCAGGGTATGTTGATCTTTAAACCAAGAGAGAGGGTTTTGACCCAAACTTCCTTCTTCCTAGTGAAAGGAAAGAGTGTACTGTTCTTGTATGGCAGAGGGTGTGCACGACCAGGGCTGCCGGGAGATCAAGGTGTTTTGCCCTTTCAGGAGAAAGTAAAGAAGAGAAGCAGAGCTGAAGAAGCAAGCTCTTGTCCCAGACAACAGTCCAATCAGGAAGACTTGGGCAAATCCAGTCATTGCTGGTTCAGGACTTTTCCTGTCTATTTTTCTTAGTTTTCAAAATCAGGGCTCCTTTTCTTCTTAGAAACCAAGGTGGCCTTGTCTACAAGGCAGGAAAAGCATGAACTGACAAAAAGAATATCACACTGCTGGCTCCTCTGTACTGTGTCTCCTGCTCAGGCTTAATAGGTGAATCCATACAAGCCCATAGGAAGGCAAAACCCAGCAAAGCCATTGCTCTCGTCAGGGCTGCAGGCGATGGCTCAAACATGGAATTCCACTGCACACACACAGTTTTCCTTTCCGGGTTCTCCTTTCTAACACTCTTTGCTACCCATCGAGATACATGCTATTCCAAGGGTCTTTTAGCAAGTTAGGAATATCTTTATGTGTGATATTAGGTGCTTGTTTAGTGACCCCAACAGGATGGCAGTGCACCTCTCTAACTCCCACAAGAAAGATGTGGGCAGAGCACAAGGACAAAGCCCATCTCCTGACTGCTCCTCGCCATGCAAACCAGGGACACAGAGACACCTAATCCACCAACCCCCTTCAGGATGTGGGTAGAGCAGCAGCTGATGGGACAGAACAGAAGAGCACTGGAGTGCTTTGCCACTCAAGAGGAACATACATAATTAGCACTCTGCCAGCCAGTCATATGCCTAATGTCAGACTAAATACAGCATCCTAGAAAAGCCTTCCAAACCAACATGGAAAATTGAGGCAGGAAGTTATGACACAGAGCTGAACGTTAAAGCCACAACTTACATGTAGGCAGACAGCAGTAGTATACTTTGCCCTGTGTAATTGTAGGCTTGAAAAAGAAGGATTAATAATATCCTAGGAGAAGTTGTGGAGAAGTGATCTGAGAAGGCATCTCCTTGCATCTGCCCATAATTTAGACCACTGCCACAGAGTGTGTGTGTGGGGGGGAATAAAAAGGGGGAGACGGCAGCAGAGCAGAGAGGCACAGGCTTTGCATAAATTATGGCAAAGGGCAAATAATGCAGCTTTAAAACCATACACAGCTAAATGAACACAAGGCAGGCAAGAGATTTTAAGCTGAAGAACAGTTTTCCAGGCAGTTTCTTTTAATTCCCTCTTCACCCCAAAGACAGACAACCTATAAAAGATGAACCTTTTTTTGTTGTTGGTTGGAGAGTTTTTTCTTTTTTTTTTTTTCTTTTTTTTTTTTTTTTTTTTTTTGGTTTTGTTTTGTTGTTTTTCCGTAAGTTCTTCTTCCTATTACACTGTCCTTTTGAAGTACGGCAAAGTTCCTAGAATAATCTGCACCAGGCTCTCCCAGGATATAAATGGTCCCTCAAGACCATGCAAAAATTGCTACATCACAGCAGAGAAAGAGGCCACCGTCTCGCTGATGTGAACTACAAAGCCCTGGTCTCCTCTCAGCCAGTGCTCTCTGACTGTTCAACCTACCAACAGAGAAGCCCACTGCCCAGAGCAGTCAATGTCAGACCATGAGAGATTGTGTTTGTCCCAACTGTGGGAGTCAATGACCTAATTCTGTAGGTGCTGCAGTGGATCCTTCTAACACCAGTCCCTATGGACCAACCCACATGAGCCAGAGGCAGTTTTCAGGACATCCCACCATCAGATTCCAATGCAACAGCAAGAACCAAAACCACAGACGGTTCAAACCCAATTTGTGTTTACTGCTGTTGCATTTACGCAGACCAGGAAGCTCTCAGACAGCTATGGGATCTAATAAAGGGTCAGCTGCTGTGGTTCCCAATGTCTTGACACTTCTATGCTATAATTTGTTTCTCTGCTTGCAGCAATTCAGATCAGACATGAACATGGAGTTCTGTTTAGACACTTTAATAATCTCTGATCTGTTCCAACTAGTATCCATAATTTCACAGGACCATGAGTTATTTTACATGCTACACTAACAAGAGTTTTGTCGCTAGTATGTTCGGAGGATTTTCTTCTAAAACCCATGTATTACACTAATGACAGTTCAGGAAAGGAATCAGTATTTTTAGCCACACTTTTTGGGTAATTTGCAAGGGTTTCATTATTTCCTTCCCTCCAATTAATATGGTAGAGACAGCAGCTGCCACTGCCTCAAAAAAAAAAGAAGAAAAGAAGCCAGCAGCAGTATCCCTCCAGCTCAGAGGCTAACGACAGCACACAGTGCAGCAGTGTTCTGTGGAGACCAGAACAAAACTTGAGAGCAGTGCCAGTTTCATGTAGTCTGTGATCCAATTTTAACACAAGAGCTGCAGAGAATAAAGCCCTTGACAGAAACAAACTGGTCCTTGCTCAAGTCCTCACCACTTGCTATGCCACAAAAAAAACTCTTAAAGATACAAGTCTCTAGATGCCATATTTATTACTGCTTTTGGCTGATGCTTTCAGCAGCCCTCACTGATATAATTATTGCTATTTAAGGCAAAAATGAGCTGCACACAATACTGTCTTACACAGAAACTGTGGTGTAGATACAGCGGGCCTCTTCTCATCAGTTTCAGGGGGGTTTGGATCATGATTTGAGACGATGGAATACCCTATACGTTTCACATCAGTCTCCCTGCCCAGCCCAACACAAGCTGTTTGCAGCCATGGCAAAAAAATGTAAAGGTAATGACGATATCTCATGAGTTTTAGCATCTCTGATAACACTGTACGTGAATTGCTGGACACAGTGCTAATACTGTGCTCTCATAACCAGTAAGTGAGACACTTTGTCAGGACAAGTAGTTGACAGAGGCCACTGACTGAAGTTTTAGAGGCTCTATGGAAGGACACACAACAGTTTCTAGAGATATCTTAGTCCAGACTTCCCATCAACTAAATTTAGTATCTGCTGATGAAGGAGAAATCATTTCTGTTTTCTCTTTTACTGAAAGTTGGACAGAAGGAGTGCACTCCACATATGCAGTGCAGTTTCACATGCCCTGAGTCCATCAAGTTCATGTGCCGGGACAGAAGGACAACAAACACAATCCTGAGCAAGACAAGCCATACAATTCGTACCAAGGTTTGGAGGATGCTGTTAAAGAGACACTACTGGCCTCCTGCCCACCACTGGTTCTCTTTCGGTATTTCATCTAGACATGCAGATCATTTACTGCTAAGGCCTACCTGCCTTTGCCAATTTTATCATCAACCTGGGTTAGTTCAAAACCAGTTTTAACTTCCATTCCTACTACATGTCTCAAACAAGCACAAAGGATGCACCCCCCAACAGACATCCCCATTACCTACCTTTTCACTTTTCTCCAAACATAACCCAGCCTTCACTCTCCTGGCCTCCATCCTGGTGCCTTCCAACACCGGGACAAGGCAGCTTCTCTAGGAACAAAGCGACACTTCCCCATCTTTTCAGGGACCAATCTGCCATGTAACCGGTCTGACTTGGCAAACCTGGAAGCAGAAGGCTGCGATCCAGGTTTCTCCCAGGCAGCTTACAGATGATTCTTACCGACTCACCTACTCTGGCACAAGCATGGCCTTGAAGCTCAGACCTCTGCAACAAGCACACTGTCGTTCTGCACATCCAACCTGCATTTGCACGACAAGTGGCACAAGCCAGTGTGGCCAGCAGCGCCCACACTCGCAGCCTCCCTGCAGAAACACTGCCAGCGGAAGTGGGGCATGTGTTGTTTTAACTTGGGAAGAAACAGCTCTTTAAAATGGCTTATCTGCAAGTCGATACAATGAGCACAGAAATGTGGCTTCCCAGGCCCGGGGTATGCACAGACTGAGCTCATTCTGCAAAGAGCTGGGCAGCCAGGAACCACACAAGGGGTGGTCTCAGACAGTGCCGGTGACTGGCAGCGTGGAAGCAGCTGAGCACCTTGCTGGAATCAGTCCCACTGTAAGTGTTTCCAACCGCAGCACAAGCCACAGAAACTGAGAAAAAACAGCACGTAAGGAACAAGTAGCACCTTCTACATCACTACTTCTAACTGGTATTTTCTCACCGTAAAATATCAACGCCTAAAAAACCTGGAACATTAGCATTTTATGAGGTGTTTTAGTGTAGTTACAGAAAGTACTTGGTGACTTAAAATCTCTTCTTCACTGAAGTAGAAATGCTTTGTAAAAAGGAAATTTGGATAACTGGCCTCTGGCCACCCCAAGATAATGCAGCTGAACACTTTCAGTCTTCGCTATATCTGAGAGCACCATTATGATTAAGTTCAAACCTATGAGAATGTCTTGCTACAATAAAATCTATTATTTCTTTTCCCTTCCCTGACCCAATTTTCTTCTGCATATGGCCTTTATCCCCTGTCCCTTTGTCATTGAACATGTATTACCAAAGTAAGGTTTTCTATCAGAAGTCAGTATGACTAATATCTCTTGTCTAGCTTTTAATCTGGATCACAGAAAGACAACAGAACTTGAACTTAAAGCAAAACTTAAACAGTTAAGTATGAAATTTATTCTCACAAGGTGGGAAAAAGGGTGAGGCTTTGAAGAAAGTTCAAAATTAATTCCCCTCTTGTTAAAATTAGAAGAAGGTGATCAGTCACTCCAATGTCACCAAAGCTGAACAAATACAAAGCAATTTTGAAAACCCCATATATGAATCATTCTGTAGAATCCTACATAAAGCCAGTAAGACAACAGTTAATCTTTCAGTGAAATCACAACAAATCAATCTAGGGATCTGATCTTTACAGTAACTGCTTTAAAAAAAAAAAAAAGGCACAGAAATATTGGTGTTCTCTGTGCACTTCCTGACACACTACCCAGGACAGCACACTTCCTGATCACCCACAGCAGCAGACAGCAGTAAGCCAGCACAAACTTCAAACTTCCAGAAATTGCAGCAACAAATGGTTTAAGCACAGCTGAGAGCAGCTTTTTGTCACTGAAAAAGTTCTCGATAAATTTTCTAAAAAGTAAGATCAGGAAACAAAGATATGAAAGAACATCAGCATAACCTGAACATTAACAACAAAAAAAACCCAAAACATAAAAGCCTGTCTGATTTTGACTAAAAAAGCCTTGCTTTCCCAAGTATTATGGTAGCAAGTTTAATACAGTTAGAGGCTCATCCTTTTACATACCTGTTGACAAACTTATAGAAAGAAGAAAACAGAAGGTAGTCAATGGCACTAAAATCCTGGTCTGTTTCATTTAAATGAAACTGCAAAAACACCAGTTCCTTTTTCTTCACATCACGAGGGCCTTGAACAACCAAAGCATACTTCTGCAAGCAAACAGAGATGGTGAGAGTGGCAAAGGAATCCTCATTTCCTGTTCATGAATTTGTCAACTGGCACTAACGTTGTACAGAAATCTAATACACACTGAGAGTTTCTTGGCCGCTACTAAGTACACATCTATTAAAATATCTGACAAGAATGCCAGTTGAGTCCATCCTTTTAGCTTAAAAATGAAGTATTCACATCAAGATTTAGTGTTTTTCTAAGAAACCGGCTTTAAGTCTGTCATCATCCTTTGGGTTCACGTGGAATTACCAGTGAAGGCCCTGCATTCTGCAGGAGGACAATCAAAACTGTTTTGAGTATTAAAGTCTTGGAACTTTGCTCTTGACATGAAACAAGTTAATGTCGAGTCTGATGTGGAGAACATCAGAGGTCTCTGCCTCAGTGCAGGACTAGAGTCTATTGGATCAGCCAGCTTTGAAATGAATCTACAACACTGCACAAAATGTATGTTCTTAGTTTGTTAAAACATTCAAAAAGGGCATATAAGAGCAGAAATTAAATTAGAGTTGCACCTAGACTATTACTTTCAAATGTACTAAGGAGCTGCTTCCCAAAAACAAATGGTGACTAGATGAGAAGTAAAACATGAAGAGGAACGAAGATGACCAAGCGGGTACCTCGATAGTTTTTAAGGAAACTAAACATGAACAAATAAACTGAGCAGTCACTTTAACTAAAGTATTAAATATGGTCATTTGTGGGTTTTGAGCATTTCTTTATACAGAAGCTAGATTCCCTGCATTTTTAAGGGCAATTTAAGACAATCACTCAATGCACCCATCTTGCTGGCTCACAGCACTTCAGTGTAATGAAATGCCTGGTGGCCATTTAAGATTCTTCCAAGTGTGACAATTATAGTATGTAAATCCCAGCAAACATACAAAAAGAGATTAGCTATCTTGCTTTAATGGAATAACTGCTATGGCTTTCAATCAAAGCCAGGTTTACAATATCAAGGAGAATGCTTCCCAGTTCATTTAGGACAAGAATGAAGCAAGAGTTTTGTTGTGAAAAATGACTTATTTTATCCCATTCAAGTTTTTGTGCTGCACACACCCACATGACAGCTGACCCTAACACATACACACACTGACTGAGGTCTTTCACATTTCTGAAAACAAAAGGACAGATGGCTTGAAAAAAAAAAACCTGGAAGAAAGGATTTTTTTTTTTTATAGCATGTAGTATTTTTTACTTTCAAATACAATTACAAGCAGAAAACCCATACTGAATAAGCTTTGTTCTATTATATTATTATTACCATAGTTTGATTAGTAAAAGGATCTGTGTAGTTGATTCTCTGAGTGGTGCATTCAATGTGTCCTGGCTGACCTGGATTTATCAGAGGAGGAATGTGATCGTAGTAATGATGTTTGCAGCTAAGCAGCCGAGCCTTCCCTGGGTAAAAGGCAATGCCTGTTTTGGGAGAAAAACATTGGAGAGCACTGATTTCCTTCCCAAGTACATAGATTTTCATTCTGGAATTTAATCTGACAGGATACTGAGCTGTCCTCAAGATCTAGCAAAACAATCAAATTAAGCCATGTACTTCTGCATTTTTCTGGAGCAGGTCAAAAGCACCCGCTGCATCAGGACAGAATCCCTACCATGCACTGAAAAAAATCAGCATTCATATTCTGTTACAGTAACTCATGGTTCACAAAAGCTACTAAGTTTCCCTAGACTTTCCATAAACCAGCAGCTAATACATCAGTCCCTTTCACCCCAAAGGAATCTGTAAAATAAGTTAGGACACTACTGAAGGCAAATGGACATGTAGTGCTACAGTTTGTCCATGTTTTCAGATATTAGCATTTGACACAATCAAATTTTAATTGGAAATAATGTATGAACTATATGTGACAATCAACGATCGCTGGCTGATCTTTTAAAACTGAAAAGATGCTTTTCAGAATATCTAATGTCTTCTCTTCACTGGACATGATGTCATGATAAAAAACAAAGCCAACAAATAAGCACTAACTGTTGCCATCTTTTATTATTTAAACCACTGGGTAGGCAGGCTACTACTTCACCTGGATGGAAACTCCTACGTATTATAAACCTCTCATTTCAGTCCAACAACTGAAATTCATTGGAACTTCAGCCACCTCAGCTTTAAAAGGCTAGCAAAATACAAGACCCAAACCTTTAAATCCTGTTACAGCACACATGCCACATTTATTATTGTAAACAAGCTTGCTGGAAGATAATCTAGACCAACTAAAAAAAGTATTATTTACTAGATATAATTACTCAAACAACTGAAATGATGTGATCTCACATCAAAATGTGAGATGTCAAAGCAGTCAGCATGTCTATAAATCAGTCATATAAATCAGTCAAATCAGTCTATAAATGCTTTATCCCTTTCTTCAGAGCTCCATGTTAGCAACTTGCCATCTCATCATTTTAATAGAGCAATAAACTAAAGGACTACATTAATTTAGGTTCTCTGATCTAGCAGGGATCCCCAACAGTACTTTTGGATTTATATGTATGTTGCTCTGCTTCGTTAAATGAAATATTCTTCCTGTTGCTGTATGAAAAGCTGATGTGGAAAAAATAAAAAGGGGGAAAAACTGGAGCTTGCTTGCGCTTACAGTCAAATCCACATGGTGCAAACACAAGGACCTACTTACAGAGCTAAGCCTAACTGACTGTACAGAAAAACAACTACAGGAACATGGCAACAACTTTGAAACACTCTCCTTTCAGCCATAATTACTGGAGTGGCTATTTGTAACACGTGGTAACACTTCAAATAAAAGTATTATTGTTAAATTGGAAACCGACCAATGAGCTGCATTTGATACCCCAGCTCTATTTAAGAATGGCTGCTGGAAAATTTTAAAAAATAATAAGGATACAACTCACTATTCAAAAATGTGGAGTAATTCCTCTTGCAAACTGTAACGCAGTTTCTGCTGCCATGCTGCATTTTTATGCCAACATTCTTCCCTGCAGTCACATCACATTTTCATTGCCTGCTGACTTAATATGAACTCGTAAACAACGCAGGATGGAAGCAGAAAGTGGCATTGTGGTTGGTTTGAGAAATTCACCTTTTTTCCTGTGAATGGCATCTCACTGTCCAGTGCACCACTGAGCTCCTGACACACATCCTGTGTGCTACCCTGTTTAAACAATACAGTTTCGGGAATATTTCCAAAAGGAATTATCTTCTTTCTCTAAAAGAGGACTCATTGTGGAGTCTAAAACCACTTCTTATCTATCAAATGTTGCATAATGCATCACAGCTTCTGTTCATGTTATAGGCACAAAAGCTCCCAAAATCTCCCGTACAATGTCAACATTTCTGTGCAAAGTCAACTCAACACAGATTAAAAACAGAGGAAGTGAAAAACCTGGGTCAAAGTATTATATGCAATCTGGGCCCTGGAGAATCAACACCAAAGATTTTTAACAATCTAAGAAAAATGTGCACAACAACTTAACCCATTTTGTTTGTTACCGTTCTTACCTGGTGCATCGTACAAGGACACTTCCTTGTAAGTGACAGACATCACTGGGTGCTTGAGCTTCTCCCTGAAGTCACTGATGGTTTGGTAGACAAGGAACACAGCTACAGCCATGAGCAGCAGATACATAAAGAGGAGAATTACTGAAAAAACATTCTTTAAGCAGGTCTTGCTGAAACGCAAAGAAGGGGTAGTGGTACCCAGTTCGCCATCTAGAACCAAACAGAATATGGATCAGGACTTTAAAATACAGAAGTTTGGGCTGAATTTACTCAGTTTTCATTTAAAGATCAATCACTTGAGCAGAAAGTAAGCCTCAAACTCAGCTTGACACGAAAAGCCACAGCTATTGCTGGGTTTGACGATCAGTGAAACAGATGCTTCCTTCTCAAGTATGAGATATAAGCATCCTAACATCGTACCTCTTTCTCACAGGTCAGAATCTGGCACCCAGCTTAAGGACATCACAGTCAGGAAGCAAAGTCTATTTTCAAGAACAACTCAGAAACAAAGTTCAAGGTTCATAAGAAGAAGTCTGTTGATAGTCAATCTTTGCTTCCGGGAAAAACAACTCCCTTCCCTGCCTCTCAGTCTGAGATGATTCTTACATACTCAGCATAAGCATTGGCAGAATGAATTAATACTCCAGTGCTCTTGCCCAGCTCTCTGCATTGCATCTCCACCATCGTAGAAGTCTCTAGATATTTGTTACCCTCCAGTTCCTAACTCCTTGTGCATTCTACACAAAATTTCAAAGAAGAATTCTTCCAATTACAGTTAGAAAAAGCCTGAGCCAATTCTCTTACAGTCTCCTTGCTTTCAAACCTCATTCTCTGAAGATCTTCAGACTAGTCTCACTCGCACACAGACACTGCTTTCCCCATACTCTGTGCATTTGCCGTTGCTTTTGGAAATACTTCCAAGGAAAAACCTCATGTACTCCTGAGTTACACATCACGCTTTGATTGTGAGTGATATATAGCTGAACACAAAAAAGGAGCATTAAAACCCAACACAGGAAAGGAGGTAAGTAGCCATACTTCATGCTGACTGTTCTGTGTGCTGTAATGAGTGCTTTAATGTGTCGGGCCCTCTGAAGCTGTGCCACATGCTGCTCTTCAACTCTAATGGCACAGTTTGGTGTTTGCTCCTTCCCACAGCAAACACGAGCCTTTTAGTAAATCCTACAGCACACGTAACCTCTTACAAAGGTCTGTGGTCACACACATATTCCCAAGTTACATGTTAGGAGATGGCAGCCGAGGCTAATTAACTAGGACATTGATATGCATAAAATTGCACTATTGAAACAAGTATGTCTTGGACAGCTGCAAGACGTTTAGGCTATACTCCTTTCAGGTTGGCTTACCTTAATGCCTACACCTGAGCTGCAATAAGCCCACTGAACACCCTCCAAAAGTGGGCCCAAACAGTCTTACTAAAAAATCCCTTTAAAAGCACATCTGTTCAAATTGCATCTTGCTCATGTAAACCTGGAACAGACTCTGCTTGCAACCCACTGCCATCACGGATACTGCAGCTCAAGTCAGACACAACACAAAGGGAGATGACATACTAAGCTATCTCAGAGCCAGATTGTGCTGGATCTTCTTTGGTTCAGCACAGTTCATGACAAAGAAATATTCTCACATCAGTCCTTGGAAAACCTCCTTGGCTTTCCATCACTACTGATTCACAAAAAATTAATAATTCAGTGTTTTGTTTGTTTTCAGAAGTGCAATAAAATAACAAAACCAAAACAACCAAAGCCACACATCATCAGGTACCAAGAATCAATAATTTCTGGGTCAATAGTTCTCACCTGGTAAAATAACAGAGCTGGCATCTTCATGAACTTCCATCTCTCCTTCTCTCTCCTCTGTTGGGTTTTCAGATACTCGCTCCACATCTTCACTCAGCTGTGTAGTTAAAAGAGTGGTTCAATTTCCAAACATGCTCTCAACGTGCAAGTGCTGGAATTTCTATGGTACAAATGAAAGAGGCTCCAACTAACCAAACACACAAAAAAATGCCCCCAGTCCAAGAGCACCCAACATCTCTTCCACTTGTTCACCAGACAAGAGTGACATTTATGTAAACCTACAGCTAAAAATTAAGTGATTTGCACACTGCAAAAAGAGAAAGACACCACATTAAATTTAACCTACTTCTACCCTGCTGCTTCAACACTAACACCACCTTTTCTTTCAAGATCCAAGTAATTATTTCCCTGGCAGCTCCAACCCACTTTAAACCTCCAATTAGGACAATGTCCTCTGATGTAAGCAGGAACTTCGTTCTGTCACTGAAGAACATATTTTCAGGCACAAACAAACCACAGCACATACCAGCAAACAGAGCATTAGTACTTCTTAATAAAGAGGTGCAAAAAGCACGAGACACATTTTGAGTGTTAAGGCAAGTCACTCAAATGCAGTCTCACATTGAGACATATCCTGACCACATAGGTAGGTCATTATGAGACAGCAGTCAAACATCCCTATATTTCTGGTACTTATTTGATTTCACTGTACAGATTATTATATATTAGTGGTTATGCAACTAATTAGTCTTACGGTGTTTCTGAAACAGAAACAGAGACCAGATGTTTTCTTGTTTAGCTATTCAGAGCTCTGGGCCCAAACTGCCAGGACACTTCCATCAGAGTCAGAAGCTTGTCACATCAGATATGCATCATGTGAGATTGTGAAGAAAACCAGTTTTTATATAACAGATAGATAGATAGAATAGATAGAATAGATAGATAATCTCCTGTGCGTTTTCCAAGTTTCTTTTCTGGCAGGGACTGACATACAGATTACAGCAAGGCAAACTGGCACACAAGCTTGCAGCACATCATGTGTTGCATAGTAACTGTCCAAGCTAAACACTCAGCATCCCCTATCTAATTGGGTAAGGGAGATTAACTTTGCTCCTGTCTCAAAGAAAATGGGGGCACAGTTAATGCAGCAGCCGTACTGAATGCTATAAACTTTACACCCCTAACTTACTCAACAGTAACATGTATGTGTCCATAAGGGAGTGCTTTTATTTCACCCCACTTTAATTCAGTATTGAAATCATCATTATATCATTACCAGATCATCATTACTACCTATTAGGAAGCAGTCCACTCGTTTTACATCTTTAAAGTCTGACGTAAAGTCTCCATCACCTCGTGCTGTGTTTCTGTATTCATTTCCACCATGCAAAGCAAGATGAAAGCAGTTACCCGGTTGTTTTTAAATGCTTAGCACATAAATAAAGCATGATTTCCCGTGGCACGGTGTGAACAGGTATCTAACAGGCTAAACTCAGCTCGTTTGCAGGAGACTTACGAGGGTCCAACTGAAGATATTCTTTTCAGTTATCTTCATAAAATAAAGGGAAATTAACACATTGCTCCTTTTTGTAGAAACATGCCAGTTCTATTTGTTTACCTGACCCAAAATAAGCCATTCTGACACAAGAAGAGTACTCACTGAAACTCTTGTACTGATTAAACTAAATCAACTAAGAAGCCAGTTCCAATTATACTCATGCTAATTCCTTATACCAGAGCTGATCCAAAAAACTTAATGTAAGTTTCCAAGTCACCGCAGTTTCTCAGCTGACTCCCATATCTCTCTGATTCCCCAGGTACAGGCACCTCACTCACTGAGGTTATTTAGAGGGTGAGTTCTATTCCTGACAGCAAAGAGATCCCAATGCAAGTTTTAACACCACCACAATATGCAGCATTTCCTATCCTCTCAAGAGAACCTACAGCAATCTTTGCAACAAGCAGAAGAAAGATAATCTTAGAGGTCTTTTCTGACCTAAATGATTCTGTGATAAGCTCAGAAAACGTAGACTTTCAGCATACCTTAGAAACAAAACAAAAAACCCAAACAATATGCAACTATGTTTTCTTATCTTGGTTGACAAGGCAGACACATTTTCATAATCTTTTCACGCACAAAACCAGAGAAGGACAGCCAGTAAGCAGAGCCAGTCAAAATCAGAAGTACCAACGTTGCCTCAGGTGGTCAGTAGGTTGATGTGTAACACTCCTTCCCTAAAACCAACTATATTTTACCACAGATCCTGAACACCTGAACTGACAAGAGGCGAAGCTGCATAAAGGCACTGAGGTGACCAAAAGCCTTGCACTGTCCATGGCTCAGCCCCTGTGTTCAGAGAGGCACACACCTATGAACCCAACAACTCACAGACACACTCTCCTAATGACTGGGGAGCCAGCACAGCATTACTGTGTGACAGCTGATTCTGGTTTGTTCACAGTTGTCACTTGTCTTGGATTTGGGGATTCTGTCAACAGTGAACCTGGAGCACACCAGCTGTGTTCACCTTCACAGGCCAGCTCTTCCTACACTGCATTTTTGACAAAGAGGTGAAGCAGGTGCTAATGCAGAAGCAACACAAATTGCAGGGCAGTTAAGCTTGCAATAGGATACAGAGACAGGATGGGATGTCACAGGTAGGAAGGGCATGAAACAGACTTTGTTCAGCATTCCTCTGGGCTCAGCACATACAGCTAAGTGAGAAACAACTGAGGAAGCTTACCCATGTCCCAGTAGTTTCTTTTCAGATCTGCACACAGAAAAGTACTGGATAAATGGAAGTTCAGAAAAGTCACTTCTAGACATTCGAGCATCCCTGCTTGGGGTAGAAGCACCAAAGACTGCTGCAGACACCAGAGAAGGGATGGAAACACAGGTGCTGCACTTACCATCTAGACTTGTGCCACAGGGTTTGGGACAATCCCAAATGTATGGACCAGTGTCAGTGGTGGCTGACACACATAGCATGCATAGTTCAGTCCATACTTCAGGCATCAATGCAACTTCATTAACTCTCTCTAACTCTCCCAAGTGCCTCACCTATGTACAAGCACACAAGTCATGTTCATCCTGATAAATCTTCCTACTGGATAAAAAACTCTTAAATAAAAGCAGAACTTGATCACACAAGCCTTTTGCTGGTCTGCTGATTCATCACCTTCCAATGCCTTTCTAGCCTGGCATGAAAACCAGAAGCTGAAACTAAACAGACAGCACTAAACTAAATTAGAACGTATTAAAACTGAGCTCCAAAATACCCGTCACGTGCAGAGGAAGGAAAATATCCACACTTGTTTGTATCTTGCAAGCAAAAGAAAAGTGCTCTGCTGTAACTCTCTACCGCTGCTGAACTTGGCACAAATAGCTTGTGTCTCTAATAGGAGAGATAGGAAGGAGCAAGGAATTCCGGTTGCTGAGCCTGTACATTGATATGCAAACCAAGCTCTGCCTCGGGGTCTTGGCAGGGTGATAAAGAGGCCTTCAGTTTCGGACGCGGGAGCTCTGGTACCAAAGCCCCTTCTCACACCCGACAGACCAACCCCTTGTTACCAAACCGCGGCTACAGCATCCACCGGCCAGCTGTACCTGCCTCCTGCCCTGAACACAACCGCTGCCCATTATTCTAACCACGTTCAGAGATGAAACACGGGATTACGCGCACCCAAACCCCGCGTTCCTTTCCGGAGAGCGCAGGTGTCCCCCGACGCCGCAGGTACCCGGCGGAGCCGCAGCCCGGAGCCGAGCGAGCTCACGGCGACAGCGCCGGGTGTCACCGCGGGGCAAGCGGCGAGCCCTGGCTCCGGCACCACCGGCCCGCCGGGACGCGCCGCCCCCCAGCCCTGCCCCAGCCCCCCCGTACCTCCTGGTAGGATGCGGACACCTCTGGCTTTAGCATGGCATCGGCGGGAGCGGCCGCCGCGGGCACCGGGTGGCACCCGGTGGCACCGCACGGGGCGGGGCAGCGACACCGCGCCCGGGACGCGACGGGATGGAACGGGACGGGACGAGCCGCCCTGGCCGGGCAGGGCCACGCAGGCGCCGGGACCCCCCGCCCGTCCCCCGGCTGCTTCCCGCCTCCCCGTTGCTTCCCGCCCCGCGCCGGGGCTGCTGGGAGGCGTAGTCCGGGCAGAGCCGCGGTGAGCGGGCGAGCAGCACGGCACACGCGTGAGAGGGGCTTTGTGGGGTTTGCTGGAACGTCTCTCTCTGCCAGGAGCTGTGTACTACTGCGTAGTGACGGGGAGATGAGTCTTTTCTACACCGTGCACTTCTGCTGACACAAGAAGGAGCTAGGTCAGAAAAGCAGTTTATAATAATTCTGCCAGCTCTCCCCAAGCTGCACAAAATATTACTTTTTAATTTTTTTAAATTTTTATTCTTCTTTTCTTTCACTCGAGGCGGTTAGCAGAACACTGAAACAACAGACTCGCTGGGCAACCAGACAGGACTTCTGCAGGGCTTCTAGGATGGCCCACCAATGCTGCAGTGGAGCACTTCAGGAAGATAAAAGCCTAAGAGCTGACTCATGACCCATCCGTCCACAAATACTTACACGGCTATTTTTTTTTCTTCCCCAGCAAGGAAGTAATTGTTAATGTTTCATCATCAAGAAAACACATGCACAACATTTCTTGCATTGAGACGCAGCACTGCAGGGAGATTCCCTGCTCAGTAGATCATTTCCCTATGCCCAAGACCCACACCTAGTAAATTAACAACCAAGGTTTGAAGTCCTTCGACGATATCAATCCTAATACACAGCTTCTCCTTTCAGAAAGAAAACATTTTAGTTCTTGTCAGTTATTTTTCAGAAGTTTGTGGTTCAAAGGGAGGCCCAAAATCACATTTCAGACAGATGCTGGCTAGTATTCAGCACTTGCAGCCCTCCCCTGGGGTGACACTAATAAATAATTATTTTAGAATAAAAGGTAAATCTATAATGTGATTGAACCAAACTGACAAATCAGCCTTTTGCATCTCTCCCAGCAGCATGGAAGACGTGGGAGATGTGCAGGCAGAGCAACCAGGCAAATGCCAGAACTCTTTATCGCACATAACAGGAGTGTTCACAAGCTGTTTGTCCAAAGCCTTACCAGAGGTCTCTTTTCTGCTTGACATTTCATACCTGTGTTGTGGCATGTGAAGTCATCAAATGGATGTGCTGGGCAGACAGAATGCGAAACCCATTCTGAAGCCAAGCTACTGTTCAGGCAGTGTAGGAAAACTTCACTGCTTAAGGAGAAACACAGTAACAACCTTGTAAACCTTCACCCTAACAAGACCAATACTCAGCTTGCCACACCAGACGGCAGGCTGTGGCAGTCAGCTCCCGGACGGCCACAACAACTTGCCTTCCCTATGCCCTGGCTCTGCAGGCTTGGCCTGACTCTTCATACAGGGATGTGGCCCACTGGTTGTCATCCCCATGCTGTGGAGACGTGCCCTCAGTCCCCTGTGCCTCTCATCTTGTACTGCTGTTGTGCCGCTGTCTCATCCAGAAAAGAACTATGGGAAGTTGCTTTGGATTATCTACTTCAGCTCTGCTTACACCAATGTACTGAATTTCCTTTGGTCAAGAGTGTTACCTCAGGCAATGTGGAACAGGTGTCCTCCGAGGCAGACATATGGATTTTACACAGGAAGAGTTTATAAACAATCCTTAAAATAGACATCAAATCCATTCCTACCTCCTATTCACTGTCCAGATCCTTCTCCAAACTGTTCAGCTTTCACAAAACTTGGCGATTGACCAAGCATGGGTTTGAGTTACAGCACAGTAGTCAGGAAGCCTGGGTGCTGCAGTATCCAGGCTTTAAATCCTTCAGGTCCTCATTTGCCAGCACTGCAGGGAAGGATGGGATATATGTATCTGAGTTGTAAAATGTTTCTAATTTTCTGAATTCTATATGGAATTATAAGCATCAAGCTGCTTATTTTTATGCCAACCATTAACATTTTCCTGATATGTATTTATAGCATGGGGAAAACATGTAATCTGAAAATTTCCTATTTATTCTCTCTGTTCTTAGGCCAAAAATGTCTGTGTTTTTAAGTCATAAAGATAAAGCCTATCCTATGTGTGCTGAGTTTGTGAATAAACATTCAAAACAGCAAGCAGAAAAACTTCAGAAGGGGAAAAGGATGAAAACTGAGAAATCTTTTTACTACCAGATGTGTTAAAGTGCCAGCTTTGCATCCCATATGGAAGAGAATCATAAAATCGTGTAGGTTGGAAACGACCTCTAAAACCATGGAGTCCAACCATGAACCCAGCACTGCCAAGTCCATCGCTAAACCAAGCCCTTAAGTGCTACATCTGCACATCTTTTAAATACCTCCAGGGATGGTGACTCCACCGTTGCCCTGGGCAGCCGGTTTCAGTGCTTGCCAACCCTTTCTGTGAGGAAAGTTTTCCAAACAACCAATCTAAACCTCCTCTGGTGCAACTTGAGGCCGTTTCCTCTTGTCCTACTGCTCGTTACCAGGGAGACCGACTCCCACCTGGCCACAGCCTCCTGCCAGGCAGCTCCGGAGAGCGAGAAGGTGCCCCCCTGAGCCTCCCTCTCCCCGGGCGAAACGCTCCGGGCCCCCTCAGAACCCCGCACGCTGATCCCGCCGCGCCCCTTCCCGGGAGCAGCGCCCGCAGCCTGCGCGTGGCTCTTTAAGGCCGGTGCGCGTGCACATCCCCGGCCCTCTCCCGCAGCCGCAGCCGGGGCCGGCGGGAGGCGGGCCGGGGTGCGCGGCATGGCGGGCGGCGCCGCGCCGCCGCCGCTG
>VXAY01000172.1:3285059-3361953 GCA_013399855.1 Oxyruncus cristatus
GCTGCTGGCCGCGCTGCCGGCCGCCCCCGCCGAGCCGCGGCTGCGCTTCAGGCCGCCGGCCGAGGCCCCCGTGAGGCTCTTCACCGAGCCCGAGCTGGCCAGATACGACGGACAGCAGGTAGGGCCGGCCGGGAGCCGTGCTGGACGCCGGGGCCGGGCCGCGGCCGGAGGGGCGGCCGGGAGCCCCAGCGTTCCCTTCGTTCCTGCCGCTCCGTGCACTGAGACCGCCCTAAAGCCGGTGCTTTTTCTTGCCGTGCTTTGCTTCTGCTGCGCTGTTCACTCGATCCCTCCGGCCCAGGAATTTTGGGGATCACCTTTTAGGCACCTGAGAAGTTTGCAGGCGTCCCTCTCTGTTTGTCTGTCCGGCTGGCAGCTCCCCGTTTTGAAGCTGCGCGCACACCATTAGATGGCTTGTGCCTTTTTTATTCGTTGCCTGATTGGCAAGGTACTCATGCCAGGGAATTTCAGATTTCCGTGAATTGGAGCCAAAATAATTTTCCCTCTGTAATTCATTAAACCATGTATTTAGACATAGCTCCTCTCCCCCCTTTTTTTTTACAAGATGATGGAAGTAACAACACAATTTCAACTTAAAAGTTTTTAGTGTTGTGTGATGCAGAAACCTCAGCAGAACTTCACATTCAAAACTATGAAGTCCTGTCTTGATACACATCAGCTTCTCTTCTGAAAAAACTTGCTGGCTGACCTTCTCAGGGTCTTCTCCAGATACTTTCAAGAAACTAATCAACTAAAAATACATGTAAAAGACAAAGCAGAAGCACTGGCTTATTAAGTAAAACAGATGTCAGCAGATCAGATTTGTCTGTGTTTATGCATTCATCTGTTGTTTCTTAATCAAATAAGGAATGTTGTTGGCCATACACCCTTTTTTTTTGGGGGCAATATCCATCTGCATTAGGAATAGAAAGATGCAGTGGAAGGGCTCCGAGCAGACAATTGTGTGGACAAGAAGTGACCTGCAAGAGGGATGTCTTCTATGATTGTGTTGTTTAGATTAAAAAGATTCTCTCATTGCATATTGTTAAAATGTAAAAAATAAAGCAGGGACAGCCTAAAGTACAAGCAAGAAATGTTGAGAGATGGAATGTGTACAGTGGTATACACACACAACAGAAAACATACAACAGATAATTTAATTCTCTCCTTTGTGTCCTCAGTGCTTATGGATTTCATAGCTAAAACTAACTGCCTTTTGCCTATGCATAAGTGCTTAGGATATATTATTAATGGCTTTCTTTCCAGGAAGGACAGCCCATCTACCTGGCGGTGAAGGGAGTAGTATTTGATGTCACCTCTGGAAAAGGTTCGTTTGCATCTCATCTGCTGTCTACTTTGTTTTCATGTTATTATTCAGTCATTTGTTTTTAAATATTCCCAGTGTTATTAGAAGCCTGCAGCAAAAAGAACACATTTTTCCTCTTTTAAAAATCTTGGGTTTCCTCCTCTGACAGCTCCCCTACAAAGATTTTGTATAGAACTTACACTGGTTTGAGATTACAGCACACATAGACAAGCCAGCACTGTCCAGTTAGCTTGGGCACTGCTGACAGAAATGCTGAAGACACCTGCCCGGACCCCGGAGTCACCAGATGTGGGGTCAGTCCACATGGAAGCTGCTGCTACAGCACTTCGTTGTCCTGGCCAGATCAAAGCTGACTTGGTTGTACCCATATGGCACTACACAGTATCAGCACTGCTGCAGCTCATCTTTTCCTTTTGTCCTGGTATTCATCCATCTGTGCTGTCCAAATGGCCTGGTTAAAACTCTTGGAAGAGTTCACTGTGCTTCTGAAAGTAGGGCAGGGATCCAAATATTTTTTTTCTCCTTGAAAATTCTCTCATTTGATAAGGCTTCTTGTCTTGTCATTTACACCTAAACCATCTATGGCTGAATTTGCTGTTCGTGCCTTCCCTAAGAACTACAGATATTTTAATTTGAACTCCTGCTACTTAATCCAGATTTGCTATAAAATGTTTGAAGGGGCCATGAGGGTCTTAGACACTTGTCTTAATGTCATAATTGGAAAACTAATGGCCTGTTGCTTTGTTAATACTAACGTTGTTGGCTGATCTTTAAATCCTAAGTTAGACAAGGCTTGCCATGCAGATTCTGGCGGCTCCAAACATCTCATGAGAATGTAAAGCACAGCTCCCTAAATAATTGATAAAATTTAAGACTGAAGTATAGGAAGTTCAACAGCTATATAGCCCCACCCTCGTTTTGGTTGGTTGGTTTTGTTGTTTGTTTTCTTTAAAGACTAGGATATATTATCAAAAAGTGGCAAATCCAAAGTCAGTTTTGGAAAGAAGGGTTTTAGACTTAAACTGTTGCTTTCAGATCACTGGCAAGTTTAAGGGGCTGCATGAAGGATAGAAGCTGAACATAGCCTGTACATTGTCAGATCAACTCTGGATTTTATTTTTTTTAAATCTGACAGAATTTTATGGAAAAGGAGCCCCATACAATGCTTTGGTTGGAAAAGACTCAACAAGAGGAGTTGCAAAGATGTCTCTGGATCCAGCAGATCTTACACATGACACAGTAAGAAAACAGACCATCAGTTTAATTCCATTTTTCAAAGTTAAATTATTTTGAAAGATGATGAATAATAATTTTAAATTACTTGTATTTATTTAGAGTCACATATTTAAAACAAAAATGCATTAATATTCTTTAAATACATAAAATAGATTATGTATTTACTGCTCATGAATGCTGCTAACAGCCTTCAAGAGGAAAGTTTTTAATCTGTGGAATCAATACAATTTATGTAAGCGTATAAAGAGGAAATCACCTGCTGTTTAAAAGTGCTCACAAAGAGAGTAAATCACTTTCTTTGTCAGCTGGTTTAGTGTATCCTGTGTCACTGACATGGCAGTGGATGCTAACTCTGGCAGTGGGTTTTTACTTAGTTGAGATGGGATTTACTTATGGGAAATGGAGGGAGGTTAGTGGTTTAATATACTCAGTAGACCTGAGTGTATGAAAGTTTTGTCAAGGCTGAATTTGAATGAAAAGAATAAAACTACAGATTATACTATTAAATTTGTCCATCATGCTCTGCAAAGTAAACCCAAAAGCTGACCCTAAGTTTTATAGTAATCAGTTAAAAAAAAAAATGCATGTAAATATCTATATTTTTCTTTCTTGGAGACAGGTCTTTGATTTCCCTATTTCGTTTAGACAGGACTCACAGAAGAGGAACTGAAGTCCCTGGATGATATCTTCAATAATGTTTATAAGGCCAAATATCCAATTGTTGGCTATACTTCTCGACGGATTCTGAATGAGGATGGCAGCCCCAATCTAGACTTTAAACCTGAAGATCAGCCACATTTCAACATTAAAGATGAGTTTTGAGGAACATTTTTGCACGTAGAGGATGCCTGGGGAGAGTCACAATAGGATTTAGATTGATTCTATGTTCTGAAGTTCATTACGACAATTAGCTATCACAAACCAGTTTTCTGTTCAGAAAATGTGTTCCTGTGTGCAGGAATAGTGTAGAGGAAACAAACAGATCTGTAGCATTGTCATACACTTCGGCTGTTTGCTGTGAAATATGGGAATTATTTAACAGGCAAATTCTTTCTGCTTGGATTTCTCTGTTTACAAGTGTGTAATGTAAAACTTTATTCCTTAGAAGAGAGAAGGAAGGTTTTAATAACTGAAACATGGCCAGTCATTTTGTAAATCCCAAATTGTTTCCTGCTCCTTGGAAAAATGTGAATGCATTATCTAGACAAGCTAAAATCAGTTCTCTGTGCTTCATGTCAGGGTAGGTATCACAAGTACAAAGAGGTGCAGTAGAGGCTTACATTTTAAAAAGCATTTTGGGGTTTAATGTTAGGTCTGAGAATACTGGATAAAAAGCAACTCAGTCTCTTAAAATGCAGTTACTGTAGAGTATTTCTGCAAAGTCTACAGCTGTAAACTAAGAAAAATAAATCTTATTTCCCCCATGAGAACTAATGTGACATTTTAAATAAGACTATTATGTTATTTTTGGATAAATGACACTTTAATTTTTAACAATAATTATCAAGATGTCATCTATATTAGATTATGATTATTTCCTTCTAGCTCCCTCCACTCTTTCTCTGACAAAAAAAGAAAAGGATAGGCCACTGTTTACCTCATACTCTTACAGCACAAGTTTATTATAGCAGTTTAGTGTCCTGTGGATATTGTTAGCATCTTTATATTGACAATTTCAGCTCTCATTTTTTATGTCTCTTAGTTTTTCTTTGTTCTTACTCTGGCTTCATCACTGCTCTTCTAATGAGGCGTGCAGTCCCATGTTCCTCTTCCATTTAACCTAATATGAAACTGCAGATCCTGTAGGGTGAAAGCAGATCCCATTTATTGTGTTTCCCTGGCAGTCTTGCAGCAACAAGAGGACCATAAAAGCCTGTGCTATATAAATTGCTGCTAACCACTGACTTTCACTAACTTAAGAAGAATGTGAGTTGTCATGAATGTGGATTTATCTGCCACTGTGACTGTTTGAGTTGATATAGGAGAAACTAAGCAGCTGCTCCCAATTCTCTATTAATAATACAGAAATAATAAAAATACAAATCTGTAATTTTTGTTCTATTTCTTTAGCATTTTGGCCATTTTCTTTGAAGGAAAGATTTTTTTAGATGATTCTCCACTTTCTAATTTCTGGGGACAGCTGCCTGTCAGTTGAATAACTAGAAAAGCCGTTTCTGTGTATTTGCCTATCCTTTTACAATGTTACTGATTTTATTCTAAACTTTTCTTATATTTTAGACCACTTCATTTGCAGGAGGGACTCCATGGGCCCGCCTGCTGTTGGATGGTGCTCCGGGTAGAATAAATAAATTGGCATCTCTGAGACTATTGATTCAGATTATTGCTTTTGTATTATTATTTATTATTATTACTGCTGACCTTTTGATTAGATACCAACAGCAGCTGGGAGTTTGCTCCTTGGTAATACCTGCCATCTTTATGGGAACGTGTGTGGGTTTGGTGGTAATGGTGGGTGGTTGGTTGCCAGCATTTCACAAATAATATTCTTCTTCTCTTCCCTTCCTTGCATGCTTTTTTATGGGGCAGCTTCAGTAGTTGTGCTACTGTGATTACTGTAAGAGTCTTTGCTTCATCTAGAACTGTCATATCCAGCTGCATTTCAAAAATGCTGTGGCTTGATTGCAGCTCATCACCACTGAGTGGCTTAGTGTTACTGTTCTCTCCCTGCTTTCCCTGTTCTCGCTATGAAGGTCACCTTTGCTGATCTCAAAGCAGATAACTCAGCTTCTATTTGTACTAAATTTCAGGTTCTTTTCAGTGAAGAAATGCTCCTGTTGCAGCAGGAAATGGTGATATAACCCCCCTCTTGTGATGCAAGATCCTTGTGAATCCAACCTGCCCCCACTCATGTTTGTGAGGGAGATGCTTTAGTCCTTCCGTTCTGTTATTAAAGACAAGATTATCACAACCGAGTGGACTTTTTGTTTGTATTTCAATTTGGGAACTAGAGGATTCACATTTAATCACTTCTAGGCTATTTCACTTGGGGTTCCCACTCACTAGAAGTGTGATAGTAATAAGGCTTTAAGTGGACATACATCCTTATCACGTTTTTACTGACTGCTTTTTAAAAATGCATTCAGACTACTACAGTATTTCTTTTAGTGTTAATTTAACAACACTATTCCATGTCTAAGGTTCTTTTACTTGCCAACAGCCTGAAATTTATTTTGCTTAAAAGCAAACTGTCTGCTATGGCTGTTTCGTTCAGTCAGCTACATTTCCCTGACCTCTGTATTATTCCAGTAAAACAGGTGCCCTCACAATCTATAAATTGCACTCAAAACAAACAAGCTGTGTAAAGCCCTATTGTAGCCCTCCTACTACTCCAAACCTTCTTTGGAAAGTGTAGAATTTCTTTTCAATTTACTTGCTGCTTCCAGATAACATTGCAAATGTCATTATTTTTGCTGTTCTGCTTCCAACGTGTGTCTAATGAATTGCTGCATCAAGAATTGCCTGACTTTAGTATTTAATAATAGCTGAGTCAACAGAATGTTAAGAAGTATCAGATGGGTTCATTCACTTAGAGGATGCATAACCTGAGTTGCTGTTTCCCACACAGCATTCTTTTCAGTAATCCCTCGCTTTGATCCTAACATTTGACTAATTTTTGTGGCAGGATAGATTCTATCATCCCCGCTTTAACACTTCTCTGTTTAACAACTGGAGCATCAGGACTACAAATATAAGCAACCATAATTCAATAAAGGGGTTATGAAATTCATATGAAAGTATTATCTTTATTTTTGCAGTTGTAGAGACTGCAGTTGAGAGAAATCCTACCAAGAAAGTGTGTGTTAGCAGCTGTTAGCCACAGTTATTAGTTATTGCATCCTAATCTAAACAAGACCACCTGCCAGAACACAGGGGCTCTGAATCCTGCAGATTGAGTGGCTGAGATTTTTCCAAGAATTTGGGATTACTCATAAAGATATTTCTTTCCTAACTCTAATGTGTATATGAACACGAATCTTTTGTAGTCCTTTGCCAAAATATGAGTGTTTCATTGGTTTTAAAAAAAATCATATCAGAAAAGGCCTTGTGTTTCTTTGAAAATTGCAGCCTCAGCTACTGTCTTGGTGGTCTGGTGATACTGCCGGCTGTGAATTCATAACAACAGGAGTCAATGAAAGATCACGTTTCAAACTGCACTTGTCAGACCTGCCAGACTTTAGTTTCAGTAAAAACTAAAAGAAGATGCTTACCTGTTTAAATACAGCGCTTTGGAATGCGAGAAGCCTGAACACAGTTTGTAAATCACCTCCTTTTACTTTCGTTTCAAAACTACCATCAGCCAATATGTGCCACAAACGATAATTTGGAAAGGCAAAAATTGCCTGCAGTTTTCTCTAGCAAGACTCCCAAGAACCTGTAGAACAAGAAAAAAAAAGGTTTAGCTGACTTTCCCATATGTATTCTGTCTCTTTTATTGATCAGTGTATTTCTCCGAAACGAGCTCAGTGTAATTTGCAGCTGCTCAAGAGAAAATGGAAGAGATGTGAAAAATTTCACAGAGGAAGTCCAGTACTAATTCTTCAGCTGATCCTGTTGAACTGAAAGGAAAAAAAGTCAAAAAACATCTGACTACATTTGTTAGTGGAAAAACTGCCATTCGGAAGGATTCAGCTGCACATCAGTAAGATGTGCTAAGTAGCTCTGATTAGTATTTGCATATTTTCAGATGAACACTGGGTATTCTCAGGGATATCTTGAAATCCCAGAAGTGATATAAGTGATGACAATTGTACACTTCTACTATCCATCATCCATTTTTGCTTTTGCCTAATGTTTTTTCTGTCCTTAGAGGAAACAATATCCAAACCAAGCAACTTATATGACAAATACACACAGCATAAGTAGTATTCTGATAAGTAAAATGCACATGAACCTATAAGCTGAAAGCTATTTACATGGTATACAGAATGGCTGTATACCATCAGTCCTTGTCTCTGAATGCTTTAAAACAAACAAAAAAATCCCTAGACTCTTAAATTTGTAGTAACTCTTTCACTCAGAGCTCCATCTGCAAATGCCAGTTCAGACACTTATAATATGCGATGTGTCTGCTTTAACAGAACAATCAGTGCCATATCAAAAGGGGGTTTTTTTGAGACTATTCAATCAGAATCTCAAAGAACTAAGTCTGTGATAGGTGGGCATCACTGCTAGAAGTACACTAATAGCATAGGCATGATTCTGATCTTGGCATGACCAAAAAAACCCCTAACCCAGAAAACAGAATAGGTGGGAAATGAGAATGTATCTTAGTGTGCTACTGGGACAATTTATACTGGCAAGGTAGATTTGGGAGAGCAGGTCTGATAACAGACAGTGCTTCCTATTTTTGCTTCTGTCAAATGTGGTCAATGATAACAATGTAAACTACTACCCATCTGTTGATCTTCACATAACTTCTTCTGCTTTAGCTTTTTTTCTTCCTGTTTAGTAGAAGGTGTGAGTCCTAATTTACTTGTTTACAAAACTTACGCTTAGACCTTGGCCTGGGTCATCTGTTGACAAGAAATCCAAACTAAGAGAAACAGAGATTAACCTTCTGTGAAAAATAGACCTTTGTGCACCTGGATGAACTGCAGAGCCACAGGAAGTACTCTGGAATAAACAATTCCTATTACTGTTTCCTGTAAGTTATTTGTAGCTGTTGCCATCAGAAATTCTGTACTGTTAATGAATGTTCAGATTACCATGTTCTGCAGTACTTCTTGCCATGATCCTTTATCATTCTGACATGAGATACATTCCTCTGAGAAGTCCAAAGTTGAAAAGAAACTGGGTGCAAGCCACCTTGGAGATAAGCCAGCCAAGAAAAATCAAAACATGACCTAATTTTCCCTCTACTTCAAGAAACCTCTCTGAAAAAGGAAAAGAAATCAGTGTCCCAGTGTCTGTATTTTACCTTCCAGATTTTGCTGCAAGTTTTCTCATACTGTGCAAAGGCAGCATATAAAGAGGCTTGGATCTAACCCTTTCATTGTGAAAATTTTAATCCATTTCTTGGCATATCTCCTGGGGCTTTGAAAGATTATGACAGCCCCTGATAGTGGACTACGAAGAGTCAAACACATGGACCGAATCAAAACAGGCCTAAACTAACAGGAATGTCTGAATCTAGAGCTGAAACTTACAGCCTTGCACCCTTCTTTTGTAGACAACAAAATCTTCGAATGAAAAAGATCCCTGTTTCAGCCAGTTTGGGCAGCACAGAATTAGAAGGCCACCGAAGTGAAAACTTCCTTGTGCCTAGTTCTGTGCTGCTTTGCAGAGATTCTAAAATCATTTGTGTTGGATATGCAGAGCTTAGTTACCAAGCAATTCACTGCTTGGGGGATAACTTCATAGATTAAACTTGATAACTGGTTCAAAATAGCCATGGCAGTATCCTAGGAGGTTACTTGTCTCGTTGGAGGCTGTGGCTACGTATCCTTTAATTTTACATTGCAGTACTGGTTTGGTAATGATCACAGATAAAGTCCAAGTACACTCAAACCTAATTAATTACATTTAACCCTTTATTAATGTTTATGTTTGAGCAAAGCTCCTAAAAACTTTATTAACAGGAATAAATATTGTAAAAATATATTTGCCAAAAAATATTTGCAGAAAAGCAAAGTGGTCATTCTGAACTGCTGAACTGTGCAGCAGACCTAAGTGTATTTAAGGCAAGAGTGTTAATCAAAGCGATTACATGTTTAAATTGAGATTACATTAGGTAACGTGTCTCTGTCCTACGTTGTGTTTGGAAGTGGCTCAAGCACTTCACTGATTTTTTCCTTATTTATTGTTTAACCATGCTCTGTACTTTAAAATAGTTCGACAATACTTTTTAAGAACAGGACAGTAGGCCTTTCAAGGCATTTTTAAGGTAGTTTTTTGTTACAGAGAGACATACATGTGCACTTGAGATACACAACAGATGGATCTAACAATTTAGACAAAGGCAACAGTCTTACAGTCTTTTAAAACGTTTTGTATTCCATGTATTTCTTGAAGTGAACAGGACACAAATAAAAATAGTAGACACAAAAAAAAAATGGTAGACAGAAATGAATTTGTAGGGATATCTGAAAAGTTCTCAGCATTAATGTGCAAAAGACCAACCTACCAATTTTAGTAAACTTGAAAGCATTTTAAGAGCACATACTTACCAGGGATGTTTGGTATGTGCTGAGCTTCTACGATTCTACACATTAAATATTACATCTTGTCCCTAAATTCCTTCCCATTCCCCTGACTGGTCTCCTTTGAGTTTACCATGTCTTGCAGCTGGAAGGAAACAGGCTGCTGAAAGGTTTGTATGTGAAGCAGTAGCATATCACTGGAATATGACAATCTGAGGCAGAGGGAAGGAAGGTGAGTGAAATGCTACTTACAAGAAGCAGCAGGAGATTATAAATAAGGACAGTACAGGTTCAGAAGAGGTGAAACTTGCTGATGCACTCAGAGATAAGGTTGAACTTGAGAACACGAAAGTGTGACATCCTCCTTGGATACAGTTCTGGGGAAATCGGCATGAATTAAACAGTTTGTGATTGCTGGCTCCTTCCTTGACATCCTCAGTCTCATTTTCCAAAAATACTGATGCCTTTGGCTTTGATACCTTGCAGGTGCCTGGATTAATGGAAAATCATACTGCTGCTATTCAGTCCACAACTTACCAATTTTTCTCATTTTGTCTTTAAATGATCCCCATTCCAATTTGAGAAAGAAGGCTAGAGTTTTGCCAATGAAGAAGTGACCAGGGACACAGAAATGAAGGTGCAATTCTCAGCTTCACTACAACTTTGCAATCCTTAATGGCAGGTTTCCTGGCTGTTAAATAAGCTGGCATTTACCTCGAATTCCCTTTGTCTATTGGGACTGTCAGCCATTTGAAGAAGGTAATGTTGGATGGACATTTGGGCTGGTGGGACCCCAAGATGGCCATAGTATCAAAAGGGCTACTTTATGAAGTTCTAACTCACTTTCCTCACTCCATAGGGGTATCACTTTGTGGTGCTTAATTTTTCAGCCAAAGTGAGTAGGTTTTACCCACGTTGATCCATGCTTATAATTGCTTGGAATTTGTCTATATGTCCATTGTTTGTTCAAATGCTGGTAGAAACCATGATGACCCCAACAGTATTTCAGGCTTGGCTACTTAAAGACATTGTATAGAAGAGTTTTAATGGTACATTCAAAATGTGCAAAATGAAGTGCAGATGGAAGCTAGAGGTAAACTTTTCACCCACAAGACTCAGCTAGTTTATGATAAAATAGACTAGATATTTCAAATAAGTAAGCAGTGAGCCTCTGATCCCAAATCACATGTTTGAAGCCTTGGCAGACTAAGAGGCATTAACTTGAACTTTCCCAAGCACCTAAAGGTGCTTGAAAAAAAATAAGGTATTATCTGAATACATTAGCTGTATCTGCTTCACAAAGTAATATGTATTTATGGGAAAGTTTAGTACATAGGAAAATAGTTACAAACTATTATTTTAAAATACTGTAGCTCATTTTATTGCAAGACCTGTTGGGGGGGGGGTGTGTGTGTAAATTCCTCACGGTACTGTAAAAAACACAAATATGAGTTAGTCTAAGTCTTTTAAATGTATCTGGTGTATGTTACGCAAAAAATCCCCCTTGCATTCCACTAGGCTGTTTGATTTCACAACAACAGAAATAAATCAGGGGTTATCCTGATCCTAGCTGAAAAATTATCTTACTGAACGTATCTTCTTCACAGCTGGGAACCTGCTGGCCACTTGTATTTCTAACTGTGCACACTGTGGATAGTCATGTGGTATCACTGGGATATCTGCATCAATTATTTACAGAAATACTTTTAAAATTCCATTTTAAATATACATATTCTGTTTTCAATGGAATTGAACTGAAAGCAAAGGCAGCTAGCAACATATGCCTAGAGAAGCCTCCATGAGCTACTGGAAAGCACTTCTTGATTTACAGACAGGTTTTGGAAAGCCAAATGAATTGTTTATATAAAAGAATGTTTATATAAAAGCATTACTCTCCATAACCTCCTCTAACTGGACTGTCCTTTCATTTATGTCTTTTTCCACCAACTCATTTAGACTGATTAATCACACCTAAAAATAGTTTGCTATTTTACTTTATCTTTTTATACTCAAAATAACACCACAAAATGGATCATGCCTACATGCAGTTACCTGAGAAAACCTACTCTGTTATTTCAGCTCATTCCTTTTGGAGTCTGAAAATCACTGAGCCCCATATTAAGTTGGTATAAATTTACATAACCATGACAGTCAAGAAAGGTAAGGGCAAGAATCTGACCCCCAACTTACAATGTAAGAAAGATTTCTCTCTAGGCTTTAGAGAGTGTCTCACCTTCAAATATCCTTTTAGAAACAGAGCATGACTGCAGTGCTGCTAATGGAATCATCCCAGACCGATGCTGGTGTTACTTCAAATAAATCCAAGCTTCCTGAATTTTAACTTTTTTGCGAGTACTGGAGCAGTTTGTCCATGTAGCAGAAGACAGATTTACACCACTGGAGCCAAAGGAAGAACTCTGTGAATAGCAAGTTCTTACCCTGCCTGGGACGAACCACAAAAGAGAAACAAATCCAAATGTAGTTCATTCTTCTGTGCCCTGCAATGTGGTCAGAGAAAAACCAAAACAAACAGAAAAACCCAAAGCAAAACAAAAAAGGGATTAGAGTAACTTCAGAGGAAAGAGTGGGGCTATACCTGCACACCAGAGAGTTGGGATGAACTTCAACAGTAAGGCTTGAACACATTTGTTCACACATTTTCAGCCTGCACAAAACTCGAAAATATTCTGAAACAACACAAGGGAGAACAGCATAGATATAATTTACCTGTTATTTATCTACTTCAGAAAACAGATTTCTGCCTCAAGCTATAAATCATTAAGGCCTCTAACTTTCAAACAGTGCATCACAAATTGGCTTTCCGGTTTATAAAAATCATCCCAATGTGCCTCAGCACTGTTTTCTTTCAAGAAAGCCTACAGAGAGCCAGCTGTCTGAGCTGGTTGTGTTGCTATGTCAGATTTGTGCACAAGTGTCTCTCTGGGAGTTTTGTTTTGCTTCTATCATTTAATATTCATGACAATCACCGTTAACCTGCCAGCTGAGCTGTCTTAGCATCCTGCCTCCAGACAAAGTCAAAAGTTTATTCCTAGCCCACATAGCTCCTGGAAGCCTACATTTCCACATTACAGGCTATTTTGGCTTGCAATCCTTATGTTTAAACTAACAGAATGAATAAAAAAAAAAAAAAAGAAGAACTTGTAGGGAAAAGATAAAGCAAGACCGTGAGGGTGTTCAGTACTTCTAGTTAGTGACAGAATGGTTAAGCAATTAATCTGATCATTCCAGCCCATACACCCAGGCTTTGGGAAAACTGACAATTCAGATGTGTCCATTAATAATAAAATGAGATGGAGGAAAAGGGGAGGGGGAAAATCCTTGCTTTTAAGCTGTATGGAGTAAACTGCCACCTTAAAATTACTCACACCCCACTGCATATCTGTCAAAATAATACACAAATATTGCAGCAGTAAATAATTTTAATGTCACTAAGAAGAAATATATTCATCCTAAAAGCAGATTCTGTAATTACATTATTATTTTAATGCATATATTTTTTCATCATGACTGTCAGAGTAATCAAGTGATGATTAACACTCTAGACAACTCAACTACACAAAACGTAGAGAAGTCCAAGGGATGCTAAGTTTCAGCTTTCCCAGCAAACAGAAAAAAATTATACAGTAGGCCCCCATCCTGCCAATGTGGAGCAAACTGAAAAGACCCCCAGCACTGAGAGAGGTAGCAGAAATTTTGATGTTGACAGCCACAGCAGAGTAAGAGAAGACCAGAGCCAGCCCAACTGCGTGCTTGGCTCCTGCCTCATTATTTCGGACTAGTGAAGTGGGGAAAGAAGAAACACATGTTTCAGAGTGAACTGTTGGGAATTAAGTATTATTTTATACTGCACATAGGGACTAGAAGAAATATATATTGAATTATATTTCTCCCTTTAAGTTCCTGTGATAATTTTTTTGTTCAACTGCAGTTGAACAGGTGGAAAGAGGGAGAGGCTTACTTGTTGCCTTAAGAAATAAAAATGTTTTTCCTTGTTGTACACTGCACCCTGCAATGGAGCATCAGGGATGGATTTGTCAAAAAACAGCAACTGAGGGAATTAAGAGCTCACTCTTAAGACTACAGCAACTCATCATTTTTGCTAAGGAGGCCCACATTTTCAGAGGGAAGCAGTCTCCCCAGGAATATTAGTAAAAATGTACTTCTAGAATTACCTTTCAAAAATAAAGACTTTTATAAAAGCTCCTATGTAAAACTTCAGGTAACAGATTTCCGAAACATGCCAGTGGATAAATGACTTTATGAATGTTTGTTCCCCACCAACAAAGAATTTAGGTGATTTAAGGAATGTGAAATACAAATATCTAACCTGATTAACAGCTGTCTACACATACAGTGAAACTACCAAAACCTGGAACAGTAAGGAAGGGTGGAGCAAGGGCCTTTTAGTTTGTATCTAATGGGCATCCTAAATGGGGATGCAATACTTCAAACTCAATCACAGTTCACCTGGCCTTCCTGGGTGGAGCCAGCTCAGTACCGATGGGAAGAGCCCCAGCAGCTTTCACCAGACTCTTCCTGTGCTATAAACCAGCTCTGCTCAGTCTTGTTTCAGCCTCCTGCTACCTTCTGTAAAATCAACGCTACTGCATTTAGACTGGTTTAAGGCTCTGGCAGCAGAAAGTCCACCAGGACTCAAAGCCTGTTAAGAAATCCTAATAGAAAGACCCAGTGTTCTAGCATGGCTTTCCATACTGCCCATGTCCTCTCATAAGCACGATTCTGTGAGCTGGCTAATAATGACAAGGTTTTCCTGCACTTCTGAGAGGAGGAAAGAGCTCTTGTTCTAAGTATGACCATTATGAGGCGTATAAATATTATCATGTTTATGCAGAAAATAATTATATTTTTAGTAAAAGCTGTCTATCAATATTGTTAGGCGCCTTGACACTATTAAAACTAAAATCAAGGTGGGGGGGGGAAGCAGCAAAAATAAAGGATAAGCATGTCCTACTGCACACCAAATAGCAACTCAATACAAGAAAAAAATATATTTTTTCTCAGAGTTCTTTCTGGAAGCCACTTTTTGAAAGATTTTCTCTTCTTCAGATCCAGCCATAACTATGGCTTTATGACAAAGTGGCATAACTATTGCATTTAAAAAAACCCAGTGTGTTCCCATTAGACTGTTTCTGATCTCCCTATGGCCACAAGCTACACTTAATATTGTTTATTTTCTGTAATTTGTGAGATCATGTTTTACCCTCAAGTACATTTCATGTAAATATTGCTCTACCCACTGTTGATTTAAAACAGCTAAAGGAAGTAGGAACAGGACAGCAAAATATGCAGTAATAGGCAACAGGCCTGCAGAGAACGTTTAAAGAAAATTTCAGTTCAGAGAGTAGCTCTTTCTGTATGAGTAGAAATCACCTACAGGCAATTTTCCTTGTTTTTAGGAGCCTATTAACTTTGATATTTATAAAACTCTTAAGTTGTTCCTTTGGAAATGACAATAGAAAATGCTCCTTCAAGTAGTTATGAACATTGGGCAGTTTTCTCTAGAAAGCTTCTTTAGAAGTAATGGAAAAAAAAAAAGACATGAAGAAATTTAGTTCTTGTAAATATACCATCAAGGCAGCTAAAAGAGCAATCAAAGTTTGCTTCACATTTCAGTCCACATTTTCCAGGAACTCCCCACTAGGAAACTTTATTAAATTTAATAGTAAATTTAATTTAGATAGAGTGCTGTTTTCACTGTATTTTTCTTCTTCAAATGTTTTCCTAGACTGATGCTTTCATAGCAAGTTTTTCTTTTGTTTGCTTTGTTTCTATGCAACTTGAAATCATAAACCAATTTTCAACCAGTGTACATCAGAGAAATACAGAGCTCCAACTGAGCCATTCCGATTTTCACTAGTTTAGAATCTGGTCCTTCCCTGGACCACAATAACCTCCTGTACTATCAGCTTTAATGTTTTCTGTGGTTCTCAAAAGCCTTTATATTTTACATTATTTAGATTAAGCACCAAAAAAAAGGACCTCTCTAATTATTAACATCATTACAGACCCACTTTTCTTCCAGAATTTTAGAATTAAATGGGTGCTTGCTTTTGGCTAAAAACACACTGGAATTTCAGAGCTCTGTGCTGCACTGCATGTGTATATTATTATCCCTTTCCCTTCCTGTCTCCTTCTGAAGAATTTTAAGACATCCAGACTACTGGGATTTTTGGCAAATGTTGTTGCAAGATACACTACAGGATAACTAATGATGAACTCTGAAGCAATAGCTAAATCTAGCTGAAAGCTATAGAAATAATCCGTATGTTTTGATGATGTTTGTTCTTGATTTTGCTGGGGTAAAAAACTAACATCCCCCCAAAAATTCAAATTAAACCTTGTTTTCTGATTGCATGCTAATTTACATAATGAAATAACTCTCCAGGGGTTTCACTGCCAGGCTAAGATAACAACCATGCAATCTGGCTCACGCACTAAGTAACCACTTCTGATTATTGTTTTTATACATAATCAGGATTAGGCAAAGATCTTTCTCAATACTAACCTAGAAAAGCCAAAACCCAGAAGGAGTAAAGGCCTTTAAATATTCAGTATAGCAAAATGCAGATTTGTCTGCCCTAGACTTTAAAAACATGGCAATGAGCACCTCCCCTGTTTAAGGCTTAGTTTAAAGTGCTGAACAACACTTCTGATACTCTTTAAATTTCACTGTTTGAGATAGGAGAGACAAAAAGTTCTTGAAAAACCAAATGCCATTTAGGTCCTCTAAAAGGAAGTGAAGCTCAAGAGAACGGACAACAGCACATTTCAAAACACGGTAATAGATTGGTTCCTAAACCCGCCCTTTACAAAGACGTGGGAGGCACACTTTCCCTGCCTGTTTTCCGGGACAGCCTCGGAGAAAACCGACAGGAAACAGAGTGGAATGAAACTGGTTTGTAGTCCTAGAGAAGACAATGGTTTTGAAATATAGATGAGGCAAACAGAGGATGCAGACAAATAGGTATACGCCTCCCAAGCACCAGCCACAAGACAGGTAAATTAAACAAACAAACAAACAAAACCCAAAAATCTGAGCCATGTGGATGTAAACACGAAAGTATGTGCATATAGTTTTAGCAAGATGGAGTGGCCCAGTCAGAAATGTTACATATGCAGGCAAGAAAACACCCCAAACCAGTGAAGCACTTTGTAGAATGATCCTGAATTCCCACAAAGAGAGAAAAAAGGGAGCGAGAGTTTTCTGAGTGCAGCCCTGATTGAAAAGAGAGGCTTGGGCTACTGCCAAAGGAGCTGTTTCCTATTGTCTTTTTTCCTGCTACATTCAGGAAAACAGGACCTCAGTTTAATCCTACTTTGATTACAAAGAATGTACACAAAGATACATCACTTCATATAAACATTTTTGTCATAAATAAACTAGAGAAGCTCAAATATTGGCCACCAACTAAACTAAAAAGTTATGTAACTTCTTTCATATATACTGAGGAAAAAAATACAGGAAAAAAAATCCACCAGAATTTGGAAATATATCAGACTTTTAGGATTCAGAATTTGTAATCTCAGTTCTTTTTTAACTTAAAGAATTAAACATATAATATGAATATAAGGAAACATACTACTTCACAATATACAGATGAAACTTTCTGAAAACAGTGTGGAGAATTGAAGAAGGGAAAAAATTATCTAGTCATCACATTACCTTGAAACCTAAAGATCTCTATTATATTCCTCCCTAACCCCAAATTCCTGTATTAGGCAAGCTAAATCACTGAAGCACAAAATCCTCCACACTCACCTTCAAACGTCCTTCTGAAATCACTGCCTGGGGCATTCCTCTGTTCTCCCCTGTATTTCACATCACTGAAAGCTGTGTGCTATGAAGCAGTACAAAATTCTTTGATTCTACACAAGTCAGAGACCTTGAAGTTCTTAACCTCCAAAGGATTTTCTAAGCATTTTCCTGCATTCATTTATTCTTGATACCTCAAACAAACACGAGCTGATAATGTGCATACAGAAAGGTTTCCACTGCTTAAGCAACTCAGCAGCTGAGCAAAACAAAGGCCTGGTCCTGTACCCTCAACTCACACAGGTAACCAAAAGTCTCTCCTAATGCCTACTTTTCCAGAACAGGATTTCATGGGAAGTTTTAAATGTATGTCTCTCTCAAATCTGTTTCAGAACAGAGAATTAAATAGCAGGTGCAGACTTCTCCAGAAAAGGGAAATCTAGTTCTTGTTTATCTGAAGTTACTCCTAACTTCAACTGACTTGAGCCAGAAACCCCTGTCAGGAAAAAAGGAAGTGTACCTGGTGCATTTTCACTATCCAACCTAACATAGTATTTGCTTACATATTGTAACAATTGCGAAAGGCAGTACCGATTTTAACTTATTTTCTCAAATAATACTCAATTATTGGCAACAGGTTTAGTACAGAGTTACAGAACACAACTGAGAAGAACGGGCTGGTAAAAAGTGCCCTTGTAAAGGAAGAAAAATACATTTCTTATCTGTTAATCTTGCTTATATCTCATAGTCTCTCATGTTGAGAGTTGGACTGGTGTGTCATATCATTGCAGTCAGTTGGGCAGCAGTGAACAGCTGGCTTTCCTCACTGACCCATTTATCATTCCGTGATGTAGGCTGTTCACTCTGAAAGGCTGGTCCTTGTTCAGGAAAGCGGAACAAGAGAGACATCCAGTGGCTGCACCATTTAAGTCTACTTTTAAACATGACTAGAGACAAACTAAACTACCTTCTTTATTAGTCCATGACCTGGTGTGTACAAAAAACCAACTATTAGCCAACTCTCAGAACCAGAGAAAAAAATATTCCAGTGGGTGGGTCATCTCTGCCAGGTATCCTTCCTGCAACCTACAGACTCCCTCACTGCAAACTCCAAGTCCCATCTGTAGTTCTCCCTTTCTCTCTGAAGCTTAAGTTCATTATTTTATTTCTGAATTCCACTCATAAATTGGGATAGGTCTATTAACTTCCATGAAGCTATACTGGTCTGGGTCAACCCAGAATCTCATTCCAATCCTTTGCCACTCCAACATGTACTTTTCGCATGTACTATCTTCTGTTCAAATATTTTCTTTAACCTTGAGTCTATTTGTACTACTTATTTTTATTTGCATAGTAAATAGAGTTCCCAGTCAATACTGATACAAAATTCCAGAAAATGAGTTGTAAATCCTAGTATAAGTGGTTTGATCTTCATATGAGAGCAGAGAGAAACAGTTTGCTAAATCTCCTAAAATAAATTAGTAGTATCTACAGTATTTGTTGTAAGAAAACTCGAATCCCTTAACTTGATATTTTGTACTTTTCCACCAAATATTCCTCCATTTGAATTCAAGGAACAATACAAAAGAATGGCTGAGGCAGCCAACCAAAACTTAAAACGAAACTTAAAACTGAATTATGTTATCAAAGTCCCACTATTACAAGTCTCATCAACTTCGTTACAAAGTTCCGCTGTTAAGAACTTATCACAGAAACACACAATAGTTTGGAAAGGGACCTTACAGATCACTGAGTTCCAATCTCCCCGCCATGGGCAGGGATGACACCCACTAGACCAGGTTGCTCAAAGCCCCACTCAACCTGGCCTTGAACATTTCCAGGGATGGGGCATCCCCAGCTCCTCTGGGCTGTTCCAGTGCCCCACCACCCTCTGAGTAAAGAATTCCTTCCTAACATCTATTCTAAACCTCTCCTCTTTAAGTTTAAAACTGTTCCCTTTTGTCCTATCATGTGCCCAAGTAAAATGTTGTTCTCCCTCTTTTTCATAAGCTCCCTTTAAGTACTGGAAGGCCACAATGAGGCCTCCCCAGACCTTCTCTTCTCCAGCTGAACAACCTCTCTCAGCCTGCTGCGCAGGAGAGGTGCTCCCGCCCTCTGAGCATCGTTGTGGCCTCCTCTGGACTCGCTCTAACAAGTCAGCTTCTTCCGGAATGTTTTTGTTATTTTTAGGCGACCTTCGCAAAGCCAGAACAGCATTACTGCCCTTCAAGAACATTACTAGGTGTGAGCAGCACAGAGAAGGCAGTGCCTGCCTTGGAGGGCCGAGAGCAGAATATTTTACCACTAGAGAGCAGTAAAACGTAATCTCCTGGAAACTCTGCATCGGGCCGGGAAGACTCCTGGATTCAACCCTGCTTAGGAATCTGACGACATGAAGATAGAGGGCTTCGTGTTGTCAGGTGAGGAGGAGAAAAGAACGGCACGTTAATGATTTACTGGGACATAGACAGGAGCACTCACATACGGCCGCAGCAAAGAAAACCTTGGGTGCGAGTACGCTTGGGAGTGCCAGGCAGAGCTGGTCGGGTGCCTTTGCTTCTCTGTCAGATTGGGGGCACAGAGAAGCCTTAAAGACTTAAAGCTGCTACATGGCACAAACTCTGAAATGCTCTCTCCTTTTTACTGGTCCCCTTCTCAGGCAAAACGGTACCAACTTTGATGGGAAAATTGCCTACCTGAGAACTGAGTAAAACCTGGAAAAAAGCTTCTAGCAACTGACCAGTTAACAGACCATGCACAGAACTGAAGGAATCAATGAGCTCATATAATAAAATTAATTAAAAAGTTACTGCTCTTTATTCTTTAATATCATTATCTTCTCATTATGTCACAGAACACAACTGTGATCCCATTTAGGAATCAAGTCACTGACTTCAACACGCCGCATGCTTCAACATTCAGCAACTCCTGTGGCAGCAGAACCCAGGGCACAATGGAGAAAAGGAGAGTGAGATGACTGCACCAAAGATCAACAGTATCATACAGAAGATTTCAGGTTGATTAGGGGTTTTTTTTCTTCCTACAAGTGAATAAACTTACGTCCATTCCATTCTAGCACAGCATGCTCTTCCGGTGTTTAGAAGCAATGAGATTCCTGTTCAGACTGCTACATAAAAGAGGGATCTGAACGGGGATCCACAGGGACTCAGACCTCTGTTCTGAGCAAAATAATGACATACAACCCAGAAATTTCCAAAATATTTAGTTAGGCCCTCTTTCCTGCTCCTCTGCACCAAAACAAGGTTTATTTTCACAAACATCTCAGCAACAGTGCTGGTTTAACAGTTTCCCTCCAGTTTACTCCCAGCTTATACCACCACCTTACTTGTTGCTGGTAGAGGCATATGTTGAACTCTATTGGGGAAATTAACCCTCTCCTACCCCTTCCTCCCTCCCCTCACCCCCCCAAAAAAAAGAATTTTAAAAAGCATTAATCAGTTTCCTAATCTCGTTCACTGTGCAGTCACACTAACTGTTACAGTGGCATACATGAATATGTGGGTGAAGATAGGCAGTAACCAAGAATGAATGACAAACAGATGACACTGCCATATTTGTGAAACCACAGCCTTGGTGGAGGCTGAGCCTGACCATTAATCACTGTTGAATCACATTTAACTTTGGCACCAGTCAGACTATTTGGCTCTTAACATTTTAACCTGAGCACCTGGCCAAAACTCAGGTAGATTTTCCCAGTTAGGAGACCCTGGTATACTACAAAACAGTGCTGGTTTAATTATCCCTAAGTTCACAAATAATAATTAGTTTTAACTGCTAGTTTTAATAACTAGCATTAATTTTTAATTTCAAGGTGTTCCACCATCCTCCCATGTTGTTGCCCACTTCCACCTGGCTCGCTGGGCTTTTCACACCATCACTCACAGCACACTTGCAAAGGTTGCTGGATCAGCCTTTGCCACAGCAGAGGAACAGGAGGAGCCAGGGAAGAAGTGGGACTCTTCAGGTGTAGCTCTGCTGCTGGGAGCACAGAAACTTTCATTGATGCCAGACTGTTTTTAGGAAACTTCTGACCTTGTTTCCACACCGCAGTTTCAGCCTCTCAGCTGTGCCAACTACAGGCACTCAAACTACCTGAGTACTTGCACTCTCACTGAACAGTTAGAAACCTCCCACAGAGAGGAGGCAGAAACAAGAACTGACTTTACTCTTTGTTTGTTTTTCTTCTTTCCCACCCAATTTATTTATCAGCTATACTTTCAAGATAAAACTAACAAGCCCTTTTACAGGGTCAGATCTTCTCCAGCTGTGCAAGAATCAAACAAACGAGACAGCTGAAAGTGCTCCCAGCTGGTAAAGCATGATGCTGTCCTGAGAGCTCTTGCTCAGCTTTTCTTTACTCTTACTTGAGACATGCTTCCTACTCACTCTGTGGTTTTTCTGTTTTAGTTCCCAAACTCAGCTCTTTCTTCTGCATACGTGCTTTCCCCCTCTCAAGATTACTTAGTATTGCCCATTAGTACAATTTGTTCAAATATCCAAGTAGCCTGTGCTTATTTTTTCCCAGAACTGCTCACATGCTTGAGTATCTTTTAAAAACATGGTATCATTTCTTTAATACAAAATTACAACAAATACAGGGCATCAGTAAAACCACCTGAGTTCAGGAAAACACCTGACTAGTTAAAAATGGAATATTTAAGCAAACACAAACACATCTCTTTAGCCCAGCTGCATCTTCCCCCTTAGACACAGTCACATATGTACCTACAAGGTTAAACTGGTCACAGGAAAGGAGATTTTATACAAATAATTGTAAAAAAGAAAACTTAGGGGGAATCAGTCGCTCTAGGTTTTCCCCTTGAATATTTTACATTTTGGTGTCAAAAAGAGATAAGCCTATCAAGAGGGGATAAGTGATCACTTTTATGATCCTATATTGCATGCCTGCAGATTTGAAGGTAAGTAGTTACAGACATTTTACAGAGACATTATCTCTCTTCCCCGTTTCGTCAGTTCATATTCCAAATCAGGTTTTAAAGCCTTCATTTAGCTGCAGAAAATACAGTGGCTGCTAGAATGGAGCAGTAGTCAATAAATATATTTTAAGGTAATTTCAAAGATGTGCACAGTGAAACCGAGAAAGTTTGCTCAATACCACATAAATTAACCCTGTATCATCTCAAGAGGAAAGGCTGATAAATAAATTTTTTAGATTTACTTCTTTTTAAAAAATTAAAAAAATCTTCAGGATGGCATTATACAAATTAAGTTATGGTGACCAAGTTATACTGAACCCGTCTGTCCAACAGTGCTTCTACTTGCTCTGCTCAGTGTTTATTTTCATTTCTGAGCACATCAGACTGGCATTCCACTTGTAGGTGTAGTAAGAGAAAACCAAACTTGAACTCCCTTTGTACACTGTACAACTTGCAAGCCTGGATGCCTACATTAAGCCAAGCAAAGGTCAGAGCAGACAAGCTGTAATTATACTTGTCATTAAAAGAAACTCGAGGCCTCAGTCCAGAAATGTGTCAATGAAATTGCTTAGCCTTCAGTTGCCGGGTACTATACAGATGTTCAGCGGTACTTTCCTAGATAGGATCCTAAATACTGACTGGGATTCCAAGTACTTTACAGTAGATCCACCAGCCTTTTCAACAGGACTGTTTCTCTCGTTACCTCACTCCACAGAGCAGTACCCAGTCATGTGACTGCTTAATGCTCACGCAGTCCCCTGCCCATATCACAGCTGCACCTGTGGCTGTATTAGCCAGTTTTAAAGCTTTGCACTACATGATTTATGAGAAGTACAGTCACTGCCTCAAGTACCTCTAGTAGATGGACTCCTGTCTGCTCTGGTTGAAATTATAGGAAACACTCCAGTTTTAAAGTTTCGCTGGTCTTGGCAAGTAGGTGTAGTAACAACAGGTTAAATGCCTGATCTGCCTTTTCAGCCCTAAAGGTTGCTTTTCCATGTGAGAATGAGGATGCTGTCACATCAGCACAAGGAAAAGGTGCTGTGTAACCGTACATATGGTATCAACGTGCGTAACCATACGTGTGGTGTCTGTTCGGGGGAAAAGCATCACTTCCCAAAACTGCCAGCACGATACCTTCCCACAAGCATGACATTGTCTATTTTGGAGGGGAAAAACGAAGAAAGACTAGATTCCCTAATTATCATACCACATTCCCCATAGTGTCAGGTGACCTACCCCACTGTGGTGAAGAACATGAGCCTGGCTAAGTCCCACTACGTTATATAATTTGATGTGTTACAGAGATCTAGGCATGTCAGCCAAATGACTGAGCAGGCATTTAACAGTGTGTCAGCTTTGCCCTGGACAATCTTAAAGAAAAAGCAAACAAAACTAACCCAGACTCCTCCATCATCCTGATTACAACCTTTGGTGATTACTTTACTCCAAATTTTTGTCCGTGTCATGTGATTTTTCCCTCTCTGTCCTCCTCAAACCTCAGCTGTGGGAGTTTTCCCAACCCTAAGTGCCACCGACGGGAAAGCAAGAGCAAAACGGCTGCTCTGGATCATGTGAGCTGTCACAGAGACCCTGTCCCCGACCCTGATATCTCTCTATGTATTTTAATGTCAATCTGGAGAGGCAGCATGTCTTTAAGCTACAACATTTGCATATGATCACAAAAGTCTGAAGGGAGTGCATTCTCCATCTCATGACCAAAGCAATGGGCGTGCTCCGGCTCCTACTTTTGTCAAGCAAATACCTGCTTATCCAAATTACATCTCGAAGATATGGGGGGAAGGCAGCCTAAATTTGTACTAAGTGTGCAGTTTAAATGAACTATATAATTTCCAGTACAAGTCCATCAGCTCTTATTGCAGTTTCTGTTTAACTGATTTGCAGCCCAATTCATCTCTTGTAAGTTGGTTTCCACAGCAGAAGGGATGGCAAACTGATACGGGAATGCACAGTCACCAATAAACTGAGCATTCACTGCCTGAACACAGTGAATCAGTATGTGATTCACCCACTTCATAAAACAGTTGTGACCTTTCATCCGACTACTTCCTCAAACACAATACAGAGAAATATACATAACATATAGAAACCAGGAACCAACAAACTGGGGGAATAATTATAGCACATCTCATGATTTTTCTGCTATTATGTTAATCAATCCTTACTATGTGCTCTATCAAACATTTCTGTCATCTCTTTGCTGTCCTTAGACTAATTAAGCAGATCCACTAAAGCACAGGTTGCTCTCTGTTATGAAATGACCAAAGGCAAAGAATATGTAGTGGCCTTGCAAAATGATAATTTTTTCAAAAATACTATAAAAAGAGAAACAACATCATATGAATAGTATACCAATCTGCAGATAATCTTGTTCTGTATTAAAAAAGTGACATTTATTTGTACAACTTTCCTTTCTGCCCCTTACGGTGCAAACCTGATAACAAGTAACCCTGAGCACAAACATTGAATTTTATCAACAAATGCAACTTATACTGAGAATTAGAGAAGGTAAAGTTAACATGCTACAGTATTGCACCGCAGCTCTTTTTGCCACAACATAATTGCAGGCATAAAATTAGACACGACCAAAATTCTCTCAGGAACCTATTCGAAATATCTCACTGTATTAGGCATTTTGAAATAATTCATTAAATATCACAGAAAAAGCCAAGAGGAAAATGTATTTTAAACACTGTGCAAAGCTTTGGCAGAAAGATTAAAATGGCACCATTATAATGCAAACCCCAAACCGCAGAGTTGAGACAGAAGACAAAGATCAGAGCCCCACCGGATTCTACCTGGAAATCATACATGTAAAAGAAACATATGGTAGATCTGAGAAGCAAAGGCTAAATATATTTTCAAGGGATACCATCCTGCAAATGCTTTGCAAACAGTGAAAAATGGTGTATTCTTCCCACAGTATGTAAGACTTTGTAAAGAGGTGGTTTCCTGGAATGTCACGGAGCTTGCTGCTTGCGCTATGAGTCCATATCTGGGAGAGACAGTGGAGTCCACAGTGTGTAGGAAGATCTCCCTGGAGTGGAAGAACTGTAAAAAAGGCTGACTACTAATCAGGTGAAGCCACCACAGGGATGCTTTGCAGTTGTTAATGATCCAAATTTCCAACCAGGTAGCTAGAAGCTTGTGCCCAATGCTTTCACACATTAAGACAACACAGTGGGTCAAAACCAGTCAACCAACAAACCATTAGTTGATATTAGATTTGTAGTACAAAAAATCTTGTAAACCCCATAAGGAATTGGGTCTCATTACCCTTGGCAGTGTTCCAATAAGTAACAAAGAGCTCCCATCCAAAACAACACACCATCTCAACTGCTGACAAGATGCCACAGGAGGATGAAACACAGGAACAAGATGGGGATAGCTAAGCATAAAAATAGCTTGAAGAAAAGCAGAAGTCCAGAAGTTCCCTTTTTCTCAACCGTTGATTTATATCATTTGGCAGTGTGGCAAAAATGCAGATGACTTAAAGCTACTGTATTCACCCTTAAAGAGAAATTTGCCTTTGCCTCATTTGGAACTCTGTTTCCATTGCTTTATCAACAGAAGATTAGCACAGTTCAAGCAGCTCAGATGTTCAAAAGATGATGCAAATTCTGAAAGTCCAGGAATGTTTGGCAGTTAATGGAATGCTGCAACAGGCAGAAACCCACAGGTTAAAGATGCAATGTGGTGAAATACTCAGGTCTGCATTAAAGCTTAACTACACCATCAAACACAGCTGTACCAGTCACATGCTGGGGATTTCCCAGCTGCAGACTCCCAAAGCACACGAGTTTCAAACAATTCAGTCACTATGTAATCAGCAACCATGTGACAATTTCATTTTCTCTTTCAAAACATCCAAACAAGTCTGGATTCAGAAAGACTGTGTGGCTCAGCCACTGTGACTCTTTCTTGGTACTTTTTCTGCTTTTATTGTGTCAAACATAACACTGCTACTACAGTAGGCTTGTACTGGTTTATCACAGAAAGTTCTTCTGTGCTCTTTGTTCAGGAAGGAAATCAGTGTTCTTATGTACTCACGAGACCCTCAAGATTTCCTTAACAACGTGATCCGGACAAATCATATCAAGACCACAGGTTAAACATGTGACACAAGTTCTTAATCTCTATCAAGGTAAGAATTAGGAAAATGAAAGCCTGCGTTTAAAATTCTTTGTACGTTCTTATTCTGCTTGGTTATTGTTTCTCTCCTTCACCAGTTATAAACCAGACTGAAAGCCCATGAAAGAAGAGATGCAATTGAATTTTATCAACTGTCCTTTCCTCTGCTCATTGCTATGAGTAGTCTGTTCTCAGACAGGAAAACATACCAAAAGAAATTATTATTTACTTCTCAATTCCTCTCTAGTTTGAGCTAATTGGCAGGTTTAAGCAGGAATATTATTAATTATTAATAAAATGAGTTTTTAAAAGGTTTAATTGCAACCTATGTCTATTAAGGAAAGTTTTTGCTAGGAGTGCAGGAGAGAGGGGAACCTACACTGACAATTATATTTCAGGAAGGAAAGAGGAAGTCAGATGAGAGAACTCTGCTACGGGCCCTGCCCTTGGAAGGCATTTGATTTAAAATACTGAAGCAAGGAGGTATGTCCAAGCCACATTTTTTATCACCTCTGAATGGCTGTTGTTTCAGAATGCTGACCAAATTTGAACACTCACTGCAAAATATGCACTATAATCTACTCCTAGGAACAGCCTTTAACATCACTTACAAATCAGCTGGATGCTATAGATCCCTCAACACCCTTTATATCATCCCATTTAATTTACTACATGCTATTCTAAAAGAAGAAAAACATACACTGGTTTGGAACAAAAAGCTGACACATCCTCCAGATATGCAGGAGTCTGAGTCACAGAGGCAAAACGCACAAAACTAAAAGGAGGGTGTGCTGTGTAAGATCATAAAAAAGAATAAAATTACTTTTGGCTTCTGCTGGTAGAACCACAGATTCTATATTCATGGTATACCACTGTGCAAGGCATGCTGGTGAAAATTTTGCTTAGAAAACATACATAATGTGATGAAATATTTTTGAAATCTCCCTTTTGCAGCATCACTTCTGGAACAAATGACATTATTCTCAGAGTAAGTATGTTTATATGGATAAAAGACATACAAGTGCACGACTTGGAAAGACTTCTTTAACTTCTTTTTATGAAAATACATTTCCCATGATAATCTTACCTCTTAGAAAAACTTTAAAATGTGGACAGTGCAAGTGTTAACGTCTTGTTGACTTGGAGACAAGTTGGAGTAGGCAGGAGGATGTTAAAGTAGCAACACCTGAGGAAATCGGTAAGAAAGCAAATCCAGTACAGACTCAGTCTCTGACAAAACTGAATTACCATGGCAGACAGTGTTAAAGCATGAGATTTTTTTGGTCCTTTGTGTACTGAGATTGAAAGAGGTAATAAGCCAGAGAACATGAAAATATCCCCAGTGCAAGAGAATGATGCCACTATTAGTGAATTCTGTGCAAGAATTTACCTGCTTTAAAAACCCAACAAGCCATACTAAGAGGGCATAATGAGTAGATGAGATGAAGGAGACACTGTTCCATAAAGCCATGAGCGTGATATATGTGCTACAGTTGTCACTAACCTGCAAGTTCAGAATCCTAGCAGAGTAATTAAAATGATTGAAATTGATGAAAGAAAGTCAGCAGCGAGAAGTTTTCTTCAAGAAGAAATCTTAGGATGGTCACAAATTTGTAATTTCACAGTCAAGGAAAGGATAATTTTGCCCAAAAATACTGTCTCCTTTCACTATTCAAGTGCAAACAGGAGTTCATAATAAAAAGGTACTATATAATAATGAAGATAAACAGTAATAATCCATACAACTTAGGAGATACAAAGGGAGAAATATTGATAAAATAAGCTAGCAACATCAGCAGAAAGTCCACAGCTGACAGCACCAATGTAACATGAAGAATTTAATAAACCCCCAAACTTATCAAGACTACAGTATCCTCAGCAGTTATAGAAACCCTTTGCCAGATGGAAATGATAAAACTTTTAATAGTGATGCAGAAGAGACGGACATTTTTAGAAATATTTTGATTCCATATTTGGACAGCTGTTCTTATGTCACATGATGATGTTGCACTGTTTTCCAGTCCCTTGGTAACCAAGCAGGATGTTATACAACATGCACTAAAAATCAACATTTTAAAATCAGCCAATTCATTTGCCACACGACTAAGAACCAAGACTGAGAAGACCTGAGAGCCAATCATGTTTATTTTAATAAATCCCATTTGACTGGAAATGTGTTAATGTTGTGCCAATAATAACAAAGGCCAGCAGGATGACTAAGAGAGCTAATGGACAGTTAGTCTGACCTTGCTTCCAGGTAATAAAGTTGTTATAAATTTAATAAATAATTAAAGTGATGGAATATCATTACTATAAAACCAGTGAACCCAGTTTTGTGGCAAAGAGATTTGTAAATAATGTTATTGCATTGTTTGACAGACCTTTGGATGATTAAATTAATTGTATATTTGCAATATATTTGTGGAGAGCAGTGGACTTATAAGTGTATGACGTTCTCATAAAGAAAACTAGAATAATATCAATAAAATTTATTACATGAACTGAAAACCAAAAGATCTAACAAAGTAATAATGAATGGAGACTTTAGGGCTTTCACAATATGAAAAGAAACATATACACCCATGATAAGACTTGTGAGATCAATAAAACTGTGAGGATGAAAACTAAAGATAGTAATGTAGAACAATTTTAATCACCTAATAAACTCAGTTCTGATTAAATATGTCTTAATACAGCCAACTGCATGGGCAAGTCTCCAGCCAAGTCTCCTCCCTGGAAAACACATGGTCTGAAAGGTACCAAGAATTACAGGTGACAAACAGCTGACATTGTAGCAAAAAAACCCCCAAACACCAAAACCACACGCCAAAAAGCCAGTCCTAATCTGTTCCTTGTATGTATAGATGAAAAGCAAAACCAGCTTTTTCACTGGTGACACATGCGGTAAATCACCACACCAAGTTTCACATTTTAGAAAGAATGATTTCAAAATAGAATTAAAAAAAAAAAAAAGCAGACAAAATTATTTGATGAGGAAAATGTCTTACAGTGACATGTTTGAAAGAAAGACTCACTTGTTAACGTTATTAACCGCCTTGACTTAATATACAGAAAATACTGGTTCCTAATGGTTACTTAGTGTAAACACAAAGTTCATGAAGAAACATGGCATATTAAACAACAAGTTATTTATAGCTGAAATTACCATGGGAATTCGCAATGGCATCTTTAGTTTTTAAGGCAGTCTGGATACCTTTTGGAGTGTTGTAGCTCAGCATGTGTTTGCCTGCTAACTACTGCAGTTGAACATCAAGTACTCCATACAGAGGTAACTGGGTAATAATGACCTATGATACAGACAGCAAAAAACTCTTTTAGTAGTTCCTTCTAGCTTTTTCCCCCCCATGTGGAGACTGTAAACATATTTTTCTCTCCCTTCTGAAGAAGAGAGCTGACACCACTTCACTAATGCCTGATCCCACTGACATTAATATGTGATTTGTCATTGATTTTCAGAGGCAAGACCTGGAGAAAAGAGTTCATAACCCTATGGAAATAGTTCTAATTTTCTAATTTGGGTGTTCTTACTGCCATTCACAATTTCTTCAGGAGCAACTGCTTGGCTCTGGACATGGTACAACAATAACAGTCAGACCTTCTGCTTTTCCACAAATAACCATATCATAAGCTGCTGCTTCCTTGTTTTATGTATTTACAGATATCAACAAGCCTATGTAAAGCCTCTACATGATTTGTTCATATACAGTATTCTTCCTTTTGATATATTTTTAGATCAATTGCACTTAAACAATACTTCCCCAACCTACTGAACTTTGCTCTGGGACGGATGATCAAGGGAAATGCAAATACTGTGCTGTTTAAAGGATGGCAGCCAACATTTTCCACAGCACTTGTTGAAAGGGTAGAGTATTATGAAGGACAAAGAGTTCGGCACGACTCCAAAGTAATGCAGCACCCATTCATGCTTACCAACTCTGCATCTGTCCTTTGAGCAGCCAACAAAACAAGGTGAGAATTTATCAACGTGCAAGGAGAAGCTTACACAACCTTTCATGTAAGACGTACATGTACAAGATAATACACGATCTTTCAGTTTTCTAATAAACGGTGCCACTTTGAAGAAAACGAGCTTTAAGCCTCTTTGAAAATAACTGTATCAAAGGGAGAATTGTAATAAATAAGATGACTCATCGAGGAAAAGTTGTGTCTGTGTGCTCCTCTCCTTCTTTACTACACGGTACAATAAAGCTGTAAAACATTTGGAGAGGGAATTTTCCTACAACTGGGTTGTTGTGTGCATTCAAGCATATTACCTTAGAATTTCAGGAATGTCAAACCTACTCTTTTCTGAATTTTCCAGTGTAGAAGAAGTTCTGGTTACTGACTCCAGTACAAGAAACCTTTCTATCAGATTCTGACATTCCCCACAGAGAAAGAGGTGTGGGTGGCTAAGTATAGCCCTACCTGCAAGATTATTCATGGTCTAAAAAGCTTGATTGCTAAAGAAGCAGAGTGGACAAAAGTCACAGAAAAATGTGCAGACAACAAGACTTTTTTATATGGTTAAAGTACAAACTAAATGAGTCCCAATTACAGTATTGGGCACTGTTGCATGAAGATTTCCCTTCACAGGGTGTAAAGTACACCACAAAAAATTTATAGTGGTTTTGAAAAACAATTTTCAGCTGCCTTGTGTGCTGTGAAAACTCTCCTGTTCTGATTCTGTTTTGATCCACACAGCTACTGAATGTCTTACTGGGCAGAGCACTGGTGTAGGGATGCTACCTGTTAGCATGTCCTAATCAATAATACTTTATGTGCAAATTTTGTTTTAAAATGGAGATTAGCTACACAACTAACAATCAGAATATTGAGGAGAAAAGCACTTGGGACAACTGCAGTTTGCAATGATGATACCTGAGACAAGAATCCACTGTGCAACAGCATTTACACACACACACACACACGTTGCTACGTATCAGTGAGAAAAAAACACAGCAATTTCATCAGATACAGGACTACATTCCAGCAGGTAAAAAAGCCACTTTCCAAAGTTTAAAAAAAACATTACAAAGTTAATTTGTATGCTTTCTACGTGGAAATTGTTGTGATATTTGACAAGATATTGAGATATTGAGATACTTGTTTTTCAACATAGTCCTAAATTACCAAACCATCTTGAGTGGTGAATTTAAAAGATACTCACAAACCAAACACAGTTATAGAAGGATATACCCTAGATAGGAGACCCCTAAAGAACTAAGATATTACTCCAAATTGTATTAGTGATTCAAACTAATTTTCCCTATGACTCAGTACTGGGTTAAATCCCCCCATATCATTTGGGAAGTACCACATCAGGTAGGAAGTCACACATCTGATTGCATCTTCCAAGAGGGAAAAGAGTGACAGAGGTTGTGATAAATATACCTTTGGGCAAGTATTCTACCAGTTTCCATTTCCCTCTTGAGACTGAACTAAAGGTGCTTCTCTCCACCCACTGATACACAGTTTCTAAATGCTGATTACACATACGGAAATCTCATGGCAGCTGAATGCCATCCCTTCTATATAACTACCTGGGCAGATCCAGAATGCCTCTGTGGACAACAAAGAAAGCCAAAGTGCACACATCAGTGCAAAACACAATGAAGTTATGTCTGCTTTGTAGGAACAAGACATTTCTTGTAGAACTGATTACATTGCAATTGCTTTTCTGCTGGCAGAACTAGGGATACGTGGAGGTGGCATATTCTGCAGCTGGAAATCCAAAGGATGCTACCAAAAATGCATCAGGCACTAAATAACAGTGAGAATGGAGACAAGACACAAACTGGCTTTGAGGTGGAGACTGGTAGACAATGTGAAATGAGATGGAAAATGATTGACATAGAGACAGGTAGGGCAAGCACATAAACAATGTAAGAAAAGGCATAGAAGGATGAAAAGGGTAGAAGCATATGGCTGTATTATGGGTAACTAAACACAGGAAGAACTGACTCAAACTGGCAAAAAGTAAAATATATACATAAAGGTAAAAGAATGGTGATGCACAGGTTGTGTGCTGGTTCAGATTTTACAAGAATCTGAAGCTACATAAGTTGAGGCTTATAGTCTGAATTTGATGAAAGGTGAAAAGCTGGTACAGGCAACATTTTTTCAGCTTTTAAACCTGTATTAGGTGAAATTCACTCCATCACAACTGAAATGCGTACCTACTGTGAATGCCTCCAGCCACTACCAATTGTCTTCCAGGACTCTGCAGAGCCCTATCCCACATGTGGCCTGGATCTTAAAAGAAATAAATTGCAGAGGGTTGTGTCCTGTAAAGCTGAAGCAACTAACTCAGAAACAAATGTCTGGAAGTTTCTGCAGGAAAAAATGCCCATTTCCCCACTGTTACCTATTCTGACTGCCACTCCAGAACCTTCACGAATTAACAGGGAAGTTTTGCTGCAGTTACTCAAAGGGAATATGTCCTGTCCCATGTCAGCCTGCTGAAACCCAGTAACGTGGCCTGCACGAGGTAGGCTGACAGAAATCAAGGCTACAGACACAGATAGGCTGTTCCTATCCAGTAACCTAAAATTATTTGCTGTCCTCCAGACTAATTTTTCTCCCATTTCTCTCATGTTCTCCCCTGACTCAGGCTACCTTTCAGCCCCGGATCCTAATGAATCTCTATCCGCCCCTCTGTGCTGTTCATCGCTGCTCTCCTGTCACGGTGCTGTGCTTTAAGAAAACTGAAGAATATGGCTTTTGTGGCAGCACTGAGTGAACACCACTTTTAAGGAGAATATCCCAAATCTCATTAAAAAGAGATAAAGCCATCTGGATCCTAAGGCAGTCAGTTTGGAAAAAACCCCCCCAAAACTATTCTGAAACCAATTTACAAAGAAAAACAGAAAGGAAAACAAGTTTCCTGCCAACAAATGTTGTAGCCCTTGCCATCTATTACCACATGAATAAAGCACTAAATGACTGACTCCAATACCATTGCCAATTATTATGACAACATACAGTATAACCATATTATGTTTACAATATAATTCATGTGAGTATTTGATAGAGCCTGGCAGGACTTCAGTCACTGCCTCTTTTATGCTTGAAAAATCCATTTTTCAAACTGAGTTTGCTGTATAACCTGTTCCCTAATTACATACTTTACTGTATAGAGAACAAGAAAGGATATTGAAAGTGATTTCAGGCAAACATCTTAACATTTAGTGAGATAACCATTTTTATTCACATGCATTGCACCACTAAGAGCCAACATAATGTCTTTATTCTATAAACATGCCCCACCTTATTCCCATTGACATCAGTGGCAAGTTTTCCAAAAGTTTCAACTTCAATTGAAACTTAAGAACAAAATGTTCAGGGCCTAAAGAGGTTCCTGCTTCACCTTTTATTTTACAATTTCAAATAACAATAAAGGTAAACAGAATCATTTAAACATGTGCTTAATTTGTGAATGACTTTGGAAAACAAGTTTACCAAATCATTTAATTTATATTTGCCAAATCATGTGTCAAATAGAAGCAGGAGGTTGCCTTGAAAAATATGAACTAAAGATGTGCTCAGGCTCAACTACTGAGTTACTAAGAGACTCCACTGTCTGTCCACATACAATAACTCAGTCAAATTTCTGGGTGGGTTACATATTTTGCATATAAATCAGGACACAGGGCAGAGATATTTAAACCAGCAATGTCCATGCCAGCTTAAGTGCATCATGCCTAAACAACAGCACACAAAGGATTCTCAGGAAAGCCTGAGTTCAGAAGTAACACGGTTCACACAGCTCTTCACATGAGATAGGGAACATCACTAGGTTCAAGTTATCATTACAAATTGTTGTAATGCATCACTCTGGGCAACTCTACACCGAAGAGCCAGTTCTAAGACTTCTTAGCTCAGGATCAGCTAAGAATAAATGAAATCAATTTAGAAGTTTAGCTTTAAAAGCAGTAGTATTATCCACAGCTTGTTTTGCTCTAGATTACCCTGGTCCCTCACTATCACCGCTTAAGTGTATTTCTAAAATAACTGAATTTTATATACACATATATATATATAAAAGTGTCCTTGATGACTTGATGGAATGTGTAAAAAAAATGCTTTGATAGCTGTTTTCAGGAGGTAGTGGTTAATGGGTTGCTCTCAGCCTGGATGCTTGTAACAAGTGGAGTACTACACAGGTCTGTACTGGGACCTGTTCTGTTTTACATCTGTCAGTGATTTCGAGAAGGCAATGAAGTGTGTTCTCACCAAGTTCCCAGATGACACCAAACTGGGCAGAGCAGCCAAATATGCCCGAGATGAGGGCCACCAGTCAAAGGGACCTAGATGGGCTAGAGGGTCGGGCTGATATGAAATGATGAAATTCAAAAAGAACAAACAAATGTCTGGAAGCTGTGAAGGAAAAACCCCATGCAGGTTTTTTTCATACAGACATTGAGAATACTGCATCGAGAGTACTCCACCCAGTTTTGGGCCTCCCAGTATGGGATATTGATAAACCAGAGTGAGTTCACTGAAGGCCACCAAGATCATCAGGAAGCTGGAGCAGAGGCTGGGTGCAGACACGCTGAGGGAAGAGGGCTTGTTCAGCCTGGTTTTGGGAAGAACTGGTGGCAGCTTTTCAACACCTGGGAGGAGGTTACCAAGAAAAGGAAGCCGGGCTCTTCTGAGCCCTGCATGGCCAAAGGGTGAGACACAAAATGACAAATTGTAACAAGCAAAGCTGCAACTTGACATGAGAATAAATTTTTTCACCAGCCAAACTTTGGAGCAGGTTGTCCAAAGAGGTTACACATGCTTCGACCTTGGCAGTATTCATGGTTATTCATGGTTACACAGGGAGCAGAGTCAGAGCAATTGCAGTGATGCTTTCTTTAAACGTGATGCTTGACTTGGAAATCTTTGTGCCGGCACAGCAGACTGAGTGAAGCTGCTTTGCAAATACCTGAAGAATGTCTGAAACTTCCTAAGAGACTTCTCTGACCACTGTTGGAGGATCCATTTTCATAATTCAATATGATTTTTTACAATCTAAGATCCGTGCATACATTTAAAGGGAAAATTTTGAATATATGCCCTTGTATTTCTACAGCACTGGTTAAAAAGAAAACAATTCAAACAACTCTAATATCAGGATAGAGAGAAACTGTTAGGATAATTCCTCAAGTATCTGTCTTTCGACATATTTAATCATTTCCCTTGTGACCTTGGCAGAGAAACTAGGTCTGTGACAGGCTGCTAGTACAAAGAAAGACTGTATTCCACACCAAAGGAGAGTTCCACACAACTCTGCAATAACAAAAACAAAATGAAATTACATAAAGTGCATGGTCATACACATAGGAGTAAGAATTCCTGTGACAAGCTGGAAATTACAAATGAGAAAGAAGAAGATGTTCTAGTGCATCAGAGGATGACTGAGCAATCACTGTGATGTGGCACACAGAACACTAAGATATTCTGTGTGAGATGTCAGGAAAGACAGAGGAGTATTAATGTCAGGATACAAAGTGCTAATCAGAATGAAACATATTACAGGCAAGATCTTGTCACTCATACTCAAGAAAAATTAAATCACAATAGAGCAACTACAGAGAATTTTGACACTAATAAAAATAAGATAAATGCTAAAGATGTAGATAAAACAGCTCATATGAAAGAAAAGTCTGATCTAACTATTAATAAGCTGACAAAATTCACTACTTTGAATATTTCCTTTACAATACCCTTTACATGTAAATAATTACAAATTAAAATGACAAGCATTATATACTACTTTGTTTCTCTAGACATCAGTTTTGGCATATTTTTCTTCTACATGTCTCTTTTTTTCCTTCATCTTCTGTTCCAGGACTATGGATAGCAACAAGTTTGAAATTCATTTCAACATGGATCCTCACAGAGACAGAAAAACTTATATTTTTCTCTAAGAGTTACAGGAAATTTCAGCAGGAATATCAATTATCTAGGAGAAACAAATTACAGTGTTCTCCTCAGGCCTGTGCAACTATGAATTTGTACTGCTGGAGTCAAGAATCTGATTGTCATTCTTCAGGCAAGGTCACTAAAAATCCCGTAATTTCCTCCACTAACATCACAGGCTTTGTTTTCAAGGCTGGCAGTAAATGTACAGTGTTCTTCACGTCAGACAATGTTAAGCATTACATGGCAATTTGCCTGTCAATTAATCCTCATGGCTCTCCTGGCAGGTAGTTTAGACACGTGCCTAAGACCATGAAAGTAAATCAACGAGGATAAGAACACAGCAACGTCCATCTCTCAGGTTGACCATTAGACCACGCTCCTCTTCTAAGAAGGGATCCTGGCAAATTCCAGACTTTATGGGAAAGAGGTTCTGTTTAAACATTAAAACTTTAAAGCACTTACCGGAATAAAAAAAAAGGAATTGGAAATAGAAAAGATGAGAAATCCAAGTTAATCCAAGAAATGCGATAGCAATTGATCACAGTGCAGTCTGGAAGGAAAATGCAATCGATACAGAGGGGAAGAAATCAAATCAAACAGATACTGCTTCAGTGACTTAAGCAAAGACCCTCAAATTGCAGCTAGGGGTGACTTACTTGTTCCCACCCCTACTGCATGATGAATACTAGAAAGCTAAACATTAAGAAATGTCATCTAATGACAATATACATCTTTCTATACTACTGTGTAAAAGTGGCAAAACACAAGTCTGAAATTGCTATTAGAATGTCTATTCAGTGTTTTAGAAATGGCTTACTCACCAAACACTGCTTACTCACTGCAAGGGAGCATTTTGGTGCACCTGTGCTCCTGGAAAATGATGTTAGCATGAAAATTTGCTTTGCTTTTAATATCTTTTTCTAGCATTGATGTTTTCATGACAACTTGATATTTTTGGTGACAACTTCATTTTGTTCCAGGTAATAGGAATGTAACACTGTTAATGAAAACAATGCTAACTTTTACAAAGTTTATGTCATTACCGGCCTAGAAAGGAAGTACCACACAGGCAAGCATCCTAAATACTAAGCAAATACTACTTTCATCTAGGAAATAAATGATCATGATTTTTTAGAATATTATTTTGTACCTAAGAAGTAACTGGAGCAAGGTCAGTATTGTCCTATATATGCCTAGAGAACAGCAATACTATTTTGCTATGAAAATCAGAATATTTCATTAGAGAATCTGAACTTGAGCTTGGGGCTTTTTGGCAGGGTTGATTTGTTTTTTTAAAAGAAAAGTAGGGAGTTCCCAACTCTGGAACACTGAAGTCTCATAATCAAGAGATCAAAAGTCAAGCTCCATTATCCATATTTTATGGTATTTTATTCCATGTGTAGCTACAGTAATTGCCAACACTTTCACACAGCACAATATTACTTAGATAAAAGTAAGAATGCAAAATCTAGCTCAAAGGTTTTCAGGAGAAATTTGGAAGAAAAGATTGCTTTTGAGTTTACTCATTCTGCTCTCTAATCCTAAGATTGTTCAATCTCTCATAGGATTAACTCTGAGGGAAATACTTGCATACATACCTTCCTGTGTCCTATATTTGCTTTCTGTAATATATCTGGTACAGTTTTTTTAAAGAGACTCACTAGGTCACATCAGGAACTTATCTGGTCCCAAAGGAGAAATGATGGTCCAGTTTCTTTCCTTTTCTCCTGATATGGGTCAATATTACATAGGGGGGTACTTAACCCCCTGCTTTTCATGGACAAGTGAGTCATGCCCTGGATTAAGAACACACACACATTAATGTACATCTGATCTTTAAACCCCAAGGTCAAATCAAACTCTTTTTTTCTTTCAGATACAAGTAACTCTGAGAATATGAGACTTTTTGCCTTCCAACTTATGTTTCATTGAGTTTTAATTCTAATTTATTTTTAATATAAGGATTCTCTGAGTTGAGTTTTCTCGCGTTTCATTTTTATCAAAAAAGTTTTCCCTCAATGTTTTTTTAATCAAAAAACCATTTTCCCTCAGAATTTAAGCCCTTCTTTCTTCCCAAGGCTTAGATGACATTATAAAATGAATACTGTTTCTTTAAAGCTGACACAGTAAGAATGTACAGGCTGTCTTAGATAGCAGGCCATTTCATTTCTCATAAGCATGCTATCATTAGCTACCTTTAGGAGAATGAATGTTATTGATTGGTTCAAATCAAACTTGTGACCTGGTGGCAGTCTTAGATGTTTGTTACAAAGCATCATCTCCTCATTAATCTTTCATTAGACAGCATGATCCGAGAAGCCAGCAGCAGTCACACCACTCTTACTCTCTCGAGTGATGCCACCACAGAGTGCTCCCTTATTGGATCACAGCAATTACTGGCCTTACAACGCAGATTCTGAAAGCCTTATCGAATTTCCTCCTGGAGATGGCAAGCTTACAAAGAGTCATGTGCTGTTTCTTGGGTGAGGACATCACCAAATTACAACAAAATGCAGTAAACTCAAGTCATTTGCAATTAATCATGTGACTCTCGTTTCTGAGATGATACATCTTCATTTACAGCATATGAAGTATTTTACAGAAAGCCCAAATACATAAAATATAGGTGCCTTAAAAAGTTCCAGTCAAAGAACAGGTAACTGCTAAATCACATTTCTGCCCTGGAGAAACGAAGCAGAATCTCTGGTATCTGGCTTGCTGGCATCTCAGTGCTGTGATTTAAAGGAACTGGGAAACAACTGCAGGCAAACAGCAGATAGTATGAGAAAGAAGCATCTGTTCCCAAGGACATAAACACTGCTGGAACAGAGCCCAAGAGGGGAAGATTGGTTCTTATTTTCATCTCAACAGCACATCATGAGGCCTGGGGGTGGGTGGTGGTGGGGGAAATGGTGCAACTCTAACAATACATGATTATTCACATGCAAACATTAAAAAGGTTAAAATTTTAGTGCCTCTGAGTGAAGAAGAGCCCTTCAATACTGCAACTGACCTACACTTCCAGGGATCCTATACTTCCTCAGGTTTACAAGTATAAGGATTGTATCACCAAGATATTTTTTGCAGCCATATAAAAGTAGCATTACAATCTGAGCACAAGACATCCCATTAACCTCTGCAACCACTAAAATAAAAAGGCCTAGCAAAGGGCAAAATAACTCTCTATTAGAAAAGAACTCAAAAATGCATACTGCAGAAATGTTCTTACTCATACAGTTTAAAAATTATTCTGGCTAAATCACAAAGTTTTGTTCAGGGATATGGAAAAGTGACATGCACAGTGCACACAGACATAAAGCAACCACCTCATTATTGCCTCAGGCAAGGTGGAGAACACCTTCTAGTACCACAGATGTACCTCCAAGAAACATCATCCATGGCCACTCCCCCAGCAAGCCCAAGAGCTATCCACCATGACTGAGAAAGGACAGGCAGCCTACCTAGAGTATCAAAAATTAAGACTGACTTAATTTTTAAGACACTTCCAAGACAGGTAGATTTAGGTAAAATACAGGACAGGTAGGTGTGCCTAATGCTCTAAGTTGTGGGTTCATCTCACTAAGGGCAGCACAAAATGTCAGTGTGACACTTAATACACAAACTCCAGTGGTTCAGAGTTTTTGCTCTTAAAAGGTAATTTGAGCTTTTGGAAACTGAAATGCCTCCTTTTTTATTATGCTGTTGGCTTGGGCACTTAGTTAAGTATTTATCTCCTCTTGTGTTCAATGATAGCAGGGAACAGCTATCATTGTTCTATCAAGTTCCTCCACCCAAGCACACACATTTGGAGAAGCAAAATGATACTACCCTAATTCACAAGACATATGCCAATATGCCATAGTATCTTGCATGATAAAAATCAGTCCCTTGTCTCTTATGCCTGGGTTGTGACAACAGCAAACACTGACAACATGAACTGACACAGCTGTAATTCACTGTAGATTCACTGTACAGATCTAGACCTGGTATTCATCACGGAAGTCACCCTTCAAGTTTCACACTAACCTCAAAACACTTTGCCATGTCATGGTTCCTCAGTGAGGAACATGAACCTTGCAAAGATTTTAACTGTAATGGGCTGTTTTAGCTCACACACTCCTGCTCTCTGTAGCTACCTGCCAAATTTTGGGTAAGATACTACTATTCTGAAAAAAAGATGCAAGCTCTGCTGAAAAATTTCTCAAATGCAAACATTCCATTCTGATGCAAAAACTGTGACTGCTAAGAGAGGGGGAAAATATATGAGCACTTTCAAGAGAAAACAAACAAGAACAAGGTATGTTTATATATCTTTAGTTGAACATAACATGTATTCATTTAAAAAAAAAAAAAACCTGAAATTTAATTATATCCAGTAGAAAACAATGCATCTTTCATAGTCTTCCAGTGCATTTACATTACAGATTTAAACATTTTAGCAACAACAGTTGATTACAACAAATACACTCCAAATTCTAACAACAAAAGAGTTGTCAATCCTCAGGCAAGATTGTAAACCAACAGACAGAGACTTCTTGGATGACAGCCCTATGTCTTGACAAAACGCAGTAATAATAACATTAATAAGCCTAAAACCCTAATTAATATTCAAACACATGAGTATGAAAAAATTTAACCAGTGCAACTATATTAGAAATCAGCCAGAGATTACTGTAACTGAAAGGTAAGCATCCACGGGGCAAATGGTAAAAACTGTGTTACACAACTGTTTTGGTTGGGGAATATATTCCAACTGAAACTGCAGAAATAATTTAGGCAGCTATATAAACATAATTTAAGGATACAGAGGTTAAAACCTTGAAAAGAATCTTTACTGAACCACGAATGGCTTCTTTCTGAGACACCTCTGTATCACAGCTTTCCATTGCACCGTCCTTGAAGAGTGATTCCCAAATACTGAATTTTTATTTCCAATTCCTAAAGCACAGAAAGTGTCGGTGAATGTTTCTCATCCAAGTTTTTATGGAAGCTAATCAACCCTGACTCACAAAATGTAATAAAAATCAGAGCACAGGGATAAAAACTGCGTGAGTCGTATCACTTAATCATATGCACCATGAACCTATTTTAAGCATGAGGCTGATGCACGGTTATTTCTTCTTTTTAACTCCTGGAAACACACCCATTAGGGAATCACCGTACTGTTAACTTACTATAACTTTCCCATGAATAGTCTGTATATTACTATCATTCTGTGAAATGTTGAAACTGAAAGGAACTACACAAGGCTCTGACTTTTAAACCCCAGAGAATTAATAAGTCATGCTTAAGAAGTAGAAAATGTGTGAAAGACAAATGGGTTACATTCTAGAAGGACCAAGAAAGGCATAATTTCATTTTCCAACTTACCGAGCCTCACAATTCCTTGCTCAAATTGCTGGAGACTGATAAACTGTAGGTGCAATCATGGTCATGGTCATCCGAGCTTATTATAATCAAAGCAGGGGCAGCTTGCATTTTTCAACAATGCTATTCATTTAACCTAAAAAGTCAGAAGTGGATTATTTCCAGCAGTAAAGCATAATGGGACATATGAAACATGTCTGACATAACTGACTTTAAAGTCAACCAGTCCACATAAAGCCGTCTGTGCTAGCAGAAAGGACTGGAACAGCAGGATGCTGCTTCACAAGGACAAAGCCCTGCAATTTTTGACTAAACTTCAAGCAGCTAGATGGATTTCTTAACGCCTTCCCGATCCAAACGGTTTGTCTAATGGCAGTAGTTCCTTCCACAGTACAGTGGCAAAATGAAGCCCTGCATTGGGAAAAACGAGTAAGTTGTCTCCAAGTGTCTCCCTGCAAGATGTTACAAGACATCATATGTGGAATATCTTTCAGTCTGGTACACGTGATGCATTGAATGTTGATCTTCAGACCCAGAAGCTTCCTGCACAAGGAGGCCTTGAAAAGACATAATAGCTGCATTTTTGTAAATGAAATGTGTGTATTTCCATACTTCCCTCAGGCTCTAGCTTGCTTGGCTGGAAAAGAGAATTTAAATGAAGCAGCTCATCTGCTTCTCCACAAGATGACAAGAATTCTTTTCATTCTAAGAAAACATTTTACTTTTGAAAAATCATGTTTTCTGACAACAAAAAGAAATCATACCAGAATCCTCATTTCACCAATCCTAATTCCATCCATTTCAACAACTATTACTTTGCTTGCCTTTCATTATTCCTTACCCCTAAACCACAAGTCCCTACTTTTCTGTTTTATGTGAGGCCTTCTGACTTTCTTTGCTTGACCACCTAGAAATGTTCCAGGAGGCTAAGATATGTGAAATAAAATCAAATATACAGAACAGAAACTAGATTTTTCATACATAAACACAATCAGTTGAAAATGTCAAAATTACACTGAGGGTATTCCTTGAAATTTTGGAATAAATAGTATGGCTTCATTAAAAATTAAGACACCACAGTCAGAAATGTTAATGTCTTGAGTGTTAGACTGTACTTTGCTCAGCCAGTATCACTGATATAATTCTGTTGAATTAATAAATACAGCTGAATACATTTTCTGAATTTTGTCAGAGGCCTGGCAGCAAGTTCCTTACAAAAAAGAAATCTTTTGGAAAGCCTGAATAATGGTATCCTTCCTGATATACACTCAGGGCAGAAAACAAAAAGTGTGATAAAAAACCCACTGGATGTGGGCTTAGAGAAAGACCTGAATTTATGCTTATATAAGGTGACAGATCCTCGCACAAAGGAGACTGTAATTTGTTTCCAATTGAATTCTCAGTGAATTTAATCTCACAACTGTAATATAAAACCTCAACAAGTATTCTAATAAAATTCCTGTATTTGATTCTATGCACAATTCTTACTTACAAACTTTGATCCTACCTTCTTCATATATTTCAGAGAACAACCCCTGTTCCCAGGGGTTTGTTTTTTTTTTTTTTTCAGAAAATTCCAAACTCTCAAAGGCTGAAACCAGATATAAAACAGGGAGGGAAAATTAACTTGTCTGAGAGAACGACCATTAACTCACAGTCGTCAGATTAATACAGAAATTGGGTTCCTAGAATTATCCAGCCTGGTCACTGGCTTTCTAAATCTTATATAGGTGATGCAATACTTAAGTGTTGTTAAGGATTAAATCGTTAAGCACTGACAGAGCAGAGCAGTTAAGCAAATAAGCCTGATGAAGTAAGCAACTAAATATGAGATGTGACTTCCATGAAGAAAGTCGTACTATGATAAGCTTAGAAAGGTTTCTACAGCTGACTTCCAAACACATAGGATTACAGGAGGAAGAGTTACCCAGATAAGACAAAAATATATTTAAACAATTATTAAATTAGGTAAAGCAGGTTCTAAAAACCTATTTATTACACTGACCTATGAAAACCTGAAAACGTTCCTGTCAAGAGCAGTAGCAACTTTAAATGCTATCAAATACAGCAAGGTCATAATACCCACATTTGTGCTGAAGTCAGAGTAACTGAGGATAACAAGACCTGATCAATTCATAGACAGAACATTTTTCCATAGACAACTCAGAGCTGAACAAAGGAAATCCCTCACCAGTACTAAAGGATGATAAACTAGATGTTTGTTCTGTAGAGATCAACATTCATCTGGAATCTAGACTGTTTAGTTTAGAACAAATGGTGTAAGAATGATTGGTAGTGAGAGGAAATACTGTGAACAAGTTTACATATATCTCATTCCAAAAGCAGACTTTCTGCTTCACGAAAAACCCCCAAGTTTAATGCCAAAACCCAATCAAAATAATTCACAACCCTGCCTCTGAATAATTACATTTTTGCTGGTCTTGCCACAAAATTGTGTAATTTCATTAACTGTACTATTTCAACATCAGAAATACGTATTCTGCATGTTTGTATATATTAAGTTAACACACATTTTCCAGACATCCACATCAGTAATAACAGTGATATCTTTTAAAGAGATTTGCAAGCATGGCTGAGCCTTGCTCATATACAGAGTGCTTAACAAAAGATGAAACTAAATATATTTTGGGGGGGGGGGTTGGATTTTACAAGAGCTTCTGGCACAGCATAACTTCCTTCTATGCTGTCAGATCCAGATCAGATTTGAGAAAAACAAAACATGTTCTCATTTACATTTAAGCCTGTGGTATATCATCCCTAGCATGGAATTTCTCTGTAAGCAAAATTCTCTTAGGTAGAGCATTATTTACTAATCAAGTGTTTGGTAATGCCTTAAGCAATTCCAATACCTCCTATACAGTTAACAGTGTACTTTCCAAGGACTGTAGAATGTATATTCTTCAGAGATTTAGAATTACCTACCACAGTGAGTCACACAAAATCCTAATACTTGTTTTCTTTCCAAACAGCCTTACTAGAACACGAGACTGAAAACTAAATATTTATTGCAAATGACTTGTTTTTGTAATATGCTCTGCAATTCTAATAATCAATTATTTGTAAAAAAAGGTTCTGTTTTCACGTGAGGCAAAATCCACTACAAGGAAATGAATTCATTATCTGTGCTGGGTGTTTTCTAGTAACTTCCTTGGATTATTTTTCTTCATGATAGAACTTTCTTGATTAGAAATTCATACACAAAATACTAAACTTGATAAATTAATCTAATTTACAACCAATAATATTAAATCCATTGGAATAGCAGTAAGATATAGATAAACCCAGCATTTTTATGTGTATTCGTAAATATGCATAAAATAAATTACTTGTTACCATACTGTATGATTGGTGCTCTCTAGAACACCATCTTGGCAAAGAACGTATATGAATATAGTGGTTTATATACCAAGGCATACTAATACAAAGGTTCATTGTAACATAGCGATTGGAATCCAGAATTTGTATCCAACCTATCTTAAAAACAGACACCGTAGCTACCATATACAGAACAGAGTGTCTGATCCTATTCTAACAACTGCACTCCCACTGACATCCCCGTCATATGAAGCACATCCATATGCACATTAAAACAATGCTTGCTACATTTTACGCATTAAAAACCCCAAATAACTTGTTATGCAAAATACAGTGTGATATTACCTTGTGCAAAACCTGGCAGAAGAGTTAAAGTTTTAGATTAGTATAGGCACAGATGATGCACTAGACTGGATGGTTAACCTGAACAGTTCTGTACGTATTTTGAGACGTACCTGATTAAGTAACTATACTTTACGATTGTGAATAATGCATTAAGAAAAAAAATATTTAATTCTGAACTGGTGTCATCAAAGAGAACAGAACTGCCTGATTTCATGTGAAAAATTAACATTATCAGGTAAAAGAGATGGCCATTTCAACAGTTACTGAAAGTGGAAATGCAGAACTGTGTCAAGTCCCTCCATGAACATTCCTGCTGACATAGGAGGAAGAGTTACCTACGCAGGATTAATATTTAACTGTAATGTCTGCTCAGCATTCAGAGCAATGAAAGAACAGGCAATGTACATCCAGTACAGGGAACAAACAAGGATCCAGAAATCCTATTTTTCCAGGGCATAGTTATATTCTGCTTACACAAACAGAACCCGCAGTGCATGCAGCCAAGAGGTAAACTAAGGTTCATGAAGGTGGCCATGGACACAGATGTGCAGCTATGAAAGGAAGAGAAAGATCACTTTTACATGGGAAGCTAATGGAACTTCAGCACACTGCTGGCTCCCACAAGAGCATTCTCATAAAGCCAAACTACTGCACACATTAAACCATTGTTTTGGTGGTTGTTCACATTGGGTCTTAAACTGGCTATGCACTAACCACATTTTACCTCAGTCAAGTGATTTTTGAGGATGAAGTTTTATTTAACAGAAAACCCTTTCTGAGCCACGGGTAAACATATTTAGATTAAACGATACGTAGACTAGAAAACTTCAGGTCACTTAGTATTCTAGCAAGTAACTTTTTGCTACTATAAATAGCAGTGTTGAGAATGAGCGAATTTAAGAATCTTTATGTATTTAAGTTGAACACTAAAGATTAATTCCATATGGCCCATTTCAGTTTTACATTCTGTACTGCTTGCTATGTCACTTCCCTACAACAGAAGATCTACAGATCTATACATGACTAAACCTGGGTAAGTGTAAAAATAATGCTGTAATTAGAATGTCCAGAATTACCCAAGATGTATGCATCATAAGGTACTTTTTAAAGTCACTTTAAAAATTTCTTGTGTACATCAGCACTTAGGATTTAAAAAGCGTGAAATACAACCGACACACTTTTCTTTCATGTAAGATGTGTTCATGCTGGCCTATCAGGTTTTTTTCCATGAGAAAAAAAACTTTTGTTCTCCTTTAGTCTGAGTGGCTTTTATCTTACACCAACAGAAACAATAAAATCAAAGAGAAAGAGAAGTTTCTCCAAGAGTTGTCCTCATAAGGGAAAAAATTATGTTAACTTACAGTAATTATAAATACAGTCATAACACTGGCTGCAATATAATCTAGACATGCCTATTCTAGCTTTGGAATAATTTTCTGGGATATTTGCAGAGATGTAGGTGGGGCGGCAGAAAGCTCAGAGATGGTCTAACAAAATGGTCTATTTTGGGCAGTTGGAAGCTCAATGGAATTGAAAGCTTTACAACAGCAACACAATGTGAATCCTTACACAAGATTAGCAAACCAAATACATACCTATGCTTCCCTGTAGTCTTTGATTCAGGGTACATGCTTGGATGATCAGTGCCCTCCCTTCCCTAGGTTCTGCCTTTACGTTTACAGGAATTAATACTTTCATTCTTCGAAAGGCCCATACAGGGATGAGACTGGAATGTCAGATCAACCATTACTATTTGATCCAAGAGACGCTCTCCTGCAGGCTCCTTTGAAATTTGATACTAGATTCAGTTTTGCTGTAATCTTGGTTCAAGTGGCAAGTCAAATATTGACCTCAATTTAAGTCCTCTCTATACATTAAAAAACCCAACAACCCAGCTTGATATGGCACCGGAAAGTTAAAGGACAGGTAAAGGTCAATTTACATAACTCATACAATTCTTAGTGTGGTTACTTGCTTACAATGCCTATATGCTATTAGCATTTCACAGTTGTTCACAATTACTCCCATGTCTCCAGAATAAACAATCCACTAACAACTCAGACAGTAGCAAAATCCACTGTAATAGAAGAACCCAGGAAGCATGCACCTGAGTTCACCCTGCCACACAAAAATGAGTGCACTTCTTGTACAGACACATTATCTCACGCACCACTTTATTTACGTTGTGGTACCTGTTTAGGCTAACGTGAGGACATGAGTTACACAGCAGAAAAAAAACCAACAACACTGACAGGAGCCAAGCTCACAGTGGTTGTTCCTGCCGTGTGGTTTCTCTCAATACCTACAGATCGTCCACACCGGCTCAGATTCATTGCTGTTCTACGCCAGTAGTGGTGAACCATGTAAGGGAGGTGGCTTGCACCTTCCTCAGGGAGGGTCAGGGTCATGTACAACCATCAGCACAACTTAGGGCAGTTCTCCAAATTCCACAGTTTGTGCTCCCGATGCAGTCCTTATAAATTATTACAAGAGAGCTGGATATCCATACACAAAAGCATCCTGACTGCTCCTTCCCCTCAAATGACTTCCATGCTCGTACTGTGTACAGGGGCCAGAAATGCAGAGGATGCTACAGAGACTGCAGGGAGAAGAGAAGAGCAACAGTGTACAGAGAGGGAAGAAAAGACCTCTCTGCTCTCTTATCCCATGTGCAGATACCAGGGGACAAGGCAGACCAAAAAAAGGCTCCTAAATGTAGACTTAGCACAAGACCATGCTGACATGATAGTAAGAAAAAAATAAAATTCGTCTGTTACAGTTATTACCTATTCCTTTTTTTCCTCAGGTAGGAAATAGGACTTTATGCAAGAAAAATACTAATGCCCAAGAAGATTAAAGAAATTCCATCAGAAAAACATAGTTCTAAAAACCTAATCTTTGAGTAGAGATGTCAGTACAATATTCTAAGATGTGCTTTGTTATCTAATTGCCTCCTGTAAAGAATTAAAGCAACATTACTCCACAGAACAAAAAAATCACTCTACAGTCTACAGAAAATACATTTATTTTCCTAGGCTTGAAGACAACAGTAACATTAATCAAAGCATTAATAAGCATTGCTACTACAGAAAAAGAAGCCCATCCTCCTTAAGAGATGCACATTTATATTTAAAAAGCAATGCAATGGTTCCTTATACTTACTTTTGTCTGTATATAATTCTCAAAGACAGCAATAATTTCCATTGTTAAGAACATTATATGGCAAGGGATGTGTACTGTGCACACATGTAGAATGGAAAACTGTTTACTAACCTTTTCACCTCTTGTTTTTGGAGTAGATACACCTCTTCCACTCTTGGCTGAGGCATCTACTGAGCATTAGCGATAGATTTTTCTTGGCACCAAGTGGAATGAGTACTTTTTGGTGCTTTTGATCGGAGTAGATACCACTCTGATCTGTTTTCCATTCCATCATGTGAAACTACTGATGGATACACATGGTGAAATGGAAAAAAAGGCAGAAGACACCCTATAGAGTGGGAAACTCTAAAAAAGAAAATTGATACTCTGATCGTGCTTATAATTCTTCTTTATATGACTTTCAAAACATACTTCACTGATCCTGAGAATCACAGTCTATTTAGAAGGTATGAACATTATCAAGTCTGCATCAACCCTCAAAGTGACAGTGCTTTGTGATGATACAAATGGGCAACCATAGAATTAGTTTGCAGAGTTACAAAAACAGGTGACTTCCCACTGCATTGTGCATACTATTCATAAATTTTAAGGCAATTTAGGTAATGTAACAGTAAGGCAATATAAAAACTTTTGACAAGCTGACATTTTATCTCCTCAGTAAGACAACACTATCCAGCAAATATTTGTTAGAAAGTTTCCACCTTTGTCCAAAGTTTTAGGACATCTATATACAAGAAATGGCAAACATTTTGCCCCTAAGCTAAGAAATAACACTGTAGCATGCGTACTTCCCCCAAATTTCACAGCTAAGAAAGGAACACTTCTAGTTACTGCTTTACTTGCCTGCAACTTACTATTTATAATAAGTTTTGAAAGTATTCTTTGAACAGGCAGTATTCCCTTGCTGCAGTGCTGTAGGGCACTTCTTGACAATCAGGAGGAAATGGGAGAAACCAAATGAGTATTACTTTCAGCAAAAGCTGAGTCATAGCACAAATCGCTATGCAACACCCTGCCCTTCGTGCCCTTCTGCTTGCAGGCTGCAGTAACCTTCAGCTGTCTACAAGTTGAAGTCATGTTCAAAAACCCAACAATGAAATCAGCAACTTTTGTAACCTATCACATGAATCTGTGACCACGACTTTGGGAAAGTTCCAAGTTTAGAAAATATTGTTCCTACTTAGTTCAATTATGTGACAAGAACTTTTTGTTTACATGGCTTATTTGCAATACTATGTAGGACTGGGGGTTTCAGCCTGAAGATAAGACTGAGGTAGTTTTGGAAACTCACTGACACTGACGATGGCCACTGATGGTGCTCCATTACGTGTGGGCACATACCTGGAACTGCAGAGAATTAATCAAAACACACTTATTATGTCATACAGTGATCAACTAATCAAAGTCAGTGGAGAGACTTGTGCTGCTTTCAGTCGCCCTTGGATCAAACAAGCCATGATGCAAAAACAATCCAGCCCCAAGACAACTGACATCGAACCCTTGGGTACATGCTAAATAAGGATGACTGAAGTTCCCAAACTGACATATTGTCTGTGAATGGTCAGATTCTCAGGCTTCTGAGCACTCACAAATAGCGTTAACTGCCAGTAAATCTGGTAGCTGTTTCAGCTTCATGTTGTTTAGAGTTTATACACCCAGGCCTCGCAAACAACGTTAGAAACCCTTGTCACTATTGGAGACCTGTTAGTGTATCTGCTAATACCTGTGGCCTATTCACCCAAGATATCATTTAAGATGCTCTTGCCTTTCTGCAAGGCATTAACATTACCAAGCAGAGGAAAAAAATATACGAGCAAACCTAACAAGACTGCTACATGAACACACCTTTTGTGCTGCTGAACAATATACTGACAGAGCTATACGAGCACAAAAATGCCAAATAAATTTTTGTACTACATTGTACATATCTACAGTTGAGTGTACAGGGCCAAGTTGTTACTAAATTTTTACAGCCAGCTCAAATTCTTACCTTATTTGTCTAAATAGAACAAAGTAAGCATATTGTATAATATGTTTAGAAAAGGACAGAGGAAAGAACCAGAACTTCCCAGTTTCATAAATCTTAAAGTTTGTACTATGCAATATGAGCTTGCATATTGTCTCAGCCATAGTTCCAGTATGAACTCAACAAATTACAACAGCACTCTGCCTCAAAGACTCAAACTGGACACACTGTCATGACACATGGCTTCCATGAGCTTATTCAGAACTTTGGTATCTCTCCACATGCACCAGATGGAACAGACTGTATTCACACTGTATTTCAGAAAAGGACTCATTTGATCTCTGTAAAGTTCTGATTCCAGTGTGCACTCACCTGTACATAGCCAAATATTGTGTACAACTCATACCCTGTATTATCAGAACATCAATTGTAAGAAAATGAACAAATACTCAACACCCTAAAACGGAAGCTCTCTGAAAGGGGATACAAGCAGGAAGGACATACCGTCCTATTTGAAAGTTATGCAATACTTCAGTAACACAACTGCCAGTGTAACTTGGAAAACCTCAGGTCACCTCCAGTGTCAGATGTTATAAGGGTTCTTGGTAAACCATTAAGCTTTTGAGAAAAGGTTTCTGAAGACACCCAAACCAGGACATCAGTGGCTTTCAGCATATTCTCTGTATATTGCATCATACAATGAAAACACAAGGAGACCTTGAAGAAAGGATAGAAAGTATTACTTCTCTCTGACTTCCCTACTTTAATTTACTACATTCTATCATAAATTTATAACTCAATTCTGAAAGAGATGCTTTTTTATGAATCTAAGTATTGAGCACAACCAGGCAAAGACCATGAGAGTCATCTTTCTAATCATATTAACCGCTGTGACTGAATGAATCGAGTTAACATTACAACACTTTAAAGGCACAGTTTACAGTAATTAGGTGTCCAAATTGTAGGTCTTGTTGTTAATATGAGTATCATCATAATAAAAGATTTGTTACAAATGCTAGAGACCACAATAAACCATAAACTGCCAAGCTCATCTTTGAGAAGAAACATCAAGTGGGGGGAAAAAAAAAAAGGAAAACCAACTCCAACGAATATCCCGTGCTCCTGTTATTAGAAATACTACAAATCAACAACTAACACGTTCCAATACCATAGTCTGTGGGTGCCACTAAGTCACTCCTGTAGGGAAGGGATTATGTCCCACTTCTGCCTTGGCCCTGTGAAGCAAATTCATGAGGGGAGAAGAGACTGATTGGGGGCATACATTATCTCCACTGTCACACTTGGAGGGTTTGCTGGAAGCAAATGAATAGGACACTGGAAGTTTTATAGCTCTGAATCAATGCAACTAGGTGTGGAACACACAACACTAACATGGTTTTCAGTCCTAGATTCTCTGTTAGACATCAGCTACTCACTGACAGCCTCTCGTGTGACAGCTCAGTGAGTACGGGTATGGAAAACAAAATTTAACCTAGTCTTTAACGTGATTGCTGAAAATTATTTTAAAAGAATCTTTATTTGTTTTACAGTAATATGATATATTTTCTTTTATACAGATGGTAATACTATTTTGTATCTAGATTTTCATTGCTGCACTCAATACTGTACAAGATTGCTATTTGCAACTGGACAAGAATCTGCAAAGTAACACTTACAATACATACTTACTCCACACAAAATCAGGAATACTGATTAGAACAATGTGTCACCTTATTTTATGGTTCAAATATACTATAAAAATGTACCCAAGAAACATCTGGTTTGTATTCACACCAGTTTGGTTTAAATACATATGTCAGCAGATAATCCTCATATTCCAAGTCGAGTGAAAACAGGCCTTTTCAACAAATTCAGCCTCATCCCAATTCATTCTGAAATAAGTGATAATTTCTACTTTATTTGGTGCAGAATATCAAACACTAGTTCTAAAATGCTCAATGTACTTCAAAATCTTACCTTTAATAATCAATTCTTACCTCATCCTGTTATCACTGATATCAGTGACACAGGAACATATTCTAAGGGATCATTAAGCAAACAAACATATGCCTTTTTAGATTTGAAATTATATTTTTCAGAGAACAAGCATGAAAATTAATCATAATAACCTTTATTACAGATGCACTCTTATTTTCAACAGCTCTGAAAACTGTTTCTTTTCAGTGCAAAATAACTCAGCTTTTAAGCAGAACAGCAATCATGAAAAAACAAAACTCTGCAGCAGTTGTCAAGTAGCAAAAGAATAAAACCTGTCTTTCCTCCTCTGCATTCTCAAGCCCTTACAAAGATTGCACTAAAGGTGGCATGACTACCCAGGAGGCAGGCAGGATACTACACAGTAATCACAGTTATTAAAAACAATCTGGATCAGAGAAGTCAAAGCAAAAATCAGACTTATTTTTAAGTACTCTGTTCCATGTAGCACTAAAGTTACAAAAAAAATTTAGTTTTCCAGATTACAAAGGGCTTTTAGGACATACGCTACCATGACAAATTATTATAATTCATGTGTCTAAAAGGCTAATAAACCAATGACAGATTATTTGAATATTAAATAAAAATAAGTTTTTTGTAGAGTTTTGAATAACATTCAAGCAGTATACAACTCAATCCTTAAACACCATTTCACTGTTTATAACACAAATCAAATTTAAAAGCTTAAAAAACCAAATTACAATTAGGCATGTGGTAGCACTGAAATGTCTTTTCAAAAGTTGCTGGGATGATGGAGAAACCAAGCCTGGGTAGGAAATCTCTCAGTAACAGCAAGTATGCAAAATTACACAAAAGCTAATTAGAAAGCCTTAGAACACCCTGCTTACAACATAGACATAAGAAGTTATCCAAGTTCAAACACAAATCCAAGACCAGAAATATACGTTTTACATATCTGGTACTAGGAGGAAAAGCAGTAGACTACAAACAAAATCAGCACATTGAAATGATCTTAAAAATAGTTAGTCAAACGTAACCAAACACATCTTAAAATGATATTCACTTTTAGCATTGTGTAGGCTGTGTTTTTCAGCAGTTAAACCTGTGGCTTTTGGTCACTCACGAATCTATACGAAGAAAGGAAAACAAGAAGGACCAAAGTCTTCCACCCAAGCACTACACACCCAGTCCTCCATCACTTCAGTTAGTGAGAACTGTCACTGAACTCAGGAGGGACAGGATCATGTCCCAGTTGGAAAACAACTTTATATGATTTGCATCACTTTCAAAAGTGGGGCAGAAAGAAGATACCATCTCAGAATCACTCAAAAAACAAACAAACAAACAAAAAGATTGAGATTTAACATGCAGAAAAGTCAACTAAATTAAAGATTAAATTCTAACAAAGCAACAATCCTTTCCTCCAGTGTAAGCTGTATGGTGTTCACTCCCGATAATGTTTAAATTTATCGCTTTGACACGTGTTCATGCATTGGTTTTGCTTCTGCTGTGCATTCAACTGAATGAGAAACAGATTTAGGATCTCTGCTGAGCTGTGTTCACTAGACAAATGTTCTGCAGTACACAGGGCCCTGTTGTTTATGGAAGTTTCAAAATGGTAGTCATGATCTATTGAGTCCATTTTCAACCTCTCACATTTTCTAAGGCACTATGAAGCAAAGACAAATTCCAAAGAATGTTTGAACCTAAACAGTTATAAAAACAGGAGCCCTTGGGGAAAACAATGAGGTTTTAACTTGTTTTAAACTTCTTTACACAACTGTTCCTGCTTTGCGAAATATATTTCCCATTGTGATTTACAGTAAACTACAGCTCTTTCTTTGTGAACTTAATAAAGTTACCCACATTTTTTAAATAACAGTTGAACACCAGAGTTCCAGACCACTGACAGTCCTAGATAAAGGCAAGTATCACTCTGGAGCAAACAAACAAACAAAAAAAAAGACCCAATGGATATAGAGGAAGTGACAAGAAGTTTTTAAGGAAACAAACAGAACAGAAAAAAAGTTTCAAGGAGCCTGAGCTGCACCAAGAAGACTTATGGGAAACATTTTGACTTTAAAGTCTTGGGAAACTTTGATTTGGGGGTGGGGAGGGAGGCGGGTGAGGACAGGGAAGAATGGAGAAGGCAGCAATGGGGTTTAATCTATTTCTGAATCTCGTGAATCACATTTAATGTAAAATTTCAAGTTGCACTGTTGGTAAACAGTGGTGGCAACAACAAAATTTTGTAAATTCTGTTGTTTATTGTGTCATGACAAACGCTACCAGGTAACAATCCTGCACTGACCTTGTGCGTGGACTAGGTCAATGGACAAAATGTCATCTGGAAATTAAGATACTTATGAAGCAGTTTATTGTTAAATGAAAGCTATAATAGCCTTACTATACAAATTAAACTTGGATTAATTCACCGTAAACCATCACAAAATTTGTTAGAACTGAATGCTTTTAACTTTTGCCAGAATTTGTGAACAGAAATAAAAAAGGCAATTTTTTGGTGAAGTTATTTGAATTTTCAATCATGTAACAAATGTCACAAATGGAACAAATAGGTTTGTTAGACTACAGCAGAATTTAAGAATAGCTATATTGTTTCAGCTCATACAGATGCTGCAGAAAGTAGTAAAAGGTAAAAAAAAATGGGTAAAGCCTTTAATTTGCAATTTCTATTTATCTTAGGTACTGGCATGATAAACAGTCTTAAGGATATGCTCACCACATTGCTCTGATACACAAAACATACCATCTGTCTTTGTCAGAAAGCATTAAACAACTTACCTAAAACACCCTGTGGCAGACTGCACATATCCTAAGTTTCTTGCTCACATCTTAAATACACTTTTCTACATGAAAAGAGGAATCATCATGATCACCGATAATTCTGCTGTTATCACCCACGTAATAAGGTAAAGTTTTCATTTCTCAATGAAATAATAATAATAAGGTAAAGTTTTCATTTCTCAAAAAGCCATGAATTCTTTACTTTGGCATTGCTAGAAAAACAGGAGACTCCATGAAGAAAACTACAGGATACTGACTCAGTGTCTACGCCTGATCAAGAACTGTACACACTGAGGGATTTGTAATCTTTTTTTAAACATTCGTGTTCTCATAAACCTTCATCATCCCGACTATACCCACTTCTACAAAAACTTCCATCATGTCCCTTCTTGAATCCCATCTTCCCTCATTAGATTCACAACCACAGCGTAATAAATTGTAATAAATAGCTTTAAGGGTAACTGCCATTCTCCACCTTGCATAACATAACGATCTAATGAGAAAAATGATATTTCAAATACATTTCAAATGCATCATGTTTTCTCCAGAATGGAAAAACCAGACTGCAAGAACTGACTTGACATTCAGCCCTGGTTCATACCAAAAGGAAATCCTTATGATTGTGAAGGAAAGTAGCGTGTTCAAGTCAGAGAAGAAACTCCTGTTTACCTTTTTGGAGAACTCCCACAAATCAGAAGCGTAACACTGCCAAATCTCCTCTATAGCCACAGGAAAGATGCAATTATAATTTAGCAACAAAACGGCAACTCCTCCAGGCAGAACTGAATCACAAACATCACACTGAAAAACAGAAATCACCCCTCCTTTCTCTCTGCCCTCAGGCTTATAATTAAAGGAAACTCTTTATTTCTATTCCTTGAAAAACAAAGAGCCCCGTTGAGTCAGGGAATACATATATCCAACTTCCACCACAAACTCCTTCTAGTTTGCCCTGAAAATGGTTTCCAGAGACAGAAGGCAATAGAAAATACATTTGTAGCTTTTTTAAAATCAGACCAATAGATCTAAGTTGTTAAATGTACGTGGACTTTCATAAGTCTCATAAGAGTTAAAATACCTTGATTATGTTAAAAAGCCAGATGTTTTCAGATAAAAGAAAACTTAAAGAACAGCTGTTAATTATTACCTGTGTGAAAGCAAAGAGCTGACAGGAAGAATAATGACAAAATTAGGTGTCAAATTTATGTTTCTGTTGAAACCACCATTTTTAAGTGTCCACCTGAGTTAAAAAAGTTAAGCTCTGGGCTTATGTTTTGGAGGTACTCTATTGATTCTATTGGATTGCTTTGTAAAAATATTCTCCAGCTGCTGACAGGCCCATTCCAATGCCTGGTAGCATTTTGGGTTCATTCCATGATGAGGACACTCAGTATATTGAAAAAATACATCAAAAATACATCACATTCTGGTATGGGAATGAGTAGAATCCATAGCTCTGCTGTAGAGGGCATTTATTATGCAAGACTCACACACATAGTCTGATACTGCTCAGTACTCACAGACTTCCAGGAAGATTGTTTCTGATGGGGCACCACCTGAAAGCCACAAAGGGCAAATGGAAAATTCCAGGAAAGCTTCACTTCATATACAGGCCTTTTTTTTTCCCAGGATGAGAGGATTATTTAACTATTTTGCAGGGAGGTTCTAGTATAGGATAGTACATCACGTGCAGAGATGTGCAATCAGTACAGATTTTTTTCTTCAAGTTACAGTAAGCTTTGCAATGGTATTCTGGTAGCTCATACAAAAGCCTGTTTCCTCATCAGCTTACAGTCATCCAGGTGACTAAATGATGAGGCAAGCCTTGCAAATGCCCCCTTCAGAAGAGATGCAGTGTCAGTCTCCAGAACTGACAACGTATCCTGGGGCTGCTGTGTTGCACTTCTAGCACTTAATTGCATATTGGTTCAAACACCATTTTGTTTAACAGGTGTATCCATAGTAGCATGTAATGAGAAAGAGCTTAATGCAAAAGTAGCAGCTATGACATTTTTAAAAGCTAATGAAGTAAACCAGGTTTTTGACAGAGAACAGCTTTATTGTCCTGATATTTAGGAACAGAAAAAAATTGTTGATACAGGTTTCTGGGATTTCCTTTTTTTTAAAGTATCTGAAGGAGAAAAGCTTGCATTCCTTGTAAGCTTGCCCACTTCTCTCTTCTATTCCTCCAAGACTCAGTCTAATAGGAGACACAGCCACCCTTTACTAATCACACCCCCCTCCCTTGGAATGCTCTGGGACAGCACTATTTAGCTCAAGTTTGCAGCGCACCACACCACCATCACTACACTGCACAACAACGCCCTTTAAATGGGATATGCAACCTCTGCAAACATAGGCTACTTTATCACAAAGACTGAAAAAGAAGTATTGCCAACATTTCACTGCCTTTTCTACTGCACTGCCACACAAAAAGGGCTGAATCTCTACTTCCTTCGCTTTTCCAGTCAAGACTTTGGCTAGGCCTATCCAAAACCATTGGGAAATCATCTCAAATTAACTAGTTGTTCAAACTGTGGAATGAAAATATTCCCTTTTTAGATTTAATTCAGGTTAGCATAGGTTAGTTCAGATTAGTTTAGTCTGGATTTGGTCTAACAACTTTACCTTTCCAATAAAATGAAAGCTTAAGAGCAAGCGCATGCTGATGCAGACACAGCCACTTGGGGACGGAAGTTGGCATGCTCTTTTGCCTTCAAGAAATTTCAAGCTATTTTACAGCTCTTTTATAAGGACCTTTATTTGGTGCTTACTGCATAACTCTTGGTGAATTTTTCTATGTCTTTTACCAGCTCACAGTGACTAGTGTAGCAAAAGCTACTTGATGATGTAGTTCCTTTTTTCACATGGCCCACAACATTTTCCTTGTACTCAAACAAGCTCAGAAAATAGCATCCTGGGCTAAAGATCTATTCAAGCTGCCTGATCAGTCTACAGAAAGCAACAGTTTTGGGAAACAGACATACAATCACTGACTTTTATGCACAATTTCACACACACACAAAAGGCCACAAGGAGAAGGGATCAAAAGGACCCAGAAGCTTTATAATACCCAATATTGAAACACATAGTTACAGAAAGAAGTGTGCAAGCCTCATCTACCAAATACTGCCTGCCCAATACTCTTTCAGATTATCTGATTCTTAGAAAAAAAGCCACAAGAGACAAGGCCAGTCCTTCACAGAGAGAACACATGACCACAAAGGCTACAGAACATCCTCAGGCTGTTCTTTACAGAGACGGCTTTGGCAACTGGAATAGAAATGAAACAGCATCCCTTTAAGATTCTAGATATAAGCTGCTGCTGTCATTGCTATAGTTAAGAGAAGGATTGTAATATCAATGGCATCCTTGACATGACACTTATGTAATAATTGTGGGGAATGTCACATTCCAGTGGGCGTAGAAACTATCCCCCCGGGTAACACATTGCTTTTCTCTACTGAGAGAGCACAGTACGGAGCGAGAGCACCACGCTTTGCTGTTTGCTCTTGCTCTCAGTGCGACACAGAGTTATCCTCTCACACACCACCCAACAAAGGGGGGTTAAGCATCGCCGCCGGCTCCACTGCTGATGCCAAATATAGGGGAATCCAGGGTGTCCCACAAAGAACCCTCTCTCTGTTTCGTGAGCCGTAAATCCACCCGGAGCTGCTGCCCCTGCCATGACTCAGAGGCAGGACTGTCGGCAGGAACCAGCGCCACAGCCGCGGCTCCCCGCTCCGGAGGGCGGTCAGGGCTGGACCGGGAGCAGGATCCCCATCCATGCGCTCCCCGAGGGTGGATGCGGGGACCGAACCCCGCGCACGTGACGTGACGCGGCACCCGCATGACGTCACCAGACCCCCGGGAGCGCCCGTAAATGGGCCCGCGGGGCCGTGCAGGCGCGCGCCCGCCGTGACGTCATGGACGACGGGGCCGGGGCCCCGCNGCCGGCCGCCCCCCCCGCCGGCCGCGGCGCTCCCCGCGCCCTCACCTTCTATTTTTAATTCCTCCTTTGTCTCCGAGCGCCCGCCCCTTTCGCCGCGGGATGACGGGGCGGCGGGATGACGCCACCCGCTTCCCGGAACGGTGACGCGGCCGCTGGAATGCGCGCGGGGCTGCGCTGCCTTAAAGGGGCAGCGCGGGGCGGCCCCGCCCGGGGGGGCGGCACTGACGGACGGGCGCAGCTGGGGCGGCCGGGGGGGCGCGGGGCCGAGAGCAGCCCTGTACAGACCCCGCATAGCGCATAGCCCTGTACAGACCTCGCACAGCCCCCGCATAACCTCGCACAGCCCCGCACAGAGCCCGCACAGCCCCGCAGCACCGTCCTGAGTGAAGGGCTCGAGGGGACAGTGACGCCTCGGTGAGGGCTCCCAGTTTCCCAGGGTGCGGGTCTGACTCCAAGTCTGGGGTCTTCCCGCCCCGGCTCTCCCGGGCAGTTCAGCCCCGACCGGCCTCGGCTGATGCTCCCGCCCGAGTAGTGTGTTGAGCTCTTTTCTTCATCGCCGCTCGCGGTTCTGTGTCTCCGGTTCCCCAGAGCTGTTGCCCGGGGCCTGGGAACTCGGGAGTGTCGCGGGCACGGGGAGAAGGAAAATGCCAGGTCCTGCCCCAGGGCAGCAGCATCGCATCGACAGCGTCTGTCCGCCTCTGTAGGGCTGACCACAAACGCACATCGTTAATAAAAAGATGCTAATTCACAAACTAATAAGTCCTTGATGTGTTTGCTATGTATTTCTGTATAGGCGCAGCAAGTGCTACAGTAAAGATTTTCCAGCGATACATCAGGCATGAAAATGTTTGACAAAATAAAATGCAATACTAACTCAGCCAAGAGCTGAGGGTTTCAAACCACAGGTGTTGTCCATAGTAGGTTATCTCTGGGTCAGGGATGTGCTCTGAAATAAAGCCCCTCACTCAGTATAAGGTCGAGATGATGCTGTGGCATCATATTTAGATCATGGCTCGTAGGGAAATCTGCAGTGTACTTAGTCACCTATGGCATGACCTTATATTCCCACTCAATTTAGTAACAACAGTTGGTTTCTTATGGGACATGTGAGATTTAATTTATTAACAGTTTCTAGGATAAGTGGAGAGAAGTCAGAAAAGCCATGAGTTGAGAAGTCAGCAGATGAAAGGGAAGTGCTCAGAGAGATGGAGCTCCCAGAGAAATGTAAGTCTTGTCTTCTTCTCAAATAGAACATTAATGTAAAGGCAGTTACTTATCAACAGAGATTTTTAGTGATAAGCCCTGAGTGATTTTTTTTTTCCTGACTTGAATTATCTGGTTATGATTGTCATTTCAGCTTTTGCCTTTTGCTTAGTTTTGAGTCCTTTTCTTAAATAGCACACTGAAATCTGTCGGAATACTAAAACTCTTGTGTCCAGAAAATGATGTTTGAGCCATCTGGAAAGAAAAAAAAAAAAAGCCTCTGTTTACATTGAGATGGTATATCCTATTCATCACGCTGGCACGTGGGAATATTGATATATGTTTGAGCATGTAAAATCCTGGTAGGCAAATACCAGAGTAACTTGCCTCTATGTTTCTGAGAAAAAGTGCTGCAGCTTAGCCCTGAGATAGTCAGTGCCTCACAGATGTATGTCCCCGTGTCTTTTAACTCTGGAACGAATTCTGCTCTTGCCATCCCTTCGTCTGCTTTAAGTTAGGACAAGTTATGTTACAAGAACTTTCAGGTTGTTGAAGAGCTTCCGGCTTTTTGTATTATGATCCAAAAGTGAGATAAAAGAGTTTTTTTTTCCTAAGTGATCACTTGCATTAACTAACCCAAGGAAGAAGTAAAATTAATGAAACATCAGAGGGGCTTAACTCTGAAATGTCATCCAATTAGGATGTCAATTTAAATAAATTACTGCCCTTGTAACTAGATAATGAATGTGAAAAGCTGTTTATGTGCAAAACATATCTGTGAAGTTTTCCTGGAAAAGTAATTCTTTAAAAATTCAGTACTTTTCGTTCTTGCTCTTATAATAATCAGGCAGGCTATTCTCTTACCAATTTTATGTTTCAGTGAATCTGAACTTGATTGTCGCTCAGGCTTCCTTATGAATAACTATTATCATAATTTCAAATCACTCATTAAATGAAAGTTGTTTTTTCCCCTAAATCCCCTAACCTACTTCTATCATGCCAACAGGAGCATTCAGAAACTGACACTAAGGTGCAGCTCTGATACAAGTTTTCTGTTTCCCAGTGACTCATTTGACATTAACATAATTATGCTACAGGAGTCAAAGTGATTTTCCAACTATGAGTAATGCACAGTACTAGCCCGAATGTTTACAAGACACCGAGGCATATCAGCTAGCTGAAGTAACCAGCTGCTGATAACAGCTGAAGTAAGTTGGGGAATTAAAAAGTCTTATAATACAATTACCCTTCTTTGGCACTCGGTGTCATGTATGGCTGGGAGGTAGGTCATGTGCTCCACGAGGAAGGATCCAGAAGCAGGACTGTGCAGTAATGAGGAGAAAAGACTGAGCCCGTGGGTAGCTCACACAGCAAGTCTTCATAGTTTTCTTCCCACTTGCATATTTATGGCAAAGTCATGCTCGAATGGGAGCAGTGATCTTTTCAAGAAGTGGCTGTATTTACCAGCGTTCATTTCAAAACACAAGTGACACACATCCTCTCAGCCAGGAAAACAAGATCAAAATGAAACAACAGCAAAAAAATATGAGGTCATCTCACAAATGCTTTGAATCGCATAGTTATGGGAGTAACACAGAAGAAGAAAACCGTTAAGGAGAAGGCAAAATTGAGTGCTGTTACTACAATGAGAAATCTTTTCTCTGTAGTTAAAATATCTATGCAGGCTAATGAGAAAAGTACAGAGAAGCATTATAATGAATACGTTCTGAATAAATTGCAGAAAGAGTCACCACAAAATGTATAAGCCATATTAAAAAACATAAAAATAAACCAAAATCTTAGTGGTCATGACTTTTTTCAAGTGTTCCCTGAAATTTTTTGCAATTACCGGCTTCTCAGGATTTTTAAAAATAGTTTGAGAAATGGGTTATTTTTTTTTCTGACTTTGTTTGTTTGTGTACCAGTCGCTTTTTGAATGAAACTGGGGCACTTGGTATTTATAAGTTTGTCAACTTTGGCTGGATATCCTTCCAACGAGGCCTTATTCAGTAATGTGCTGAGCACCCAGAGCATCACTGGTTTCGTACGTCCTACAAGGACACTTAGTTTCTCGTAGGATTAGCTGTGAAGGTATAAATCTAATTTTGAAATATCAGCTCAAACCTACTACAATTTGCTAGAGCACTAGAATGGAAAATAACCAGTTAACAACTTCCCTATAAAATACCACAGTTATACAAGTGAAAAGGGGGGTCAAATGCAGAAAATAGTGCTGATAGCAGAACTGTTAGCAGAAATCATGTATTCCAGGAGACATATTCAAAGAATTGAGAAGAAAATTGCACATCACACTGCGTTCTTTATTTTACAAGAAAATCTGCTGAGGCCAGACTTGGCACGCTCAGATTATCGTCTCAGAGCTGGATGAGGACCAGAACTGGTAAAAAAGTTGTTTATGGCTGAGGAAGGCTGGAGGAAGAAAGGTTTGCCACAGTACCTTGCATTGGCAACACTTCCCATTTACCAGGAGGTTCTGCTGTGGTTTTCCTGCTGCAGGGCAGTGGGCAAGCTCTAGATCCATTTCCTTCCGTTTGTCCACTTCTTACTTGCTAAGGGATGAAATGTACCTTTTTTCGTGGAGATGGCTTTGCATGTCAACTGCTACTAAAATGGCCATCGTAAATGTATTTAACAGGTGTTGATAAAATCAGCCAGCAGAACCCAAACCAAACATAAACAGAACAATCCAAGTCCCATCAACAGAAATAAATTCCCATAGCAATATTTAGCAGTCTTAAATTTAATCTGATTTGCTATAAGCTCATCCAGGACTGTAGTTTTATGACTTCAAATACCCACCTCTGTAGCATGTTGTGCCACTGGATTTACATCTATTTTCACTGCTTTTAATTACCAATATCCCTAAACTACCAAAGCTTAATCCTCAGCTCAGGCTGCTAAAATGTACTCCAGTATTACCAGAGCAGCTTCCTGTACCTCAGGTATTATTGCTTAGAGTAACACATAACAGAAGATGTTTGTAAAACAGTTTGCTCAGCTCCATACCTACCTGGAATCCCCTAATAACACAGCCTTAAAAGCAATACTCTGCATTTCTATCTCCAGATTTTCCACTTGGCTCCAAAGGTATTTCCATCTTATAATGATCTTCAGGGCAGCTGCACCCATGCCCTACCTTTTTTCTTCTTGGAAGAACTACCATTTATTTGTAACATTTATTTAGCATTCTGCAGGGACAGAACCTGTGCAAATTCCAAGTATTTAACCTTTGTTCCTTTTCAAAGCTTTGCAAATTAACTTAAAATAGCTGAGTGAAATAGGCACCAAGGGGCGTTTCCTGGAAGTAACTGATAAAATCTTGCAAGTGCTGCTTGCCCTTACTGGTTGGCTGGGTTTTGTTGCTGTTAGCTTGTTGTTCAAGCTGAGCTCCCAAACCAAAAGGTTCACAGACAGTTATTCAGCATAGAAAATCATTATGGTTTTAGAAAGCATGTAAAAGTAAACAGATTTATCAAGATTTAACTTATTTTCTGAATTAGAGAAAAATTAGCTGATACTCATTTTTTTTGCATTTTCAGGGTGTATATATATATACATATCTTGTAAGGAGGCCCAATGTTCCTGGAATAAAAATAGCTATCATGGTGATAACTGATAATATGTTACTCTGAAGTAGCAGCAGAAAACAGAATTGGAAGTACCTGCCCATGCCAACAGCGGTGAAAAGAACTTCATCCCATTGCTTGCCTAGATGAGGCCCCAGTGGCCTTGTCCTCCCATGGTCTGGGTGGAACAGCATGGGCTGCTGCTGCATCCCACTGCAGGACAGACAGGAGACCACAGGGAACGTCCTCTATGGCTGCCAAGGGATTTGGGAGCATGGATGTCAGTGTCAAACCACTACCACAGTTAAGGTGAGCAGAGCCGCCAGGAACATGAGCTCTGTTAGGAAATACCCAGGGAAACCCTCGAATGCCGTTCGGGATCGCATTGTTTCCCCAGCATGTGCTTATGAGGAGGGCTGAGTTGGGGTGAAGGCAGAACACGCAGCTTCAGCACGGGGTGACCTGGCCTTTCCCATCTGTGGCTGGCAAGAGCAGAGCTGGTCAGGGAGGACTCCCGAGTTTTCCTCATGGTGCAGTGCAGGGAGGTTAAATGCCTCCATGGAGACATTTCTTTTGCAGGAAATTCCCTGAAGTCAACAAATTGTGAAGCAGAGACTTTAGGCTGCTAAGTGAGGGGAAGCTCCTGCATCAGGGGACAGGCTGCCAGAAATCAGTGTTCCAAATTTTTCCTCCCTCAGTAGCTCTCTCTCTAAGGGTTTCTTCTATGAGGTTGTGTGTCAGGTCCCTCATATGACTCAGTACTTTTCAGAAATACTATATGTTGTAATAGATGTACTCAGAAATATTAAATGTATCAGCATAGGTCTCAGTTAAGATATATGTTATACAAATTTATTTTTATAATTTCTTTCATAGAATGACTTCTCTTAGAAAAATGAATCTAACGAGGCATTAACTTTAATGCTGAAAAACTAGACATTAGTTCTTGTGCTATATTGAAGCCCAGTCCTTCTAACACTTATGCCTGTGCTTAGATTTAAGCGTATGAGTAGTACTGGACTCATTTGGATTACGCGCACAATTAAAATTAAGCATGTGTGAAAGTGTGAAGCGCTTTCAGTTCAGGATTTGCAAATTCTTTCACTTGTTTAGTGTAAAGAAAAAAAACAAACAAGCTAGTAGCCACTCATTCACATAATAAAATTGCAGTGGTGTTTATGATAAGGGACCTACTGTCATTTGATAGGCAAAGCAGCTTAAAAAATAAATTTATACCTAACTTAACAAAATGAAACACTCCAGTGCTGTGATTACCTGCCTTGAGTGGCCGCATTTGCTAGTAGGACAGAGAAATTCTTACTTTAAGACTTTGAGTATCAGCTGGGATGAATATGGTTATTTTAGAATAAGGTAACATATTTCAAAGAAGAGAGGAACTTTTTTGTAGTGTGTATGTTTCATTTTTTCTCTCAACACAAGTTCGACGTTTTCAGAAAAATTCAAAAATGAACAGTATTTCACTTTCGGATGGAAATATGCTTTTTGTTTACAAGGTGTGGTGAACTTTGCTAGATCAGTTATAAAAATGTTCACACGATAGTTCTATCACATTACAAGTTCAAATTAGATGGCTATGGAGACAGTGAGACTTTTGCCTGTCTAAACATTTCCTCACTGCTTTCTAAAAGAGAGTTGTCCCTGGTCATGGTGCACTTGGATCATCACAGGAGAAAACAAAGTGGTTCCTCACAGCTTGTTAATAATTGCTGCTTTTAACTGTATGATGAAACTTATTAAAAAGGCTCAGGAGGTAATGGAGTTCCCATAAAACCTCAGCCACCCAAAATCCAGTCACAGCAATAACTGTGATACCAGGGACTTCTACATGCCCTGTCTTACCTGACTTCATTCTAAGCTGGAAGAATTCAGCTCGTTTAAGTGGCTCCCAAATCAGCCACCAAAGTATGCAGGGAGCAGCTTGGCCTCCCCAGGGGGAGATGGGGACCACTTGCCCCTCACTCTGTAGGGGGGCACCTCTGTCCTCTAGAGAGGCAAGAGGTGCCTCCTTGTCTGTGCTTTGGCCTCTTCTTTTTAGTTTAGCAAGTATCACTCCTTTCTTGCAAGTGCTGATGGAAGGATAAGGTAGTGCTACTTCCTTTAAGCATTCATTAGGGATATGTAAAAGACAGGTACAGTTCCACCGACTGTCTAACAAAGTTTAATCTCATATTTGTGTTGACCTGGGGGACTGAATGAGCTGTCAAGCAGTGGATGGGGAGACAAGCATCCTCCATGCTGCTTGCTGTGGCCATGCAGAAAGTAGAGAGAAGACAGTTAGCTTGGGAGGAGGCTCTTCTTTCTGATTCTCTCTCCTGGAGCTGTTGAAGATTTTACACAAGCATTTTCTAAGAGTAGAAATGGAGCCCAGTTCTCAATCCTTTAAGGCAAGTGCCCGAAAAGGCACCTGGGCTTTGAGAGAAAGGCACGACTACCATGCAGACATTCACTCCAACTGCATAGGATAGGCACAGTCAGAAAATACATACCTTGGAGGATCTAGGGAAAGATTTAGTATCAGGAACCCACTGGACATAGTCCTGAGGAAGGCCCCTAGCTGGGTAGCAGATTTATTTGAGCACCCAAGCAGAAATGAAACTTTAAGGTGCATAGTAACAGGAAGGTTGAACACTGCAGTACATACAGGATCTGGATGCCAGGGTGTTTTATAGCCCCGGGAAAGGGTTTTGTCTAAATGAACATGGAATGTGCTTGCTTTAGCTTACTGCAGCTTGTCCACTCTGAAGCTTCCATTATAATCGTCACAGGAGAATTTGAAAAGGAGGAGGATCCAAGTGTCCTGTGGCTAATGGCTGAGGTTTTGCATGCCATCTTTCTCCTGAACCACTCTCAAGAGGAGTTCACAGAAGGGATATTTCCAGTGTAAACCAAACAAACTATAAATATTCCAGTATAGGGAAGGGATATGTACTGGATGAACTTTGCGATATGATCCAAAAATATGTTGCTGACCTCCCACTTGCCATGATCTGTTTCCCTATTAAACTGTAATATAATTAGGGTTTGCTCTAACCCTGACACTGGTTTAATGCTTACATCGATGGAAACGTGGCCTCACAGAGCACAGTGAGAATAAGGGGTATACATAAAGTCTAAAATAATCCGTGCCATAGTAAAAGGAAGGATAGCCAAGAGAGAACGCTTACCCCTTCCACCCTACAAGATATTTAGATGTCTTATCACATACGTGTAAATGGATGTTAAGCCAAAGGTCTTAGAGAACTTGGACTCTAAGCTCAGCTCTTTTCATTGGTGCAAATGAAGTGCAGCTGAGCTGGATTCAAAGAGTTCACACAGGGAAAGGAGAATTGGTATCAAAATGAAATGGGATTATGAGTTGAGGGCAAAGAGTCGTGTATTGGCCAAAGTGGGGATTTGGAAAATAGGTGATTACTATGCTGGTAGGCAATCGTGGTGCTAACAGTCACCACAATGATAATAGTTGGTGACTATTAGCTCATTTCATCTCGTCTTCTGTGGCCGCTAAATTTCGCCCAATAACCCTTCTGTTGAGCTCTGGGAGATAAGCAGCAGGTGCTGTGAGAGACAAGGACAGATCGTGGCTAAGGTAGTAGAAGAAGGGTGATCATAACCCCTCAGATTTTGTAAGCAGTCCATTTAGGGCGGGCGCATTCCCAAATAAGTAAGATTCAATGAATAGATTATGTCAGGAAACCAAAGGATGCTGAGGTTCCCAGCTTACAGAAATGAGTTTAGAAATAAGACCCGTGGCTCTGTCCTAGTGATACTCTGTGGTAGAAGCACATATGACGAGGGAGAAGCTGCATCAGTGTGCTGGGACCTTCTGAGGAGCAGGGCTGTGGACAGGAGTGCTGCTTTTACAAAGCTCCTTGTAAAAATATGTAAAACGGACATTTCAAAAAGAGGAAAAGGGTAGTGCTAAAACATATATTTAAGTCGGTGATGAAACTCAAAAAAGCGTGGATATTTTAAGTGTTCAGAGATGGAAAAATGAATTTTATATTTTACTATATAACTATATTATACTATAATGTTATATTAAATTAAAATTATAGTGACCTGTAATAATTGCAAACCAAACATCACACAACTTGAGTACATTTAACCCCCTCGCTCAATAAAGAAAAGAATGTGTAAACACTCTTGTTCTAACACATGGCTGACTTACAGCCTGACTTCAAGAGACGGTACAGATCAGTATGGAAATTGTTGAGAAGATTTTGGAGCCTAAACATCCACAAAGCACAAAGCACCTGTAAAAAAAGACCTGGTGAATTTAAATGTTGCCTGCTAGGTTATGTGTTCTCTCTGCTTCATACTTTATTTTGATAACAAAACAAATCATCAGCAAAAAATACCAAGCTAAACCATTCCAAGTCAAATCTTCGGAATTTGACTGAAATTAAACTGAAATTAAATTTAACTGAAAATTAATTTAACTGAAATTAAAGCAGTTATGCCAATTTATACATGTGGGGAATTCATGGCTTGTTTTGGATACTCTGTCATATCTATACTTTCTGCTCCAGCCATGAAGCTGATGATTTATCTGACTGGTTAAAGTGGAGGAGCGTATAAATGGTACTAACAGAGAGAGGCTCCCTAAAGCCAGGAAACAACACTGAGCCTAATTTATGGTGTCCAAACAACATAGGACTGATCCTGCAATCCCAACTTGAGCAAAATTCCCTCTGAAGCGCTGGGCACAGCTATAAATTTAAAATGGAGTGCCAGGCTGTGCTGGTGGCTGCCTGATACCTACCTGCACCCCAATATAGGTGTCATTTGGAAGTAGATATAATTAAACATTTCACATTTTTTTTCTGATACAATGTGGAATATCTTGGCTTATGCAAGGGGAAGAAGTACTTCTGCACCAGCAAGGAAACTACCTTCCTCTCCAGAACATGACACACGTCTCTTCAAAATGGGATGGTACAGTGTGTTTTACTGCGATCAGCTTTGATTTATGGGAAATAAAACCTGGATAGATTTAAATAGTATTGAACTACACCTTCCCCTTGTGGGAAATAATTCAGAATCCACCAAAATTCTAAATCTTTGTTTTGTTTTGTTTTTTAAAAAATAACAGTAATTACACTTCTTCAAAGGTCTGTGATGAATTAATTGATCAGCCCATACATTTAAGAAAACTGCCAAAATAAGGTCCCTGACAAAAGACCACAATATTATACCTTGCTAGGTGTTCTCATCCCAAATGAAGAAATATAATTCCACAGGTATAAGTTATAATATTTATAGAGGTTGTGTGAAATCTTCATTAACATTAAGTTAGGTGAGGCTTTTGGACAGGGACTGTTTAGCCACATATTTAATTGCTGTGCTGAATCTGTGCTTCTATTTGACAGTTGAAATATTGTCATCATTTTTAGAACTCAATATAAAACTCTTGCATGTAATTAAAACACACCCGGAATCCTTACTGGGGCTGCTAAATACTACTGCAACACACACATTGAAAGAAAGAATAGATAATAATGCATTGAGAGAGCATCCAGCAACAAAAGGCCTATTAGAGTGCTAATTAAAATTAGACATAAAAGTAAAATACAGCAGGTTTATCCATATTTCCATTTGGGAATTTCAGTTACTTCACCATAGAAGGTAAAATACTATTATCCATTTCAGCAGACTGGGAAACAGAACAAAAGGAAGATCATCAGGTTATCCAAAATCACAAAGATGGTGAATAAGGAACCCTCTCATTTCCCAGTTCCCGTTCCAGTGAGCAGTGCTATTCTCATCTGTCTCATTAATAATTATTTCCAGTTTAGAAGAACTAAAGCCCAGCTCCACAGAAGGAGGTTGGATATGGTGAAAATAAATTCCCCATCTCTCCCACTTACCATCTAGCCTGCAATGTGGAGTTGAACATTGCTGTGATTGGGACATTCATCGCCCCAAAATCCACTTCTAAACTTGGACTGGGGTTTGAGCTGAGTTTTTTAATAAAACCCCATCAGTGAGAACACTTCGTCTGGAGGGAAAGGTTCTCATCTCTGGCTGAATGGGGTGAAGCACATGCCTTCTCTTTCTGAGGAGAAATGATCTAATCACAAACTGATCATCTGTGCTGTTTGGGGAATCTTACTTTAGATGTCTCCCACTCAAGCTGTCCTATCCTGAAGTGACGAGCCGATTAGACAGTAAACCAGATGGTGCCTGACTTTACAGCCCTGTGGTGAGGACATGCCCTGGACAAGGGGCGTCCTGTGGTCTGCTTTTCTCTCTCAGTAACCAATTTGCTTCAAAGAGTCACTGCACGGAAGATGGACCCTACCCCACCGTGGGTATCATTCTCCACTGGACTGACATCACTTGGGAACCCCAGGTGGGTGTAGTGACACCCTGTACCTGCCCCCGTTGCTGAGGTAGCCTCATCAGCAGCCTCACATGCCTACAGAGCAATAAGGATTTGGACTCAGGTAATGCTTTTATGACTGCAATTAAGGCAGTCTAATTTTAAAACCCTGTGCAGCTCTATTGGTTTACTTTATTTACACTCTGTTCTCATTATCTGGGCAAGTTATTGTACAGTTAAAACCAAAAAAGTAAACCAAGAAAGATAAGAAGCTGAAAGTTATGATCATTCATGTGCTCTTTTCATGGCAAGCACATGTGAAGTAGGTGAGAGGACAAACAATAAGCACAACGAAAGCTGCAGTGGCAGCCTTGGGTTTAAATCTTCCATAGATTGCAAATCTGTGCCACACATTGGTTTTATTTGAAATAGTATTTGTGTAGAAGTCAATGCTTAGTAATTAGAAATGTGGTTTGTAGTTATTATGGGAAATTGTAGTTTACATATTTACCAGAAAGATGAAGAGAGTTGTTTAAAGTATCCTTAATGTTATTAAATTTCAGAATATTCTTTATGTATGCACAGTTCCAAGGGCAATCAGTAGAACAACTAGTTTTTGTAGGATGTGTATGCGTATGTGTGTGCGTGTATTTGTGTGTAGGGTCATGGTTAATTCCATAATGTATCCAAAATTTGTGTAACTTATCCAAAATTTGTGTAACAGTAAAAATAGATATATTCTCTTACTCACTTCCTCTCATCCTCAGTGTTCACCTGGAAGACTATAAGAATACAAAACATGATTACATTAGTCCACCCAAGGGAAGCAGACACCTTCAACAAATAATTTCTAACATTTCAAGAGGAGAGTTTTGTACAATGAGAACCAGTGTGACTAAATGCTGATTTTTCATAGACCCTGAGGGCTAAATTTATCTCTCATTGAAGTCAATGGGAATCTTTCCATTGACGTAAATAACAGTTGGATCAGGTCTTAGTGCTTTCATCAGTGATCATTTTTTTACATGTAAAGACATTGATGAGATTCAGAATGAACCTGTAACTGATCTCAAACAAAATCTGGTATGTTTTTACAAGGTAGAAAGAATGGGGAGAGGGAGATGAAGGGGAGGATCTGTGAAGACAGAGTTTTTCTTGCCGTTAAATGGATGGGACTATAAAGGAACCATAAGGGAGATATGACTTACACTTGCCTGAGGGAAATTAATAGATCTGGCCTATCATTTAGCTTGGTCAGTGGAACCAGTGGGTTTATTTATGCATATATAGTTTAAGATGTGATTCTTCTGTATGTGGGATCTCTTTTCCTTTTTGTTTATCATCTGGATATATCCAAAGAGATCGGAAATTTTAATTGCAGGTTATTGTGGCCAACTTCTATGCTGCTGCACAAAGTCCATCTGATAAAAAAAACCTTCAAAGGCTTCAGCAAAAGGGAACTAAAGATACACTTGACTGGGCCAGTGTCAGGGCTGTCTCTAAGCTAGAGAGAAGGGATGTTTGTGTAACTTGCCCCTCCACCCCATGCTCCCAAAGCAGTGTGTATAATAATGACTGAAAACGTTGTGGTTCACTAATTTAGTAAAGCTCTGCTAAAAGTCATGGTAATTTTGGGCACTGGAATCTGGTCCTGAAATGCACATCTTGTTGTATTCAGAGGTAATTTTGTTATCAGTGCCTCCATCTTAATAAGAGAGAAAGAAAAAGTAAGACAGGAAGCAAAAAAGAAAATTAAAATTACTCATTTAAGCTTAGAAAGCTTCTGGGCAGGAGCAGAAGGACCAATGGGAGAAAAAATGCTGGAAAAAAAGGAACAGAAAGGGGGATGATGAAATCCAGGGATGCAGGGAGGGAAAAGAGAGAAGTGAGACGAGAAGAAACAGGGAAGTGACAAAATAAAAGGGGAAGCTGCTATTTTAAGGAAATGGGAAAGGTGGCTATTATTGAAACAAAGCAAAAGAGAGGACAGAATGGGATTTTAAATGGAGAGAATAAATGAATCGATTTAGAGGGACTGTGGTTGGAAAAGGCAGTAAGAAAAGAAAAGTAAGCTGAAGAGAGAAAAGCAAGGAATAAATTAATTTCATCTTCACTGTTAAAGAATAAAAGAAGTTAAAATAGTGCACTTATTTTCCTCCCCAAGACATATACTCATCTGCTTGAGTGGTACTAAATGTAGGACAGTAGCAGGGTTTGCCATACAGCCTCTGTGAGAGTCTGTCCTCTAACCTCTTTTTTTTTTTAATTCCCTTCCATTTTTGGACCTTTTAAACCTCACAGAGATCCAACCCTTCCAGAGTGAATTTTATTCTCACTACTGTAGGTTTGGGGTTTTTTTAATTCACTTTTCGGGGAAACATTTGGCAGTAGCCCACAGATGCCCAAGGGGTCCCTAGAGAGCAGCTGGAAAGCCCTCATCTGGGTGGAGATGGTTGATGCTACTTCTACTGCAGATTGCTCCCATAGTTCAAGAAGTAGCAACCTACACCTTGGAAAAACTAGTCCCAAGTTCAACTTTGGTGTTAGTCCAGTAAGATGGGAAAATTATCTCAAAATTAGTATATGTTTTGGGGAACAGGAGAGTCTTACCACATAGATTCAGACCTGAATGTACCACATAGCAAAATTTATGATGAAGGTCAAGTCCCATCATAGAGATAGAGAATAATTTTTTTAGACAGAGTCAGAAGATCTGATTCTGGGCTAAGTTTACCACGCGATAACTCTGAATTCTCTTATGTGCGCAGGGAAAAATTTGACCTGTCAGGGTTACAGTAATTTCAAAACTTAACAAATTAAAACCACAAAACACACATAGAGACAGGTTTTACTCAGGTTATCACTACAATTTTCATTTATTTGTGTCTCATTATATTTTCACCAGACCAAATAGGTTTAATGGAACTGCATGACCATAAACCAACGTAGGATATGGATGGGACATGGAAGTTTTAATTGTGTTACTGTGACTGACATCCTGCTGTGGCATAAATGTTAAGACAGAAGAAAGCTACTGCTGTAAGGATGGGAGTCTGTTCCTCTGTATAACAATGTCTGTATCTCTGTTTAGCAAGGAGATAGCCACTTTTTAGTTTTAATCAAATATCTACAGTGTATGAAGTAGTGTCAAGGGACATGGAGGCAGGATTTGGCCAGAAAAAGGTAAAGGAAAGGATTGTTCCCTCTACTCTGGAGTCTCCTGGAGGCCTGCAAGAACAACACCATGAGGTGGTATTCAGCCTAATTTCTTTGCAGAAGGAGAAGAACCCAATACATGTCAGGCTGGGTGACGAGATGCTGTACCTGGTTTAAAGTGAAACAGAAATATGCACATGAATGTTACCTCTGTTAAAAGAGTGCTGTTTTGGGGGAGCTGTCCCCTGCAGTTTGTGACAAAAGAGAGAAATGAATTGGAAAAGGACCGATAAATGTTCAGAGGGAGGTAAATGAAAGATATTTTATGAGATGGAAAACTAAACTTGCAAGAACATCAGAGAATCTCATGGCTGTACTAGGTTACCAGGTTTTACTTTTAACTTCCTGATAGTCCTTTTTTTTTTTTTTTTTTTTTAACAAGAGTGTGATCCTGTGTCTTTACTGAGATAATTTAGCTTTGATTTTAAAAGGGAGCAGAGTAAAACGTGTATGACACAGTGGAACTGAGTTTATTTTTCATTGTGGTTTCATTTTCTTTTTTCACTGAAGAATTTCAAGCCAGGACATGTTTCGGTGGCCTAATCTCAAGTGCACACAGGAACAGTTTCTATGTTTGCTTTGCAGGGAGGAGCTGGCTCACTTCAAGAGAAGTTCAAGAATGAACACAACTGGTTTGCTGTCAGTTCTTTGTGCTGGCTGCAGCTCACGGGCAATAATGGTACCAGCAGTGGCGAAGCAGCACTGTATAGCAAACAAGTAGATGTCAGTGACCCTCAACAACAGGATTACAACACTTGGATTTCCAAGGTAGTTCTACCCACACTGAGGGAGGGAACTGCTTTTTTTCCCCTCCTTCATTATTCTGCAACATTGCTCTGCTTATCTGGAAAGACTCTAAATAAATACCCACTTCTGACACAGCTAGCTAAATAAGGACAGGCAGTTGCTAAATCTCTGTCGTAATTACAGCAGGCACCTGTTCATGGCCACTAAAACCGATGTTGCTAACACGTTTCCACAATAACTTCATGCTCAAAATTTTCCAACCAACTATCTTTTGGGAAGAAATTTTCCACATTCGGCCTCTGCTTAAGAGGAAATAGTTTTTTCTTCAAGGCTTGAGAAAAATGATGCCAGCTGTTCTTGAGCACAGCATGAATTATAAAGTTATGCCTCTGAAGTAAAAAGAACTTCCCAGGCTGCACCATGCTGAAATCTAAAGCTTGCTCTAGACCCTTCCGAAGAGCAAACTTTTTGCCTAGTGTTATGCTAGATGTTGATTTACCTCGATTAATAAAGATAAGACAATAAAAATGTCCTGAAATAGCTGAGAAAGACTTATCTATAGGTGAATGAAAAAAAAAAAGCTTGCAGCTCATACGAGCTGTAGATGGAGAGCTGCCAGGTAGGTCAGAGGAGTTCAGTCCTGCCCTCACAAAGTGCACTTCATTGTTCGAGGAGAACAGGGTGAGACTGCACTTTCCACAGGAGGGAAGCCAACGTCACTACTCCGGACTCCTTCCCCTCTCCACCAGATTATTTTTCTTTCAAGAGCAGGCAATTAAATGTAAAATAGGAGTGTTAAATTTGCAAAGTTGAGCATGCTGGCACTGGGGCATTTAAAAAGCTAAGTTTACTGCTCCCATCTGTGTGGCCAATATGTGCATCTATATACATAGATATACATCCAGGCAATCACATGGACATAGAGAGGAGATACAGAGAGACTTTCAAACTGGTAATAGAACTTCATATCCTTGACAAAATGCTCAAAGTAATCAAAATGTTCCAGAATATACCACTTGAATCATATTACCTATTATGAAAACTGGTACATTGAACATTATAAAATTAATTAACAGGTTGGAGCACTTAACTGGGATATACATTTTATATTTGAAGGTATACATTTTATACTGGATTAGTTGGAATATCCTCAAGCATGGGATACCCTGGTCTTTCCATGCCAAGTGCAGAGACTTGAAGACTGTCCTAATAACAAGTTTGTATGTATTATATATGGAATATTATTGTACTGGATAACACTGTGCACCTTTCTTGGCAAGCTTTCTGTGTCTCTCCTGGATAAATGTTTTGGGTTGTGTGTTTTTGTTGTTGTTGTTGGGGTTTTTTTGTTTGTTTTGGGGGGTTTTTTTACACATTTTCTAGCAGTTTGGGGGCTGTTAGAAGGCAATTTCTGTCTTTTAACAAACCAGGGGAAAAAAAAAAGAACTAAACAAAATCCCCTTCACCACAGCCACAACCGTATTTCCTTCTCTTCTGTAGCAATTCCCTGTTTTTTCATGAAATCATAAGGAAATCGTAGGCTTCTGTGTTTTAAGAAAAGTTTAAAAAACCCCCAACAAAACAAACAAAACCCCAAACTGTATTATTTTTAGCTTTCTGTTAATTTCATTAAACGGGTCTTTCCTCCTCACGGTAAAACCCGAAGCCGCCTTGTTCATATTAAATGAACTTCTAGCTGTCATGTCAAGTAGCACGGAGCCCGGGGGGAGGGAGGATGGTAAGAACGGACGGGGTGTTAAGCAGTTTTTTCCTCTGGAATACGATCACATTTTTCAGTCTTTTCGAAAACTACACAATCGCCCCTTCTTTTTTCTTTTCCTTTTAATTTTTTTTTTTTTAATAGTGACAGAGACTTTGATTTATTCTCAGAGGCAAAACAGCCCCGAGAACGAAACTCCCGGAGCCTTAATTAAAAAAAAAAAAAAAAAAAAAAAAAAAAAAAAAAAAAAAAAAAAGGGGGGGGGGGGCGTGGAGGAGGGAAGGAGAATGGGGTCTGTCCGGGTGCCGATGGTCTCCTTGGGAGAGCCGCGATGCCGCCCGGCGCGGCTCAGCGCGGCGGTCCCGCTCCGTGCCGTGCCGAGCCGCGCCGGCGGGNCGTTCCCCCTCGGTGCCGTGCCGAGCCGCGCCGGGGGGGAAGCCTTGCATCACCGCCACGGGCTCCGCTTCCCTCCTCCCTCTCTTTCGGAGAGGCTATTAATAGCATGACATCAGCCAGGGACTCGCCGCCAGAGTAAATACCAGCGCTGCCCGCTCGGCTATATAAGGGGGGTGATGCAACCGAAGCGAGCGGCAGAGGAGCGGGGAGCGGAGCGAGCGGCTCTCCCGGAGGAGGC
>VXAY01000172.1:3364446-3389661 GCA_013399855.1 Oxyruncus cristatus
GCACCGCGCGGTGGCGGCCTCGGCGGAGGGACGGCGCGGGCCTCGGGACCGGGATCGGGACCGGGATCGCCGGGATGCCGGAGCGCGGCGGGGGCGGCAGCCGTCGGCGGCACCGCGGGGACCGCGGGCACCGGGACTGGCGAGCTGCCCCGGGACGGCCCAGGCGATGAGAAATCCCGCACTGCCGCGCATGGGTTTATCTGTGATATTCACATAAACCGAGGGGGATCTCCCTCTGCGAGCCGGGCACATTCACTTTCCTTTCTGTCCCGGTCTTGACATGAAGTAGATCAGTTGCTAAACTGTTGCCTAACTAAATCAGGCGTGACACAACAGCAAACTTGTTTCAGAGACCGAGTTTCCTCTTGGAAATCAATTTTCCTCCTAATAACAGCATTTGAGGAGCTGGAAGGCAGCAGAAAATAGTTCGGGAGTGATGTGGGATGTCAGAAAGCTTAAGGTCAACCAGCGTGCACAGAGGTTGTGAACTGTAATTGCTCTTAATGCTGTTTAGGATTAACCTCAGTGGTTATCAGGGTTTATTGCATCAGCACCAGAGGAAAAGGAATTCGTATGAAGAAATAAAACCAAGAGGCACAACCAACCATCTGCAGCTAAGCAAAAAAAGAAAAGACTGAAAGTAGTCACTTTTATTATTAATAATAAACAAGAATATCCTTAAATAGTAGAAATGCACAGCTAGGAAGTTTGTCTCAGTTTAAAAATATTGTCAGATGAAATGCAAAAGCTCATGGTAGATGGAAAGAAACATCAGCAGAAGAACAAACAAGAAGCTGAGGGAGAATGAATGAATAAAGTTGCTTGAATCTACCTGAATTGGGAGGGTACCATGCACAGAAAAACTGTTCTCTTTAGAGAATTCCAAAAATGAGGATAAAGTAATGAAGTATTAACTCACCCTGGGAACAAGTTGTACTCTTACAGTTCAGGTCTGTGAAATGTTCAGCACCTTCAATGTCAGTACCTTCAGGAGTACTGAAAACAGCCCGGAGCACGGGTCCATGTGCATGGTCTAGCAAAGTAAACAGATTGTATCAGAAAGGCCACGATGTAATCACACTTTAAGACTTGATATTCTTATTCCTACTGGTTCCCCAGCCCTTACAAACCCAGAGAAAATGAGATAGTGGCTTATAGACAGAGGTACTATTTGTACTAAAACTGGGAAAAGTAAGGACAACTTGTTGCATTCTTTAATATAGTCAAATCCAATTTTTCTTCTTCTATTACATTCCTAGAAGATTTGTTCCTCAGAATCTGGAAGAATTCTGCCTTGTTTTTATAAAAAGGGAATCTATTCAGTTTACTGAAGAGTTTTGACAGAAGGCTGACTACTTCTGTTGTTTGTATCGTGGCAGCTCCAAACAATTCCAGTGGTAGACTGGAAGCCTACCCTACCAAGTCCTGCCCCAAGGAAGAACCCCAGGAAAGCAAACCAGTAGCAAACAGCTCTGCAAAATGTGACTCAGCTCACAGCAGAAATCCTTTCACAAGCCTCAGCCCCCTGGTAGGCCTTCCCTTCCCTAAAGTCCGAGCAATTAGAGGTGCCTTTCAGGATGTTTGGGAGGTCAGTGAGTTGTCTGGGCAGGAGAGCAGCAAGTATCTACAGTCAAGGACATTTTCTCATGCTCTGGGCGCCATACCACCCCTCTCTTTTACACTAGTAACAGACAGATGAGAAGTTCTGAAGCCATTGTAGGAGGGGTTTGTCGGTGCTTACGGTACACTTAGCACTAGCTAGTAGAAATTCACAATTAACACAATTTCTCAGGCACAAACATTCTCGGTTTCCTCTGGTGCCGCTGCTGACCTTAATTAAAAGTTCACCTAAACCGTAAAATAATTGAATAAACCACCAGAGCTCAAAAATTATTCACCCAACTAATTATTTTGTAGGCTGGAGAAACAGTTTTACTGTTAATTTGAGACTCCTGGTTGCACTGAATTATACAGAATTAACTTTGTTGAATGGAGCCATCACCAGCATCCAAGGAGACAGATTCAGCGAAAATAGCTGAAATTTCTGCTAGCAGTGAGGGGCTCAGAGTCATCCAGAATTAGCCTGTTTAAGTTAGTTGAATGGTTTAATGTCAGTAAATGGCAAGTAATACTGGGAGGACTTCAACTGGAAATTATAGAGCCACTTCTGACGTTGGAAAAGTGCAACTGGTAGCCTTCTGAGATTATAGGATTAAACTGTATCACTACTTTAAATGTGACTCATGAGCAGGGGCTTTCTGAAGAGAATTACATAAATTTCCCAAGGTCTTTATGAATAACAAATTTTTCCAAATAAATTCCCCATCTTTAATAATTATGGGTGAAATCCTGGCTCCTTTGAGGTCAACAAAAAGTCCTCTTGATCGCAGTGGAGTCAAGATTTCACCACCAGACTCTGGGAAATGTTCAGCTCTTCTGTGGTGACTGGGTGAGGAAAAAGTGAGGAAGACTGCAGCTGGACAAGGCATTTTCTACTAACTGGCAAGTCACTGTCCTCAGATTTTTATATTTACCTCACTTAGCGATGAACCAGATTCTATTCTCATTTACACCAGTGTGGATTTGCAGTGTATTTTTAGATATCTCTGAGCAAAATCTATCTTCTTGTCAAGGCACATGACCCCAAACATTTCTTGCTGTGTTGCTGAAGTAACGTACAGGGAACTGTGCAATTCTGGGTTGACCATGTGGAAATTTAGCTTACCCACAGTGCTACCCCAAGGCAACTATTTGCTTACCTGCACTAAGTTAATTATAATTGACTTTGCTATAATTATTATAGTTCTAAACCAGAGTAGATAACACATACTGTAATTATCCGTACAACTATTATAAAAAACAAACCCCAACCAAAACCTACGCACCAAAGAAAGCTGGAAAACCAACGTAGTAAACCTCAATTTAACACAAGTTGCTTTATGAACAAGGGAAGTATTACAATCTGTTTTCCTATGGATTTGCAGTTTTGTCTGTTGAACCACCCACGAAAGGTGCTCAGTTTTCTTCCAGATCTCTTATCTCACCTCTGCTGGGTGAGAGATGGACTGTGGCATGCAGAGATGTGTGCATCAGCCAGCCCACTGTGCTTGAATGACTGATTGCTGAGTTTTTTCTCTTTCTCCCTTGGTGGGATCACCAATTTTCACAAAGCACGTAGGGGACCTCTCTCCCTCCAAAACTGGCTAAAAAAATTAATAAGAACGACTAAAAAGAGAAAAGTAGAGAGCACTGTTTGGTAAGTTAGTTTCTTAGGAAACCTACTAGAATTGAGGTTTCTCCATGGGTTTACATTTGCGTAATTCCCCTGAAGTCTCTTCAATCACACTGTTTTATATCAGCAAAAGATCCAGCCATAAATATTTAAGAATTTCAAACCTCCCATAGAGGGCACATGAGGACAGTTTCGAATTTTACAAGAGCAAAGGAATGAAACAAACGGCTTCACATTTTTCATAAGTCAATCCCTCCAACTCAGTCCATGCTTTGGAGCTACAGAGCATGTATAGACTTTTACCTCTGTGCCATCTCTTACCATTGACCATTTTTCAGACCATTTTTAGAGACAGATCTACAACTGTATGTAAGACTAAGTGTGATAATTTTGTGACAGATCCTGTTGTGCTTAGCAAACTTCAACTCCTAGTAGAACTCGTTGAATTTTACGTAAATGTAGCCAAGATCAAGGTATGCTCTGTCCATTTGAAGCTGGAATTTGTGGTGGTATACCTCTGAGGATGAAGATACTCTTACTTTCTGTCTATGCTTTAAATAATAATACTACTTATTTGCTTTCTGATTTTTGTTCGCATTTTCTTTCTCTTCCTATTCACTCAATTAGCCTTTGCCACACATTACCAATTTAAAACTTCACAGTATATATACTTACACATTTTTTTTTTTAATATTAAGTTTCAGAAAGACCTAGAAATTGTGTCACGTGCTGGTGCTGTTCTTACTTTTAAATACTAACTTTGAATTAACCTAAAGTTGAAGTTTTTACTAGTGACCAAATACTTAACTGCTTGTCTCTAGTAAGAGATTGGGGCAGATGGGGAAGGGGGACTGAAGCAATGTAAGAACTACAGTATCATTCACAGTATGAAATATACCTCTAAGAGATATTATTTGCCTTTCTAAAGTTGTTGAAAGACTATTATTATTATCTCTTTTTTTATCTTTCAGCAAAATGATGGTCCAGCACTCAGGCCAGGTATCTGCATTAGAAGTCAGCGCCTCCGCAATTGTTCCCACTTTGTCCCCTGCAGGGTCACTGGGGTTTGATGATTTCACAAATTTAACCCCACTGGTGAAAGAGGAACTGAGGTTTGCCATTCAGAACAAGCGTCAGTTCCACAGGATGTCTTCTACGTCGGACACGGTGACGGCTTCTGAAAGGCCAGTTGAAACAGCAATGATGAAAACGGAGGTATGGCTCCTTAAATACAACTCCAGTGTGAATGATTAGCTCTCTAGTAAAGTTTCACCACAAGACCAGTACTTATATCAACTACAGACAACCCTCTCTACTATACTTGATTCTTTCTAGCATGCTGCTTGGCTTTCTGTTAAATGCTTTGGGGAAAACTTCCGGTATTTCTCATAGCTGGATATTTTATTTTTTCTTATCATCTAAGGACAATGTTTTACAGTGATTAGAACAAGTGCTAATCTGTTTTCCCTGCCTGTTTGTGGCTGAACTCGGAATAAGTCACTGCTGAAGTTCTATTTCACTAAAGACAGTCCAGCAGGACCCCCGGGGACTAGACTAAGTGGGACTAGCTGTGCTACGTCCATACTAGGTTTTTACTTTAAGATAATACTCTCAGTGAAAAACATTTCTCTTGAAAAGTGGATAAATAGCTTAAGTTAGGGAAACAGCTATACCTTGGTCTGAACCTCCACAAGAAACAAAACACAGCTTGAAGAAGTGGGTTAATATGCCCTTCTCGGTGCTGCCTTTAGTTTCACTCACTCTCGCTGCCTCATTCATGACACATCCTCCACTCTGCTCCCCATGCTCCTTGCTCCTTTTCCTCTCCTGGAGGTGTGGGGGTCAGTCTGAGGAGGCATGCAACAAGATTTTTGAGTGCTGTTGATTTAAAATGAGCTATCACATGGATTACATACATCCGAATTCCAGTCAGGTTTTAACTGACAATTCTAATGAGGTTACTACCCTTATACTGTACAGCAAACAAGGTCACAATCACATTTTTATGTACCTCCTAATGTGAACACTGACAACAGTATCCATGTTGATTTTAAAAATGCAGAAGTTAGCGAAATAGAGGTTTCATATTTACGCCATCTGATGGATTGTGCGCATCCATTTTTGTTGGACAGTTTTCTCCTGAAGAGGATGAAAGAAAGAAGAGAAGAAGGGAAAGGAATAAAATTGCTGCGGCAAAATGCCGAAATAAAAAGAAGGAAAAAACAGAATGTTTGCAAAAAGTAAGTGACTGGCAAGAATTTTTCTTAATTTGTCATCCTTCCAGGATCCAAATAGGTAGCATGGAGTTCTGTCATAGTAAGAAATACAGAAAGATGTCACCCAAAACTCTTTAAACCCTTCAAAACATTAGTTATAAAAAAATGGACATGCTATATGTTAAAACAAAACCTGGTTAAAAAGTGAAAGCGTGGTAGGAGTGAAAAGAGATTACTGTGTCAGTGATTGATCTTGTCTATTGGGATAATATTGATTTGAATGTGTACACTGAGCACAGAAAGAAGTAAAATCTCATTTCATAAAATATTCGCTATGAAGAGCCTGCAAATGCCAACAAGTAATTTCAGACTTATTTATAAAATGAGTGATGTGGTGGCTGACCTCTGAGTTCTCTGTCCTAGAAGCCCAGTTGTGTCTTCACCTCCTGTGCGGTGATACAACTTTGTTACAGCAGCGTCAGGTCTGTACCTGGGTATAACAGGCCTCTATATTCCTATATCTAGGGCTAGGGAAAAAAGCTATGTTCTTACTTTCTTAGCGTGTCCTGGGTTTACAGATATGTGACATGATGTTCCTGGGAGTTAAGAAACATCATAGATAATTTTGGGTCAATTTTTGACCCAAAAAGCTCAGAATAATGTTGCAGGAGATAGCAATAATGCTTTGGGTATCTGTCCCTGTAAGTGAACAGAAGTCTGAATTTGGCTTTCCAATGTCCATTACACTTTTCTAAAGGCCAGAGAAGGTAACTGTCAATTGTAGACTGTCAGTGACTAGGGAATGTATAGTTTCATCATTACAGCACACTAAGAACATGAGGTTTATTTCTCTGCTAGACATATGTTTTCCCACCAATAAAAGACCACAACTGCTAGCTAAATATTCCAACTAACTATTTGAACTACTCAGTGTAATAGTTGTGTCTGTCCTCTGTGACTAGGAATCAGAAAAGCTGGAAACAATCAATGCGGAATTAAAAGCCCAGATTGAAGAGCTAAAGAATGAGAAGCAGCATTTGATATACATGCTAAATCTTCACCGGCCTACTTGTATAGTTCGTGCACAAAATGGAAGGACACCTGAAGATGAAAGAAATCTTTTTATTCAACAGATCAAAGAAGGCACATTACAAGGTTAAGTGATATGGCAAACATGGAAATATTTATAAGTGTTTTTAACAACTACCAGAATCCATGGAGGATCTGACATAATGTGTAGGATTCTATTAGTCAAGGGCCTTTAGGAAGGGCAGGTTGCTTTCTTAAGTGGAAAGAATCATTTTGGCTTGGCAGTGATTCTTCCCCTTGGAAGATCTGGTCTCAATCAAATTGAAGAGCCTTCTGCCTCAAATATAGGTTTTGCACCTGTCATACTTGCTGTTCCTAGGAGCTACAGACAACAGCTTCAGAAGTTTTAGCTCTCTGCTAGTATACAGTATCTGCACTCACGACGTTTGTGCTAGAACACTATGACTTCCAGTGATGCACATGGTACAGACAGCTGTGCTGGACGGACACTACTTTTCCTTGTTGCTGATAGGGAAAGAAGACTGAGTATTTTTGAAGCTTCCAGGAGGATGGTTTCTGGCAGAATGTACTGATGCGCAGTGTTGCATTTTAACCTAACGCGCGCACACACACACACACACACACACACACAAAACCCCTTTAGTTCCAACTAAGCTTTGTCAATTTTTTCACAACACTTGTGTGGGTTTTTTTCTATGACTCATCTCAGTGACTGAATTGGAAGAGCCTTGTAGGTGTGACAAAGAAATGTTTCTTGCAAAACATTTGTGTGGCCTAGCTTGTATTTTATGAGTTATCACCTCACCTACTATCCTTTGGGGACTACAATTTTTCTTTGATTGCTAAAGAGCAGCTTGTACTATCATCTAGTGACTCGGTGAATTGGACCCACTGGAAAGAGCAAACTAACTATCGAGGAGTATTGATAGAGGTTTTGCTGAAGTAAAGAACTGCAGGACTGAATCCCAGGCTTGTGAACCTTGAAAAGGTGGTTTTTTTAAAAAAAAATTAATCTAGGATCTAATCCTACAAGCCTTAATTCATGCTATTAACCCTCATTCACGGAAGAGGTTCTGTGGATTTCAGAGCTTATACAGATAGCTCTTACGGGCATAAGAGCTTGACAAAGCTTTTTCCATCCTGGCCAGGATTACTTCCTTTGGCCAGGTGATTCAGAGGGAAAAATTATGATTGCATCTACATTTGAGTGGCAACTAGAGTCAATCAAAAATGTTACCTAGAATCTAAAGGAGGCAAGAGTTTTGATGTAGTGAATAATTGCTTTTATTTTTTATTAAATACTAACCTTGGATGTTTTTGGACTGGTAGAAGAGCTGCTGGACAAAACAGTTGGAGTTATGAGTGTTTAAATTCTGACGTTTCTGTGAAATTCTCAGATTGTTTATTTCTATAAAATATATCCTTACAACTTTTTGTAAAAGAAAATATTATCCTTATTTATCACTAATATCATAATGAGTAGATTTAATAAATACTGCGAGCAAGAGCAAACTGAAAACACAAGTGTTGCGCTGTCTTTTTACCTTCGGTGTTTAATATTATATATTCCTAAACTTCATCAGTTGTATTTGAGACACCGCTACTCAGAGCAATTATCCTTCATCTTTTTTGAAGATGAGGCACTGAGTATCTTGAATGATTGGGTGCAGATGTTATACCTTCCAAAATTCTGTATCTCCATCTGTGGTGTCTAACCATTTGATGTCACAATTTAAACAAAGCAGAATACAAATGGAGCTTACTGTACATAATATTTTACACCAGTTACGCAGTGTTGAAATTGTGTGTTTGTTCTAAAGGCTAAACTTAAAGATACCTCAGCCATAAGCTTCTTACCCTGCAAATTCCTCATGAGTCTATCACGTATTGTACCTGATCCTCATATGATCATTATATTCTGCAACAGAACTTCTTAGTACCTTTTCCTAAGATCTGGATATATTGTAATGTCCTATATCACATTTTAAATATGTACTTCATGCATCTGAAAAGTGAATGTATTACCAAGATGACATACTAGGTCCAATTCTGTCCTGAGAATCCATTATCTTTCTGTGTATTGGAAGGAAGTTCCATTGACTTCAGTGAGAGTTTTATTCACATCCTGTAGGCAGAGTTTGGAAACTGTATGGCAACTTCTCTGGCTTAAAGGGTGAGTTCTACATGTAATTGGGCCAGCTGTTTATCAGACAACAGGTATACATGAAGTGTGCTACAACAAACTTTTTGAACAACGTTCACTGTTATTTGACTTCTGTAATGTGGAAATACAAAACCAGGGCATCATCCCGGTATCGTACACCTTGGCTTTGTCTTTTGTGCATCAAATATTAGCAGATGAAACTCTCATAGCCAGTTATGAAGTGTTACCACAGAGACTAGAAAATAGTGACAGATTTCACGTGTCTCCCTTAGGGAATTTGTATGGTTGCTTTTAACCATATCACTGGTGACGCAGGCGTCATGCTTTTGTTGCTTGATCTTGTTTGCTCGGCATGCCAAATGTTAATATGGTACCACTACAATTGTCAGAAGATAATCTATTTTTATTTCTTTGTATGTGCAGTTGTAGCTGCTTTGTATTGCTTTTGTATGTGTGTGTGTGTGTGTGTATGTGTGTGTGTGTGTTTGTGCTCCTGCACACTACTCTGGAAATGATGGTACTCAAGGCCACCTGACTGTGCCCAGGAAAAGAGTGCTTAAAGAGCTAGACAGGAATGGTATGTTGCATGAGTTTTCTTAAGAGTGTATTTTATTCAGGAGAACCCTTAAAGTGCGTTAAAAGCAGTTTGTTTTCTATTCTCAAGTTTGTTTTGATACTTTAATAAAAAAGAATTAATATATATTTATTCATGTGTCATTTAATTCATTCTGAGTTTCAAGGTCCAGGAGCAACTTCATTTTATTAAAACAACACCAAGATATTAAAAAAGCAAACACATTTTAAATGTCTGCAACAATAAGTGTTTTGTAAAGTGAAACTGGTACTGTTTGTTGCTTTTCAAGGTATAAACAAAATTTTGTTGTTACGAGGCTGATCAGGAATTCCAGGCTAATTCCTTATTTGTAGCCTAGGGCTTAGAGTAAAGGACTGGAAATTAGAACTCCTAAACCTTTCCTAACCTTGCAACCAACCAGCTCATAGTTATTTCAACTTTCTGATTACCTAATGAGTTTAATGTTTTTGCTGCTTTGAAGCTTTCATATTTATAGATTGCTTTCTCTGGTTACATGGAAGATACTAAAGTAGTATGGCACGATTAGGGCTTTGTTGTTTTTCCTCAGTGTTGGTGTGTGTGGGGACAAACATGGGGAAAGATGAACAAAATGTTCTCTCCTGCTTTTCCAAAACTAAGTATCTACACACCCAAACAGAATTCCCTGTGTTTTGACAGCCGGTGATGTGGACAAAAACTTTTGGCTTTAGTCTGTTGCAAGCAGTCATAACTTGTAACACAGAGGCGGGGAGCTCCAGGGACCAGGAAATCCATTGCACTATTGCAAAATCCAGTTAAAAATATCCTCTGGAAGACCATGAGCTTGGCAATGTTCAGTGCTTACTTTCATTATTGGTACATCTGTTTACAGATGTGCAGTCCTAATACGTGTATTCACCCTTTCGTGGATTCTCCTATAGCTGCTTTCAAATTTTGCTTTTGAATACTCAGTTCACTTCCAAATTAGTAAATTTAAAAATCATCTGCCTGGCCTGTTTTAGAAAACCTCATCAACAGAGTTAGGGCTATGAATTCCTGAACTGATATTTTATAGAATTTTCCTTGAATGGTATGAGTTGAAACCGTGAAATCACCATTGATCCCTATGACATATTCCTAATAACATAATTAGTATTCCTTGAACAAAGTAATACATCATGTCTTCTCCTTAGGTCTTGTTCTAGATGTTAAATCTCAGTGTGTACAGGCCCATGAGGACCTCAGAGCATGCTGGACTTTACCCTGTACCTTGATAAGGAGCATCTTCTACTCTTTTTCTAGCTCTTCCCCTGAGGTAAAGGAATAAATAGCAGTATTGAAGATTGGTAGAGACAATGATTTACACTAGGCTGGAAATGTTTAATGAAACTGAATGGCAAAACATTTTATTTACAACTTTCTTACCTGGAACCATTATAATTTGAAGTTACTGATTAAAGGGATAGCTTTAAAAATCACTGATTCCTGGTTTTGCAAAAGAAACTGGATGTGTTATGGGTAATGAAAAGAAAAGAGTACAACTGTTTGATAGTAGCAATGGAGTTTTGAAAACAAAATCTAATTCATCTTTAAAAATTCTCAAATCCATAATGATGACTGTACCTCACATCCATTTATCTTGCTGGGTTTGGTTTCCCTGTCTCCGCCCCTTCAGCAGAGTACTGGTCTAGGTACAAGTCTCGTTCACCCCGGCCATTGCCAGATTTCCATGTTTGCCCAGTGCCCCCAACTGGAGACCCTGAGAAGCACCCCGGGATTAAAATGTGAGATAATATTAAGTCACCTAATTACTTAGTAACATTCTTCATTAGTTTGTAATGACACCAACATAGTATTTCCATTTCTATAATAAATGCCATTCCTTTTTAAGTGTAGTTAAGATAATGAGTGACAATATTTTTTAAAAATCCTGTTATTTAAAATTCATTTCCTTAATGGACACTCTGAGTCAGAACTGCTGACTCTAGGGACAAAAATAGTTATTTGCTAATTTTCAGTGCTATTAGATCTTCAAAACCAACGCAGTTTAAAAGAGAATACACTGGAATCTATTCTTGAGACAGCAGTAGCTCTGGTTGCACATCTTTATTACTGCTAACAGTGATGCATGAAACAAACAAAAAAACCCCCAACTTAAGTGTACAAGAGTGAAACTCAAAAAATTACTAGATCTGTGAAATGAATAAAGAGAAAATGTAAATAATCTAAGACTTGAAGCTGGAATAATTTTCTTCTTCTTTTTTGAGAATTTAGCATCATCGTATTTCTGGACTCTTTCAAAATACTTTGTGCACCACCATGCCCACTTAGTAGGAATGCCCACACAGCAAATAGCAGTGTGGAATAGCAGTATTTTTATATAAGCTAGCTTATAGTAGTGGGAACATCCCAGTGATGACAGCAAGAATCTCGGGACAGGCTAATTGATGCCACCGAGAGGACGAACTCTCCGTGCAGCCAGAGGACAGGCAGCTACTGGCATCTGAGGGAGCTCCTTTAAAGCCAACTTGGGTATCGTTCAGTTCCTCAGGTTGGGACATGTCACGTAGCTGCCTGCATTCCCTACTAAACAGCCCCACCAGTTCACACCAAAGGTCCACTCAGCCCAGTTTTCTTTCTACACCAGTGATCAAAAGCAGCTGTCCAAGGAAGAATAAGAACAGGGCAAGTACGCTTCCCTGGGTGCTTTCCCACACTCCGACTATTTTCAGCTAGTGAGTCACACAAGCTTGCCATGAGTCTTTTAGGTAGTACCCTTCCATAAATCTTTCTGTCAAGTATTTGACCAGTTTCTCATCCACAGTACCAGCATCTGCAGTAGCTTTTGGTGGTAAGTTCCTTAGGGCTGTCACCACTTAGAAGAAGAAAATAATTCCTTTTTTTTTTTTTCCACCCTATTCCCTATTACTCCATCTGACAGACCCACATCCTTGAATAGGAAGAGTGAATACTTACCCAACCTCTCCATGCCACATGATTCTATACTTATCTGTGTTGTTTCTTTTTCAGGAGAAAGACCCCCAGCCTATCCAGTCAATTTTGTATGTTTTTTTTTTTTTTGGTAGCCATTTTATATCCTTAATTATTCCTGTTACATTATCCACTTTTTCTGCAAAAATTGTGGTTTATCCAGTAGTTTAAGATAAAGTGACTACAAGTAGACATAGTATTCAAGGTGAGTTATGTATTAATACAACAGGATCTTCATGTTCCCCGTCTCTTTCCTAATAACTCCAGAAATTAGGTTTGATCTTTGGAGACTACCAAGCATGAAGTCTGACAGAGTACCACTATCTACCATAATGCCAAAATTTCCTTCCTGAGTAGCAATGGTAAACTCAAGCCCAACATTTTATGTATGATGCCAGGATTGATATACACTACCTTGTGTTTACTTGCATTGAATTTTATTTGCCATTTTAATTTCCAAATTGTAAATATAAATTCTTCCTGACAATCCTGCTTATCCTGAGTGATTTTGTACCATCATCAATATTCTATTACACTACTACCTTCTTACCAGATCATTATGGAGATGTTGAGAATGTGCAGGTCCCAGTAAATGTTTCCATGGAACTCCACTCCATGACCTACATCTGCTGGGAGAGTTCATCACTTACTCCTACTATCTTTTCTACCTTTTAATCAAGTCCTTATGCATGTATATGCACTTTCTTTATTCATAGCTATTCGGTTTCTTCCAAAAAAATGTTGTTGGGGGAATTTACTGAAATCCCTTTGAGATATCATAAAATGCATCTCCTGAATCTCCCCCATCCATGTTTCTGTCAACCCTTTCCAAGAATGCCAGATGTGTCTGTAAACCTGAATTTAATTTTACAAAATCCATTCTCACTCCCTTTAAATATACTGTATTTATCTAGGTACCTACTCATTCATAGTTCCTTTACTTTAACTCCCATTTATTCACCTGTTCAGATTACAGACCTATAGTTCCTTGAATTCTCCTGAAACATTTCATGGATGTTGGTGACACATTTGCCACACTCCAGCCCTCAGAGTGACAATTTTTTCGTTTGGGCCTTTTGGTGAAAACTTGGTTGGTTAATGCTTATTCTTCTCTAAATAGTCTCTTCAGTTTCAGACAGAACCTCTGCCTGTTTACTTCCCTTTGCCCTGTCCTGAAGAGGATTCTGACTGCGGAATGACACCTATTTCTTCAGCTTTTCAGTTCTCCGAGTGTTCCCTTTGTACCCTGATCATCAGTTATCACTAGACTTTCTAACAGATTAATTATTACTAATACATCTGAAGGATTGTTTAGTATTTATTTCAGCTCCTTTAGCCACTATTCCCTCTGCTTACCTCTGACAGGCTTCTGCCCTCAGTGCCATCTCCTACAATAGGGGTTTCACCATCCTCAATCATATTTGGAACTTTTAGAATCTGTCTGCTACTCCAAGATTTTCTGTGGCATTAAGGAGTCATTTCATGGGTACACATCTAATTACCAGATTTTAATTCCTGCCATGCTGCGTGACTTACACACAGAAACTACCCCATGCCTCAGTTCCTTCATCTAAAAGACAGGGATAAAACCCAGTACCATTCTTTCTGACACACTTTCATCCCTTACTTTTGTACACTGACTCTTTTGAGCAAGTCTTGTGAAGATTCACAAACTTCTGAGTCAGTAGAAAGCTACTGAAGAGAAGGGTAGATTTTACTGCCATGTAATTACCACTCACATCTGAGTAAAATCATCCCGACCACCTGTAATAAATCAAACTCCACTCAAACCCAGGAATACATTCACTATTTTGGGGCCTTTTGGGTTAGTTTTGGGGTGGTTGGGTGTTTTTTCATGATTTGTTGGTTTATTTATTTGAGGTTGGGTTTTGGGGTGTTTTTGTATTGTATTGTCTGTTTTACACTTTCTATAGGGACATCATGAGTGTAAACAATCTATGAATCAAATATACATTAGAAGAGAAAAAAATCCTCTGAATAAAACAAATACAACTTCAGTTACCTGGGTTACAGTAGGGTTACAGGCTATTTTCAAACCTAAGTGGAAAATAGAGATTTGACAGATTTGCTTGACTCCGAAGCATTTATTTTACATGCAGAATTACCCACACGTAGAACTAAAATGGTTCAGTCAGAGTTTTTCCTGAGACCCAGAACACACTTTTCTGTTACAGAAGAGCATGAATGCCTTGGATGCCATTATCCAAACCACACCTGCAGACATAATTTTCAATCCATTGACAATTGCTTGGTTAAGAGTTGAGATAAGAATAGGATAAATGGGGAAAACGTAAGTATACAGCAGTCCTTCCACTGAATGGAATGCAACTACCTTTCCCTGGCTAAGAACATGGATCCTTTCTCACCTGGTTTGGATAAGCACACTCCTCTGACGCTGGCACGGTGAGAACTCTTCCTCTTGTTTTAGTCTACTACAAATACTGAAACCGAATCACGTAGTGCTTGTAACTCCCTCATCTGTAGCTAATCCCTGTGGTTTTATGACACATTCTCCAAGTCCTAAATCTGAAATACATGTGATGGTGTGAGATCCTCCTTCCTCATGACTGTAGGAGAAGCCTTAGAAATACTACTTGTGTATACTAAGTTCAGAAAACAAGAGAAAATAAATTAAATTTAATTTCTATTCACATTTCATATTTAGAAACAAATGTTTTGCTTTGGTTTTTTGTACATGTGCTGGTCTTTTTCAAAAAGGATTTTTGAATGTCTGGGCTTGGCAATACCACATTCCCCTGTTGGCAGTAAAACTATCCATGGACAGAGGAAAGCGTGGCTAAGAAACCAGTTCTCTGTGCTGATTCTGAAGGGTTTACCAGTATTAGGTGCAAAGAAAAAAATCCTTAAAATTAATAACAAGAGAAAAGAAAGATTAATTTTTTAAAAAACCCACCTTTCAAGTAATACCATGCCCCTCTGCACCTAGAAAAAGCAGCGTAAACCACTCTGTTTTATGTTTCTCTGTTGTTGCTTTTATCTGAGTTCCTTGGCCACATTTTTGACCCTCCTACCTTCTGTGCACTAACACTTCCCATCTTTCTAGAACTCAATACTCAAATGAAGAGAATGTTACAAAACTGGTTTATAGCACACAGCAAAATAGTTCCCTTAAAGAGAAAGGAAACTATTCTACAGGAAGCTAAAGCAAATATTAAATTGCACAAATACTTACTCAAAAGGAGGAAATGCTACAAAAACCTGGCCAAGAAAACCCAATACACTTTCCATGGACAGCAATAAGTGCACCAGAGAAGAAGGACATAGGGCATAGAACACAAACAGAGGGCCATTTTTCATCTCTTCCCAAAAATACAGTGCCACTATTAAAAGACATTTCGTGGTTGGTGTTTTTTTTTTTTTCAGGCACTCTAAGATTTGTTTAATTGTCTCATAATCCAAATTGCTTGCGCAGTGCCTCACCAGCATTTATGATTGTTGGAACACTTGTGTAACAATTTTGTTAGGCAGAAAAAAGATCACTCTGGACACTCCTAGCTCAGAAACAGCAATGCAATTATTATATTCTGAAAACTAGTTTCCCTCTGAAAGCTGACCTGTCACAAGTAAAAGCAGAAGAACAGAAATTCTTTCACAACTGATCCCTTCACTCTGAATATTCATGGACACTGAATGCACTATGGGATCCTATTCTCTTTTCTGAGCCTCTAGTTCTGCTGCTCACAGACATTTAATCGGTGTCCTAGCTGCTGAGATCCTATCCAGTTATGTCTGGCATTCCAGACTGCTCCTTAAGTAGTAAAGCATTAGCATACTACTCCTGTGCTGCAAATGAAAGAAGGATATGAATGCAAGGGCTGGACAAGACATCCTTCCCAAAAAAACCCTGCTAATGTTGATAAAGAACCTTGAGTTTTAAAGAGAGATTTTGACATCCGCAGCCCACACTCTACTATGCGCTGTCTCCATAGTCATTGTGGAAAAACCATCATAGTGTGAATTTATTAAGCAAGCCTTCTAAATAAACACACAGCTCCCATGGCATAGCTCCACACCCCTACCTGGAAGTGTTTAAGGCCAGGTTGGCTGAGACCTTCAGCAATCTGGTCTAGTGGAAGGTGTCCCTGCCCATGGCAGAGGAGTTGGAACAAGATGATCTTTACGATCCGTTCCAACCCAAACCATTCCATAGTTCCATGAAATGTGTGTGTTGTCAGAATGAATGCCACATTAGATCCTCATGGTCAGACAGGCAGGCACATTCCCACTCAGAGCACATTTCTAGAGCTATGAGTCTGTGCAACTCCACAGAATGAAAATACAAGCGATGAGGCCTGATGTTTGTGCAGGGGCGGCCAAACAGAAATTCAGGGTTAGGCAGCAGAGAGTTGGAATTATGGCTTAAATCCTTTTGGGGATTTAAGTGCCACTAAGGTTCTTTAGTGCTTGGACTAAAATTCAAGCACTAAAGACTATTTCTAAGTATGGATAAGCATATGCATTAGTAAGGGAACAGAAGTTAATGCCCAGTTTCCTTTAAAATGAATTCTGTCTAAAACACTCAGTTAATGTTTTTAGATCACCGTAGTAACATGATCAACATTACCATAGTAGCATCTTATATGGAAAGACAGATCACTCCAACCTCATGAAAAGGTAATTCTACTTCTATGACTCATGGTAATAAATCCACACTTGTGGAGTGAAATGGACAGTCACCAACCATCCTGAGCTCCCAATGATGTCAGGTTAGTTGGCTATTCAGTATATGTAAATTTGGAAAGAAAAAAACCTGAACCCACAGTACATGTCATACTTAAATTTATAACCCCCAAAAGTTCAGCCTGTTCTGAGCAATTAACACAAAATTACTGCCACAGCTGTGAAACATTAGAATAAATAACCCTTTAAAAAGATACAGATGTTAAATGTGTGTGCGCCTTGGAGAGTCATGTTAAACATTTAAAAATAACCTCCGTGATTATTGGTGCATTTAGATTTTATAAGATCTAGGACTGGCAGAGGACTCTGTGGTTCTTGTTCTGTACCATACCACATGTGTGATCTGGATTAAATTTCAGAGGGAGGTCTCTTTTTGTCCCTTCCAGACTTTTACTTAGTAAGAGTGCAGTGAGCTAAATTCAGAAGTAGGGTAGGCATATGCAATTCCAAAAACTGTGTGGGTCAAATTTAACAGTGGTACAAACTATAATGCCGGTGTCCAAGAGAAGTAAATCATTGGCTTAGTGGTAACTCTTCAGAGTATGTAAGATGAGAATCAACTTACAGATGATATAAACTGTTCACAGATAGGTACTGAGCAGAGTGACCTGCACAAAATTAACACGTACAGGTTTATAAAATGAATACAGTAATATCTGCCTTATGGCAAAAAGCAACAGTATCAATGGCAGTAGCAGATTCAGTAACAAGCACTGTGACAGTGGGTTTTAAGTTTTCCTTTAGAGCTCTCAATTATATATATCCACCCTCCTCACCAGGTAAACTACAGTTTTAAGCCGAAAAACAAGTTCCGTCTCATCCCAACAGTGTCACAAAAACTGTTCTGGCAGAGAAAGCTGAAGGCCAAGAGGGAAATAAAGCATTTCTCTTGCATTCTGTCTTTCTGAATAAGCAGAACTTGCAAGTGTTGTAGTACAGGGCAAGAGAAGTGAGAAAGCTGGAGTTTTCCCTCCCTGGCACTTTTTCAGTCCTAGCCTCATCATAGCCCCACCTCCCTACTCAAAACACAAATCACCAGCACATCTATCAAACAATTCTCTTTCCTGCAGCTCCCAAGACTCCCAGCTCAACTCAAGTGTGTAACCAGTTCCTTCAAACTTGGCCACATTTCCCACCAGCCTGTGGTGACATAGATAACTAACAAGAGTTTAAGATTTAGTAGTTCTCCCCAAATACGTAGCTTGTCTTCCCCCATTTCTTCCTTCAAAGCATCTCCAGTACACTTGTTTTGCATGTTTGATGAGTGCTGAATTAGCTTCAGTTACTGCATTTTGCCATATCCTCCTCTTTTAGGAATAATTTACACACAATAAGAAACTTACACCATGATATAAGTCATTGTTGAACTTGTCTCAGTCTGCATTGCAATGAACACTGCTTAGAAACCACACATAAATTTGTGGCTTTCTTATGCCACCAAAGAGTAGACAAATACAAAGTAATGGACCATTCTTTGAAGTGCTAAAATCCTGTCTAGAAAAAATCAGACGTGGTACAAAGAATTGTTTCAATTCCCAATTTATGAGTGGGGACAAGGGAGGTTTGGTCACAAGGTAGTTTTCCCATTTTAAATGGGTAGGGATCCCAGCCCATGAAACTTGCTGGGAGATCTACAGTATTCCACACATTCTCATTCAGTGAAATATTTCATTACTAAGAGTGAAAACTCTTTTGTTTTTAAATAGAAAAAAATAATCCCTTAGGAAAAAAAAAAAAAAAGTAATGAGCAAAAGAGTCTGTTTCAAACTTTTGGCACTAAAACCCCTATTGCTATTGTTTTACAACACCAGTTTTAGCCTTCAGTAAACTCTAACTGCTACATAACTGTTCCCACTGGACAGGAGCAAACAAATCCCTGTAACGTAAGGCTTTGCAAGGAGCAAGCAGCCCATTGAGTCCAGCCTCAGCTTCTTAAGCGTTGGACCAGACAGAAAGGTTCTATTACCTCATCTTTCATCAATCTGTCAAGAAACAAACCAGAGCAAAGTTATGCCCTTCAGCCTTTCAAACAAATTCTGACCAATCTATACTTTAATTGGTGTGTGCATGGTTTCATTCATCTCCCAGAAGAAGGTGTGATTTTCTTGCTAGTGTATTTCAGAAACTTGACTGTAAGTTTTTAGATGGTTACACACAGCTAGAGAGCCAAAATCATAGATTTTAATCAGTGAACAGTTGGTTCCCAGAATCATGGAATGGTTTGGGTAGGAAGGGACCTTAAAGACCATCGAGTTCCAAACCCCCTCCCCTGGGCAGGGACACCTCCCACTAGACCAGGTTGCTCCAAGCCACATCCAATCTGGCCTTGAACACTTCCAGGGATGGGGTATTCACCACTTCTCTGGGCAATCTGTTCCAGTGTTTCACTGCCCTCATGTTAAAGAATTTCTTCCTAATATCTCATCTAATCCTATCTTCTTTCATAGAATCATAGAATCATCAGGGTCCTAAGAGACCTTCAGGATCATCCGGTCCAACTGTCCACCCAGCACTACCACTCTAACTCTTAAACCACTAAACCATACCACCCAGTGCCAGACCCAGATGCCTCTTGAACACCTCCAAGGATGGTGACTCCACCACCTTCTATTCCAATGGGTAACCTATTCCAATGCTTGACCACCCTAACAGTGAAATTTTTTTCCTAATATCTAGTCTAAATCTCCCCGTCCTAGTTTAAGACCCTTTCCTCTTGTACTCTAACTGCAGGTGCGGCAGAAGAGACCCCACCTCACTACAACCTCCGACCCCACCTCACTACAACCTCCTTTCAGGTAGTTGTAGGGAGTGATGAGGTTCACCCCTGAGCCTCCTCCTCTCTAGGCTAAACAAACCTAGTTCCCTCAGCCTTTCCTCGTAAGACGTGTTTTCCAGACCCTTCATGGGCCTGGTTGCCTTCCTCTGTACACACTCCAGCACTCCATTGTCCTTTTTAAAGTGAGTGGCCCAAAACTGAACACAGTACTTGAGTTTAAAGCCCCTTGTCCTATCACTACCTGCCCTTGTACAAAAGTCCTTCAAGCTCTCTGGCAGCCCCCTTTAGGTAGTGGAATGTGCAATAATGTCTCCCCACAGCGTTCTCTTCTCCAGGCTGAACAACTCCAACTGTCTCAGCCTGTCTTCATAGGAGAGTTGCTCCAGCCCTCTGACCATCTTTGTGACCTCCTCTGGACTCACTCCAACAGGTCCATATCCTTCTTGTGCTGGACACTCCAGACCTGAATGTAGCACTCCAGGTGGGATTTTAAAAGAGCGGAGTAAAGGGGAACGAAAACCTCCCTCGACCGACTAGCCACACTGCTTTTGATGCAGCCCGATACACAGCCGGCTTTCTGGGCTGCAAGAGCACACTGCTGGGTCATATTGAGCTTCTTGTCCACCATAGCCCCCAAGTCCTTCTCCTCAGGGCTACTCTCTATCCATTCATACCCCCCAGTCTGTATTTGTGCTTGGGATTGCCCTGACCCAGGAGCAGCACCTTGCACTTGGCTTTGTTGAACTCCCTGAGGTTTGCATGGGCCCACCTCAAGCCTGTCAAGGTCCTTCTGGATGACATCCCTCTCCCTCCAGTGTGTCTATTTCACCACACAGCTTGGTGTCATCAACAAACCTGCTGAGGGTGCACTCGACCCCACTGTCCATGTCGCTGACAAAGGTGTTAAGCAGCATCAGTCCCAATAATGATCCTTGAGGAACGCTACTGATCTCCACTTGGACATCAAGCCATTGACAGCAACTGTTTGAGTGTGGCCCTTATCCACTGAGTGGTTCATTCACCCAACCCATGTCTCTCAAATTTAGTGGAAAGGATGTCATGCAGGACAGCATCAAATACCTTACACAGGTCCAGGTAGATGACATAGTTGCTCTTTCCTTGTCCATCACCACTATAACCCTGTTGTAGAAGGCCACCAAATTTGCCAGCACAATTTGCCCTTAGTGAAGCCCTGTTGGCTGTTGCAAATCACTTTATTTTCCATGTGCTTCATCACAGTTTCCAGGGGGACCTGCTCCTGTGTCAAGAACAGAGGTCACACTAACCAGCCTGTAGTTCTGTGGGTCTTCCATTTTTTACCTTTTTTTTAAATGGGCTTTTTATTTCCCCTTCTCCACTCAGTGGGAACTTCACTGGACTGCCATGACTTCTCAAGTATGAGCCACTTCCTTTGCCAGTTCCTTCAGGATTTGCAGATGTATCTCATCAGATCCCATGGACTTGTGCACCTTCAGGTTCCTTAGATGGTCTTGAACCTGAACTTCTCCTGCAGCAGGCAGTTCTTCATTCTCCAAGTCCCTAAAAATCTGGATTCATTTTCCATAAAAATCTTGGAGGTAGACGTTTCTTCATAAAAAGAGGCAAGAGGATTCTCTTTGACTCTGCTGTCATGAATCTTCATTTACTTAATAGAGCAAAACATAGAACATTATTTTACCAGAGTAAAAACAAGACAAATGATTGCAAACATCCCCTGCAGAGACATACCAGAAATACTTATTAGACGGAATGATTCTAGAAACTGAAGTTTGGCTCTGGAGTTTATATCCTACAGTCCTGAGCTGGTAAAAATGGGAAATTGTGCCAAAAAGTTATGAGACTATTTAAGGCAGAAGAAAATATATTCATCTGCTTTTTAAATAGGAACAGACATAAAGAGCAACATAATCTGCAGACAAAAGTATGAGAGAAAAATATAAAAAGAGAAAAATTATTTCATGCCCACTCAGAAATTAATATTCCCTGGAGATGTCTCTGAGAAATTTCCCTGAAGTACCCTCACTTCTGATAAATCATAGGTCAGAATACGCAGTCTGTGGATGAACACAGTTTCTTGCATCTGTTTTGACTTCTTTAAGGAAAACAGTCACCATCCACAGGAATAAAGATAATGAAAGAAAGTATTAGGGACTGTGGACAATTAGAGGGAAGGAATAAAATCTGGAATAATTTCTTTTCATGGGCAATATGAGTTATGAAGGTTTTGCCCCCCAGAAATACAGACTTCAGCACAAATGAAACTGATGCCTGATTTCAAGAGACTAAAAAAAAGGGGGGCAAAATTCAATGCTTGCAACCTAGACTTCTACTAGTCCTCTAAAAGGTGGCTTGGTTCTTGTACATAATTTGATTGCTCAAACCCAGAAATGCCCAGTTCATATGGAGACCTTTTAACTCACACGTATACATAGCCCTTCCACTGCTTCAGCACAAACTGTGAGCATGCTATGAGTAGCACAACGCTGAATCACAAAGCTGTGGGCTATTTCATTTCTAGTAAAGATAGTGAGAAATAAGATAGAGCCCAAACGTAGGGTTTCTATTCACAGTCTCCTTCTATGAAATGTGGTATTTCCAGTATGTGTTTCTCAATCAAACCATCACTAGATCAGCTCTTGTGAACAGCTCAAAGACAGTAACCAGATACTTGCTGTCTGCATAGTAGGCAACACCAAGCAGAAGTGAAACAAGCTTTCAAATGCACTTTACTCACAGCAGCTCCATTCCTTCTCCCCCACTGACTAAAGATAGGACAGCACATTAACACTTAATATCCAAGTGTAACTAGCCTTTCCATTTCCTCTCCCATCCTCCAAACAACAAGCATAATTCTTTGAAACATTACGTGTTTTGCTTCTTAGATAACTCAGCACTGTGTCAGCAAATGACAAGCACAAGTGCTGGCGCCAAAAAGATGCAGTTATTATACATGGCTTGTGAGAGACCTTTACATATTTCTGGAATTAAAATATAAGTCTGTATTGCATCATCTGAATGTGATTCTAGTATTTTAGTTAATTTGAAACAGCGTTGCATGTAGTACTCTGTAAGGAGTTTGGCTCTTTAATGGTAAGCCAACATTAAGCAGATACTTAGTCTAGCCACACCAAGGCTGCTGGAATTTCTACTGGAATGAAGATTATTCTCTTGTAACAGTGCTGGTTTTGGCTGCTTGCAGCACGCTGGGCAGAATCATCAGAAATAGATCATTAAAACTCGACACGTTCCCAAAAGTCAGAGAGTTGGGTAGGCTGGAAAGTCATTTATACATTTTCTACTTTTATCCAATATAAAAATTTGGTTACTATGGCCCAAATCCCACAGCAGGTTGCCTTACAGCAGCTCAGCAATATGCCAGCCCCCCTCGTTGGCAGGGGGACCCTCCACTGCTTGGTCAGGGAGGATTGGCCTGCAAGGCTGGGGCCTGACCTGAGCTTCAGGTTCACCAGGAAAAGGGGCCTGGATCATAGGTTCATAGAATCATAGAATGGCTTAGGCTGGAATAGAGTTTAAAGTACCAACTCCCCTGCCGTGGACAGGGACACCTCTGGCTAGACCAGGTTGTTCCAAGCCACATCCGACCTGTTCTTGAACACTTCCGGGGATGGGGCATCCACAGCCCCTCTGGGCAACCTGTTCCAGTGCCTCACCACCCTTACAGTAAAGAACTTCCTCCTAAAATCTAAACTAAAACTACTCTCTTACTTTGAATCCATTCCTCTTTGTCCTGTCAGTACATGCTCTTGTAAAAAGCCTCTCTATCTTTCTTGTAATTTCTGTTCAGGTACTGGAAGGCTGCAAACAGGTCACCCCTAAGCTGTCTCTTTTCCAGGGTGAACAAACTCAATTCTCTCAGCCTTTTGTCGTAGGAGAGGTGCTCCATCCCTCTAGTCATCTTGGTGGCCTTGTCTGGACTTCGTCCAACAGGTCAATGTCCTTCCTCTGCTGGAGAACCCAGAGCTGGATGGAGCACTCCAGGTGAGGTCTCACCATAGCATAGGGGAGGGACAGAATCACCTCCCTTGCCCTGCTGGCCACGCTGCTTTCGGTGCAGGCTGGGATCGGTTCTCACGGTTCCTCGCCGTAACCCCAAAACTCCAGCCTTGAACCGAAAGCCTTTCACTTTCCGCTGCCGCCGGGCGGGCTGGCCGCTCCGCCGCCAGGGGACACTGCGGGCACGGCTTCAGGACACGGCGGGACACGGGGAGCCAAGCGGCCCGGCCCCCAGGAGAAGGGGCTGCCGCCCCTCCAGCAGCTCCCGTGGCCGCCGGCGCTGCCGACCCGCTCCCTTCCTTGCCCCGGGACACTCGGGCAGCGCTCGGCTGTGCTCCCCGGGAGCCTCTGGCTGGGCGGCCGGAGGCTGCTGTCCAGATCCTGCTGTCCAGGTCCTGCTGTCCAGGTCCTGCTGTCCAGGTCCTGCCCGGCCAACGCTCACGGGAGCGGGTGGATGTCAGCGTGGGAGCGCAGCAACACGGGCTGCACGTCCCGGTGTGTAACTTCCAGGCATGTCCAAACCGCGCCGCACTGTGGCACGTACGTGGGACTTCCCCTCAGTTCAGCGAGCCCAGATCCAGTAAATGAAGATTCTGACCCTGCTAGTTGTCTGGATGGAGAGTCCCTGACGGCAATTTATAGACTGTATTTCGTGACTGATGAAATATGGTCGCTGGGATTTTCTGAAGCTTTCAGTTAAAGCCCAGCAAGCTGTCTTTATGAGGGTGGAACATGAAGATGTCAGCAGTGACAGGCAGGGAAAAAGTCTATGCCCATTTAAGCCTATTCCACTGCGTGATAAGATTCCAAGCATCTCAAACCATAGCTACACAACTATTGTTATACACACACACTGAATGGAAGCAGTGGACCAGAGTTACAGATAACCATCAAAGAACCCTGAGCCAATACCTTAAACGTGTGTCCTCAGAGCACTAGCTCAAAGCCCTCAAGTGGGATTGTTATTGCAGCAAACACTGGCCTTTATAGCACGATGATTGCTACACACTGATCTCTCTGAAGGCACCTGACTGAAAATGCTGAACAGTTGTGCAGTTTCCTCACTAGCACTGTTCCAGTGTAGCCCTGAATAACAAGAATCTGAATAATTAGCTCTGCTGCTCAGCACAGCTAACTATCCCATCCTGCCAATTCATCTTCATTGCTTCCCATACATAGGTTTTTCGTTTATTGTGTGCTGCATTGTGCCACACACACTTGCTCTTGGGTTTACAGGTGCCTCCAGAGAGCAAACATGTACAGCAATCTAAAAAAGTAAGCAACTCAGAAGAGAGTATGCGTAACAAATCACATAAGCTCTCTGTAGGCACTTTAGTAGAAAAATTGGGAGGCAGCTCAAGGGATAGTTTGATCGTTTTAAAACAATAACCTGGTCTTCTGATTCTGGTATAGAACTGGCAACTTCTGGCAAGAAGTTAGAAACAAACATCTCCAAGGTCATCTTGGCAGGCGTGTCCCCTCCCTCCCCCCCCCCCC
>VXAY01000172.1:3389725-3406171 GCA_013399855.1 Oxyruncus cristatus
CCACGGCTGCCCCCCCCCCCCCCCCCCCCCCCCCAACTTAAGCCTTATTATCTTTGAAATTAAACCCAAAGGAACACGTAACTGCTTCTTAAAAGCAGACATGCAAACTCACTAACACAATGGCTAAATGGAAAAACATTACCCCAAATCATTCTCTCTTGGTTGGAAGCAGAATATATTTCTCTTTTAAACAGCTTTATCTTAAGGCTTTTAGTATCTTACTTTTACAGCTACTTGTCCAATTTGTAGCCAGCATTTCATTCACTTTTCAGTCAATGCTTGGAGTCCTCTTAGAGAGACACATAAATCCTGGACTGCACTGATCACACCTGCTCAGCAAGAATAACACATATTCAGGGGCTGTCCACCAAAAGCCTTGTCCCCTAAGGCAGCAAGCTTGGTGTAAACTCTGAAGGATTCCCCGTGCATCACTTTTCATGTGATTGTTCCAAACTCTTAGACAATACTAGAGAGGGTAAGTCTTAACAGAATTTATAGTAGCCAATTGGTTTTATTTTTTTTTATGATTGTCACTGGAAAAATCAGAGAGAACTGAAATATGGGGTATGTATGGGAAATTACACAATTCTCTAAAAATGCCTAGTATTCTGAGTGTCTTTTTGGGAGCTAAATGTCTCCTGAGAGAATTGTTAATGTTTTCCAGCTCCCAAGAGAATCACGTGGAACATATTCCTGCATGTCATAGACTCACATGTCACCTGGGAGTCCTGACTCATTGCTTGGGTATGCTGTTCTGTACATCAGACACTGTGTAAGGCATGATTTTTCCACTGTACATTATGCAACTTCTTCTGTAATAAAAGCTGTATGAGAAAACTACAAGAAGCACTTGGTTCCAAGTGAGCTTATTCCATTTCATTTGTCCGGGCCAACCTTTCCACAGAGTGGTGTATGGATGGACTGCCTATCCTTCCTGATTCATAGAATTCAAATGCATTGTGCATGTTGTGCTAACTCTACTGCAAAGGCTAACTTAGGCTTTTGAAATGCTGAAAAATTTATGAAGGGTAACCTCTTATCGGGTATCAAGCCAGTACTGCTTCAGCAACTATTAAGATAGTGGTGAAAGTGATTTATCACTTAATGACTTCTCTTGAAGGTATGAATTTCTTTGAAAAGAGAGACAGGTGTGACATCCAGAGGTTCTCAACATACCCAAGATGATGATGATATCATAAATATCTCTGTATACAAGATAAAAACCTCATCATTTTAATCACAGGAAAACTTACAAATCAGTCATTAATTCTTCCAATGATTTCTCTACCTTGTTTATTCCCAAAGGAAACTGGAGAAGGAAAGGAATTTTTTCAGGTTATTGCATCCGAACCAAAGAAGTTCCAGAGAAATGATGAGCACTAAGAACATGGCTCTGAGTAACTGGCTAGTTCAGCCTAGAGAAGAGGAGACTGAGGGGAGAACTCATTTCAGTCTTCAACATCCTCTTGAGCGGAAAAGGAGGGGCAAGTATGATCTCTTCACTCTTGTGATCAGTGACAAAACTCGAGGAATGGCATAAAGCTGAGCCAGGGAAGGTTTAGGTTGCATGTTAGGAAAAGGTTTTTCACCCAGAGGGTGGTTGGGCACTGGAACAGGCTCCCCAGGGAACTGGTCACAGCACCAAGCCTGACAGAGTTCAGGAAGCATTTGGACAAAGCTCTCAGGCACAAGTTGTGACTCCCGGCATGTCCTGCACAGGGACAGGAGTTGGACTCGATGATCCTCATGGGTCCCTTCCAACACAGCATATTCTATGATTCTGTGACCTGTGTGAAAGTGGTCAGTTCAGGAAATGAGTGATAACATCCCAACTGCCTATTAGTGTCCAGGAGTTCAGCCATTACTAAAGCATGTTAACAAGGCAGCTGAGATATTTATGCAGCTATCAAATGACGGATGACCTGTCCAGTTTATATATACAAATGTTGGATGCCAAATGAGGGTGAAGAGGTTCACAACACAAAGTGTTCAGTAGCAAGCACGACCTCCTAATTCAAGGCATTCCCCTGCCTTTACTTCTGTCTTTCCATCATGGCAAGCTCTCCTCTTTCAGCTGTTTGATTCCTGCTGTTTGGCAAGTCACTCTGCAAAGAGGATGAGGCAACTGTCACTCAAAAAAGCTCTTTTTTTCACACAAGGTTACTTTTCAGCCATCTACAGTTCACTGACTGGGTTTATTACACAGCCTATAAACCTTGTGCTGGCAACACGGGGAGGGCAGCAATGTGGGAAAATGGTGGCAACGAGAGGTTAAGACCTGCTTTAGATGGTGTTGCCACCCAGGAAACTGTATGTGCACCTACTCTCTCATGCAAAGGATTGCTATTAATGCTTTTGCATATTACATGCACACACTCCAAAAATAGACTCAAACAGTGGTAATATGGCATGAAATTCTAGCCTAGTTAGTTTTCAGAGACAACCAAAACCCATTTTTAACTCCGGATGTCTGAAGTGTCTGCCCTTTCCCTTCCTCTTTCCCCACTCTGAGTAGGAGCTGAGCACCTTAGTTGAAACCCTGGCAGAAAGGCATTCCCTGATGACAAATCCCACTGACTTTGGGGGTGGGGAGGGGCAGGTTTCACTCTGGCACTTCTCAAAAGTTTAAAGCCAGAAGTGCTCACTCTTTGACTCCATCAGTAATAAACCACAAGTAAGCATACTGTGATGTCTTACCTTAAAGCATCAGTGGCCTTTCAAAGGAACCAAGGCATTTGAGTGAGAACCAAAGTAGGTTAAGGAGAGGTATGTTCCCTTCTGTCAGTTCTGGTAATCAATGTGCAGAGGAGCAGAGTGACATCCATGCAGTAAAAACTGTGGCTACTAAACTTACCAGAAACAATTTATCAGTGCTCTTACTCAGCTGGAATGTACCTACATAAACACCCCTACCGAAATCAAGTTGTAAACTAGTTGTGATCCACACTAATTTTCAAATTTGTTTGTATTGCCAAGATGGCATAAAGGTGTGGTATGGGGAAAGAAGCAGGTGTGATGTTTTACATTATTATTTAAGTTATTAAGACCATGATTTTGAAACCAGTATGACAAATCATCCAAGTGCTTGACAACATATGAAGCTGTTTGCAACTTTCCATAAGATTTTGAGAAAAGCTAGACTACAATGTGCAGCTTCAGAGCCTGAATATGAATCCATGCATGCAAAATTCTTTTGGTCTCAGTGGGAGTATCAGAACAAAATTAAATGAAAATATTCAGATTTGCTAACTGCAGTGCTGAAACAATAATGCAAGTCTTGGTTTGCAATCTAAGAAGATCCACTTTTGTGCCAAATACACATAAATTAAACTCACCTCATACAATTCCCTGAGTGGACTGAAGATTGAAAAGAAGTCTGTTCCATCGAACTACAGAGAATAACCTCAGAGAACCAACCCTTGGTTGCTAATTGAATGACATCAGAAAGCAGCCATCAAACGTATTCTGCCAATTTCCTAGACACTGGAGAGTTTTGTCAAGAGTTGCATTAAATGGTCTGTCATCAGCTGAATATTAATCTTTCAGTATTTTATTACTCAGACTTAAACAGGGCCTTCTGGAGGGCATGAATTATTGGCAACAGGAGGCAGTAATTACAAAGTGAGGTATAGTGCAGAAAACATGACAAGTGAGTTTAAACAGTGTCTTGGGACCATTTAATATTGTGCTGGCAAGCATAGCATGCTATAAACCCATTTTAGAGGGAACAGATATAATGCAGGAATCTATCTGCTAAGCAACAAAAAGGAAGCCCAAAGCAGAAAACTACTTTTTTTTTGTTTGTTTGTTTCTTGCATTAAGGCATAACCTTTCAGGCTATTATGCTCCTTTAATGGAGCAGTAGGTTTTGCCAATGCTATCACCATACAGAACCGCCAAGTTTCTGGAATGTGTTGCAAGACTGGACACATTTTTTGACACGCGGTAATTGCTGTACTTGAGATGCCATATTCCATGGTCTGCATCTTGGGTGCCATGTGGCTGATGGCAGTCTTGCTGAATCCAGTGGTGAAGGGGCTCCAAGCAAGAGCGGAGTTAAACTGAGGAAATATGCACTATGCATGTGCATAAGATGGATATGATTTTGTTGTAGTTAAGACAATGTTTCAGTAAGGTGAAAACAAAATCACACTGAATTATTACAGTTGAAATATGGCAACCTGAGCCAAACATGAACAGACACTATGTTTTCTTAAGGGATGGTAAGAAAAAATACAAGCAAAGTGTACAGGGGATCAGCTGTCACAGGCAGGGCATATGTCTGATAGAAAGATAAGAGGCTTTGGAAAGCATCACCGAATTATAAGGAAGTTTCAATCCATGAAACACAGAACCAACCACTCCAGGCAACATGATACAAGCTGATGTTCCCACAGCATTGTTATTGCATGAGAACATGAGTAATAACAGAGGAGTTCAGGTGTATCAGTGCATGGAAAGACTAGGAAAGTACGGGAGCATTCCCCTTTATGCTACTCAGTGTAACAAATCCTCTGCCTTGAAGAACTAGCATTAGTAGGTAAATTGGGCAGATGGTGCCGGGAAGAGTTATATTTAACCTGATAGACAACCAACAGAAAGGTACCTTGCAAAGTATGATGGACCTAACGAGGAACATTTGTTCATTAAACAGGCGTTGCAAATGCATAGCTTAAAAAAAATCATTACTGTTATGGAAGTTGGAAAATTTCTACGCAAAAAAAGTAGACTCTGCATATTGACTCGGGATAGGTTATTTCTTTTTCACTCACTGCTATTTTTAATATTCATTCAGTAGCTGAATCACTGCTCTTGAAACACTATTGTTTAGGTATAAAACAAACAGCAGTGCAATGGGATTTTTATTAAGAAATCATGCAACAGTTTAATATCCTTGTGTTATCATTTGTAATAGCATATTCTTTGAGTTTTTGAGACCAAACCAAGAAAATGATAGCTGAAAGTTTCTCCATATGCATCTGATGTCAAATATTGAGATAAAAGGGAAATTGAAAACGCATAATCTGGTTTTTCTTTTGAATGTATATAGTTGGCATTTAAAAAGTAAAATAATTTAATTTCCACAACCATTATAGGGTGTATAACTTTAAATCAAAGTCATTATCTACATGTGTATGTTGTTTCCCAAATTTGTTGTTGGAAATGTACAGAGAATCAATATAAACAAATAATGATGGAAAACCAACTAGTGAAAACTGTAGGAATTGTTTTTCATACAAATTAAGTGGAATATTTTGAGTTTTGCATAGCATCAATTAAAATATATAAAAATCTGATAATCTGATAATTTACAGGGAAAATGTTTTGCTTCCGTCATTTCTTAACACAAGAGTAAAAATACAGATATGTTCACATTTATATATATGTAAGTGTAATTCAGCATTTCTCACAAAAATTCTGACTAGTCATGTAACTTTGTATTACCTCAATCACCCATATCCCCACTTATATTCTTCTACAAGAATTGTATGCGCAGGAAGAACCTGTCCCTGCTGCAGGCTGCTCTGTGTGGGCTGACCTCACTGACTGTTCACGACTCCCTGAGTTATCTGGAACTCCAGAGATGAGAAGTGTGGAAGTACCAGCAGGACAGAGGTTCAAATGGAGGCAGGCTGCCTCAACATTTTGTTCACTTGGAAAACAGGACTTCTGTTCTTACATAAATAATAGATGAGTTGTTGTCATTAGTTTCCTCACCTGTATAACCAAAAAGACTCTTTCAAACTCGGTTGCGCTTGGCTATTAATCAAGTCCTTAAACAAAGCTGATGGACCACTTACCCCTAGAAGGGCATGAGCAAGGATGCACAACCTCTCAGTGCACTGACAGAATAGGTCCTGAGTCCACACTGGAACTTAGCAAACAAATGGGATGACCAGAATTTACAAGGGAAATTTCTAGCTTATGTACTATTGTCATTTACAGTAAAAAAGAAAGAAAAAATTATTCATCTCTAGAGATTATTTACCTCGCAACCTAATAGTGCACTTGGAAATTACTGTACCCTAAAACAGCTCTGATAAGCAAAGATGAAACTCAAATAGCTAAAAGGGAACTAACAGAGCTCTTGCCTAGTATCAAATCCTGTTTCAAAGCTTTCTGCTCTTAAAGACATCCTTTTTATATATTTAATCAATGAACTGAATTTAAGAGAAACAAAAACGACCTGCAATCTTTAAAATGTGTATTTGTAAAGTTGGAGTAACTCAGCTTTTAAAACAAACAGCTAAACAGCTTGGGAAATTCCCCAGATTCCTGTTAGATTTTGTTTCTGTTTCTCTGTGAACAGTTTTCTGATTTTTTTTTTTTTCTGGGAACATATCGTGGTTCAATGGTAGCCATTTAGAAAAGAAAATTTCCTCTCTTTTATGCTCTTTCCTTACCTGCATGTCATCAAAGAGACTAACTCTGACAAAACTTTACATCTGTGTGAGCTCTCCTGTCAAAATGAGCTTCTGGATAATGATATGAGATTCAGGGGATCGCTTTAAGATCTGCTTGATGTAAAGTTCAATTGCAAGTCTTCTGCAAAGAGAATAAGGACATGGGACAGGAGGAAATATTTTGGATCACTGGTGTACTCAACTTGTCTTATGTGAAATACACAAGCTTCATCCCAAAATCAAGTGGTTTGTATGCATACATGTCTACCTACAAAATTGCTCACATACATCATTTCTGTTGGAAGGCTATTCCTGGACATATTTCTTCTGACAGGCAGAAAATTCTTCACCTATATAGCTCAAAAATACATACAAATTCTGCCCATTTATTGTTCTACTGACACTATTCTTCTCTGTGATAGCTCTTTCCCTTACATGACCTTTACTGTGCTGTAATTACATAAACAGTGATCCATCACTCTTCAGACTTTATTTGTCTAAAATAAACAGAAAATAAAAGAAGTCTCAAAAAACCAGATTCCTCGTTCCTCTAATCTTCCCAGCAGCCCTCTTATGTACCTGTACCAGTTTTACTTCATCTTTCTTTATCGTGGTTGAGCAGAAACATATGCAGCATTTCAGATGAGGTTTTGCCAGGTCCTTGCATAATTACATTGGTATTTCTCTCTTTAAGAACACAAATACACAAATAAAGAAAGAACACCCTCACTATGCATCTGAATTCCTGCTCCACTGTGTTGTTGCCTCAGCATCAGTTACTCACTAACATCTTTTCCCTTATTCATTCCATTGGCACTTTCAATTGATGAGTCTCCACCTTGTGACGGAAATTCTTGTTAATAGTTCTTCACGTGACTATGTACTTTGCATCGTGGCAGGATGGTAGGTAATCTCATACAGGTTCCCTTTCCCACAGAAGGCTGGACCAGATGACCTTTTGAGGTTCCTTCCAACAGGGCTGTTCTGTGACTCCATGATTCTATGATTAATGGCATCTATATTCTCTTCTTTAAGGTCATTTTTGTGCTATAGTTCAATCTTCTTCTGTAGTAATGGTTCCTTTGTATCCAAAGTCTTTACCAAACATACTGAACAAGAGCGGTCAGCGATCAGTCCTTGAGAACCTTCACTTATAAACAATTTGTTACTATAAAGAATTTGTCAGCCTGACACTTCCCTTTTCAAAATAACTTTTGCCATTTTTCTTCAGCTAATTCTGTGGCTATTTTTCAGTTCTTGTAAAACATCTCCAGCTGAAGCAATTGTATCTTGTATAGCATTGGAGCAAATATTTAAGGAGAGTCTTGCTGCTTATTCCTTATCCTCAATTATTTACGTAAGACAGACAACAAATTAGTATTCTCAAGATTTACTTTACAATGGGAAGACAAATCCTAATAGTCTCCTTATCCCAGGAGAGATTACCTATAACCCTTTCTTAGAATTTCAAAAGTTTTGATATTTTAATAATTTAGAATAATGAAAATACAACAACAAGCTCACTGTGAGACAGTTAAAGGAGAAAGTTCTTCCAAATAATTGGAGACACCTATCCATACCGAGTTCTGAGTGGAATGGTCTGTGGTAGACTTAATGGGACTGCACCCGGATGGGTGTAGCAAGCTCTACTAGAAGTCTATAGAACTTACTAAATACATACAATAAAAGCTCTTATAGTGCAAATTTAAAGCAAACACACCTATTACCAATGTCATTTTCTTTTTGGCTTCATGAAGAAGCTGCTTCAGGATGAGATAAGCTGTCACATTGTAGCGTGGTAATCATTCAGTACTAACTCCACAAATGAATGTTTTCATCCTATACCAAGACCTTTATGGTTTAGCTTATCCACCTCTAAAGAGAACTATAATGATTCCCTTAGAGCAGAGCAAACACATAACTAGTAGAGGACAGGTTATTTGCAAAGCTATGCCAGCCATTTTCTGAATAGTCAAGCCTTTACATTTGATGTCATGGTTTAAAAATTCTACAGTGAGAGAAAATTCCTACCCTATCACTATGGATTTTTTCCATAGGAGCCATCTAGGAAAAAAAACCTGAATGGATGCCAGAAATGGAGCGTGCAAACCCATGGATGACTGTTACTATGGTTTCTTTATTAAGAATTGCCTGTAGCAGTTCTTGAGTTAAATATTACCCAATGGGTAAACATAGTGCGGCATGTCCCCTGAGGCAGCTGTAGGACTGTTTCTGCTTCTAGTGAAATCAAGGTAAATTCCACATTTCTGCAAAGAATGAATCCAAATTCCTTCAATCCCTTATGGATGTGTGCCCACACCACATGCTGTCTGTACATGCAAGATGTTTCTCCAGTGACCACTTGACAGTAACCCAGGGTTTTCAAACAGAAAATTCCTACCCTCCTATAAAGAGAATAACATTAGCTTTGTAACAGTAAATAAACCCACCACTTCTGTTTATCAGACATGTTTCCTTACTGTAACAGGAATTATATCACTGTACTGATGGGAAGAAGAGAAAAGGGATTTTTTTTTAATGGTTGTTTTATCTATCACTTTCACTGAGACAGAAATTCTAGACTGATTCACATATGGAAATCCCAAATGCCATGCAGCAAAGCATTCATCTATGGACAGGAAACAGTATGGGTTTTATAGGTAGAGTAAAGGTTATATCACTTTTAAATACACTTTAAAAGACTGCACAGATGCCTTCCTTAATACTCAATGACCAAACAAGCCACACATAAAAGCCTTTAATCATGTACAAGGTATACCAGTGAAGTGCAATTTCTATATGCTTCTGTAGATCAGCCTTTATCCTCTAATACTGATTCCATGAAGTGATGTTTTCACCAAGCGATGTAGGAAGAGAAGGAAACAGGAAGAAGGAAAAAAAAGTGCCCCTATTACAAAAGCTACTGCAAATACCAAGTGCAGATGAGATCAAGAGGCGTTGCAGAAGGAACACTAAACAACAGTCACTGGTACCAGGGAAAAGAACAGAAAGGCTGTAGAATAGGCTGTTTTAAATCTGCTTTTTAAGAAAATGTACTTTTAGCAAAATTCTGGATGAGTTCATGGAGACGCAAATGTTCACAGACATAATGTAAAGTAGCGGTGAGAAGGAACAAGGCTTTCTAATAAGCTCTCTTGAGGTATAACAATTGATCTCTTTAATACTCACGCAAACAATTTTGGGAAGTTTGACTTTGCCTTTCTGTTGATTTTTTTAGCTTTGAAGGCTAAAATTTTCTTTTTAAAATATGACGATTTTAAATCTGACCCAACAACCAAAAGAAATTAATAGATAAATCGCTGAATTGGACCCAGTCTGCTCCTGGAATGAATACTTTTATCTGTGGGTAAGCTTGCACTAAGCATTTTGCTTCTTCATCAGAGTCACAGAAAACACGAAAAAGAAATCCACACTGACTGAATCTAGACGAACTGTAAATTTCCCTGTGAGCCTGAGAGCAAAATCCAGCTTTCTTAGCAGCCCTTGTCTACAATGCACATCCACAAACAAGACTGCAATTCACAGCGTGCCTCACATGAACCACACACAACCTGAACGTATAAAAGATCTTCCCCACATACCTGATTCTGAAAATCATGTGAATGTAGTACAGACCACATTTTTGTGGGTAACAAGTCAAACCAACTGGAAGCTTTCTGAAGCTAGAGGATGTCAAGTGGTACTTTAGCCATATATAGGTATGAAACATTTTTTGTGATGGCGTAATACTCTGCTGCAAAAGGAGAGATTAGGATTTGAAAAAACTCTCTGTTGCTTCCTTAACAAATTGGCCTTTTCCTTTCTGTTCTCCTTTCTGGTTCCCTATTTATGCAACAATTATCCCAGGCTCCAGAACCTACTTTCTGTTTTGAGACTTCCTGTAAATCAATATTCTTATGAGCAGCTCCTGCAAAGAGTGTAATCAGTACATATGCATACCAATTGCTTAGGGGTACATAAGCCTGTGCTTTAACAGTTCACTGTCCTTTCTGACCTGTGATTCAGCCTTGATGTTAATTCTACAGATACATCAAAATGTTGGAATTATTTGCCTTGGGACACTCGTTTTGCTCACTTCTTCTACTTGAGGATCCCAGCTGCCTTTGAACATTAGTCACACAGTACACTGATTGCCAGGATGCCTTGGTTAATCTATTAAACAGAAGAATGATGCAAAAGGCCCTTTGGAAATATTGCTGGGAAAAAAAAGAAGGGATGCAAGAAATCAAGGAGGAAGAAGCAGTCCAGGCCCCAGAGGATTCAAAGCCTGCTGTTACTAATGGAAATAATTCACCAGCTAGAGCTACACTCTGTGGTTGTGGGAAGAAACTGGGGAGAGTGAGGGTCCCTGCAAGGCTCACAGTTCTTCCAAGGAAGAGCGACATAACCTTGGACTTGGGTTGCTGTTGCCATCACACAACATTTCTGTGAATTCAGCTGTCTTCCCCATACACTCCGAATAAACATTATACAATTAATAAACCAATAAACTCCAATGCAGAAACCGTGCACTTGAACTTTTATCACAGAACGAGAACAGTGCTTGCTGATGAGGAATGCACGGTAGAACTTGGATATGTCAAATGATAAACTGGAGTCAGTTTCTAGATAGATGTATAGAATAATAAATGTGTGAGGAGGATTTTACACAGGGAACTAGATCTCTGCTTCTAGAAGCAAGCATCTACAGGACAAAATTCTTCAGAGGTTTCTGCTGGGATGGACTGTCTTGCATTAGGTGGTTGATCTTTCCTCCCATTTTCAAGGGTCCACAGGACTCCATGTAAGAGACCACACTTTCGTGCCAATCCTGGCCTCAACGAGATACTTTCCAGTCTCAGCTCAGTTGCATGTACCTGGTTATGAGATGTGAGGCATTCTCCCTCTTCTTCCATCCTAGAGCTATAACTAAATTTTCCAGAGCGAATGTTGCTAATTTCCATCACGCTACTCCTTCTTCATTACACCTCTACTCTGTCCAAATTACACAGTGGCATCCAGGGCCTGAATGAATGTGGATGTGTGGATGAAGATGCTCAGGATCGCTTCCCTTCTTAAGGGTGACACAAATGCTTTTGGGAACAACCTAATGAAAAATTTAAAGAAGGCAACAGCTATGCCCATTATCTTGAGTTTCTAGCCTAAAACAACAGCACAAGAGGCAGAGCTGACTATATCATTTCCCCAGTTCTTTCTTGGCAGTGATTAGCAATGCGCCATTCTACTAAAGAAGCTTAAACAAACAAACAAAAAATCAGACATTTCAGATCATGTTTTGCTGATAAACACTGTGATCCTGGCAAGGGGAGAAATTAATCCCAGGAGTTGAACTTAAAAAAAAAATCCCAATGCTGAAGTGAGAGAGTTGGCAAGGGGGTGGAGCTTTTTATTATCCAAAGGTGCTCTTTGGAAAATACTGTGAGAAAAACATTCTTTACTGGACCCCAGACTACAGTGCTCACAATTCTAGAGCTTGACATTAATAAGAATCTTCAGGGAAAGCAAATGCATTTTTCTGTACATTGCTCACTAACATTGCCATACTTCCTTTTTGTAACTAAAAGGAAAAAATTAAAGAAAACATAATGTTTTTCTTGCAAGCAGTTATCAAACACCTTCAGTGTGGACACAGAACAAAATGCTTACTGAACTCAGTTTGTTCTATCCATGGCCATAGTTTTCTAGTAGCAATAAGCAAGATGAAGGAAGGACAAAGACATTTGTTCATTTTTAGTGGGTGCATAAAAAGAGTAAATTTTAAAATCTGATTTTTAAAACAATGTGAAAACCAGCTAACTGTTTGTTTTTCTTCCACCCAGGCAACTATCATCATTAGAAACTGGTCAAGCCATATTTTGGGATATAAAACACTCCAAGAACTAATGTCAGCAGGGCTGACTTGGGTTATTAAAGCAATAAAGACTAAGAAAATTCTTTTGTTACACACACTTCAAAAGAGGAACCAACAAAGAGGGACAAGCAAATAATACAAAAACTGATGAGAAGATTAGCATTAAACTTTGGATTTGACCAGCAAAGAAACAGTAGAGATGTTGTAAAGACATTGATTATTGAAGAAGTTGGAGAACATAATAAAGATGGGACATCTCTTTTATTAACCAAACATGTTTAGAGAGATAAAAAACAGCAGCCAGAACATGATACACATTGCTGACAAGTTACACAGGGTCACTGGCAGCGGACGTGTGGGAGAAAGGCATCCCAGTCCAAGGTCGGCACTTTTCCCTGTCTACATTCCATCGCTCAATAGTGGGCCGCACCGCACTTTGACATTTCTGAATGCAAAACCATGGCTTGAGATTCTACCAAATAAGAAGTTGCTGTTCAAATTGTCTTTTTTTCCTACTGGTGTTATCCTGAAATTCAGAGGACTATAACACTTCAACATGGAGAAGAGCTGCGTGGTCAAGTCCAGACCTCTGAGGTGGAAGACTTGCACCATGAGTAGGCAGTTCTTGAAAACTCCTGTAAATGGCACTTTCACACATCCCATTTAAAGGTGATTGAGGAGAGCACTCATCTTGGCAGGCAGCTGGTAAGTGCATCAGGCCGTGGTATGGTCACAAAGTTCATGGTGCAGTGCAATAGTGGACAGATCTTTTCATGATCCTTCAACACTTCACTCAAGTGTTTCATTTCATCTGTTAGCTTTCCAATTTCTCTTTTTAAGGAGGTATTTTCTTGCTCAAGAGACTCATATTCCTGGAAGGAGGGGAAAGAAAAAAAACAAACCAACTTAGTCAAAACATTTCTTTCAGTGCTTCCACCTTGAGTACATTCACATAACTGTAGAAAAACTGTGTGGTTTCCTACTACAACATGCAAAATGCTAAGGAAAGACACAGCCTGCGTGCTCTAACAGGGCAAGTGCTTTACGACCTGCGCCCTGACCACACTGCAATTCCTCTTGTGGCCCAGAAAACCAGGAAGTGCTGCTGGCCCTCATGAGTCCCCCAGTAGCCCAGGGCTGCAGGCATGGGTGGCTGTGTCCCCATGGTGGCCTCTTCCAGTGCTGGGCTGCCTCTGCTGGGAAGGGCTGAGCCGGACTCTGCACTGTCAGATTAGAGAAAATGAAAGCACCGACTGCAGATAGGTGCTGGGAAAACCCAGTGCCTGGCATTGCTGGTGAGAAAACAGCAGCCCCTGCCCCGGGCCAGTGCAGGAAAAAGCCATTTACCCCGGAACCAGCTGAGATGCACACCTAGCACAAGGTGTCCAGTGCTCTCCTCCAGGCTGGCCAGGGCTTGTAGCCCCCTGCTCAGATGCCTAAGAACTCAGGAGCAGGAGCAGGGGAGTATCCTGCCAGCTTGTTCCAGACTCACTTTGTCACCAGAAGGCCTGACCACTAGCTTGGTTATCCCTGACCTGGGCTGCTTTTGCGCTAAGGCTTCTCTGGCAATAAATAAGCTGCTGCTGCTAACTGCAGGGGAGTTTCGAGTTGCTCTGCAGCCTATATCTGTGATGGATGCAAGGCTCCCATGTCACATTTTTTGATAACTGCATGTCTCAAGTGTTCCCGCTGCTAAGCCTTCTCATCCCAAAGAGAAGAGAGCTGGAAGTTCAGATCCAGCCCACTGAAAACCTGCAAGTGTCTCACTGCTGGCCCAAGGCTCAACACTCACCCACTCAATCTCATCTCCCTGGGAAAGCTTCAGAGGAAACTTCAAAGCCTACACATGCCTTAAAAGGCTTGTTTCTCAGGCAGCAGGGAGAGCCTCTCATGCAATGCTCCTCTGGGCATCCTGGCACTGCCTCTGCTACCCTTTGCAGCAGAACTTTGGATTCCTTGCTGTCCCTCACACCCGTCCTCTCACACACAGAGTAAAACAGGCACAGTCCTCCTACCACACTGCTGTAGCCAAACTCCAGTCAAGTTGTCCAACACTGATTCTGGCTCTGCTCATCTCTTGTTGCCTCAAACCCCATGGGTTTGAGTTTTGGAATGTGTTACTCTCCCATTTCTCTGTCCTATTTTCAGAGGTGAGACTATCAAATTGTTCTTCCTAAGAATGAATGCCTATTCAACCAGATCTGCCTGCAACTGGAAAACCTCTGTGCCTGAGAATGAAGATTCCCAGCAGAAGGAAGATGCTCAGGTCCAGGAGGAATACTTGAGAGGCTGCAGTATGGCACAGGGCCCAGAAATTATTCCAAAAAAGCCAGGGGTTACCCCTTTACAGAAGTACTCTGCACCTGGCTTTCTCAGGCGCTGACTCAGAGGAGATCTGGGAAAAACCAAACCCAAAACTCCCCACATTGTCCCCCTTGGTCTCTCATGACTGTTGGTAGATCCTTCCACATTGAGAAAGACAAAAAGCCCGTGATGAACCTTCAGAGCTGAACTACTGACTCAGTCACAGTTGCAGCAGCAAAACTGACACTTACCCTAAAAAGTGACACCCCAAAAGCTGACACCTGGCTACAACAGAAGCATTTTTGTGTGAAGGAACATCCAAAACCAGAGAAAGAGGATTCCTGTCCCCCAGTGTTTGCACTGGGGACACAAGAAAGCTACACTGCATTGTGATATTGAGAGTTTCTGGAAGAATCAGTTACTGTTTTTTTGAAACATCAAATGCTATTTATCAAAGCATACAAGTAAAACAGCTAATTGAGCCAAGCCAAGTGTTAAAGTTCCTAAGAAGCCTTTTCAACTGGGTATTTCTGTGCACCATGTTGATTAGTGGCCATGCTAGCACCATAGATATAGAACTGATTCAAATAAGCACTGCCATTTCATGGTCATCTCCTCCTCCATTGCCTTCTCCTCCATCACTTTCTCTCTTTTAAGACAGCAAGGATTTATCTACTGCCATAGCAAATAGGGCAAGGTTAACACTAATCCAGAGGAAAATGGGTTTGTTTCAGCTCAGAGGAAGCCTGTGATCCCATTCATTGGGTGGTCACAGGAACAGCAAAAGAGGGAGATTGAGGCAAGGGCAGGACCACGTCTCTCTCTCCAGCAGTGTCCCTGATGGCAGAGCTGCACTGTCCAACAGGAGCATCAATATCTGGGAGTTCCCAACCAGGCATCCCACAGCACACCTGTCTCTGCCTCACACCCACGGCTCTCTGAGCTGGGTTAGCATGAAGACAGGCTCACACCTGCTTAAGAATTCCCATTTACTGTAAAGTCCCATGCTCAGTATCCGAGCTGTGCTTGCAAAACACCAAGTACCCATTCACCTCGTGAAGTTTATCTGCTTTCTGAGTTTGCTTCTTCCGGCTCCTCTGTGCAGCAACTCGATTTTTTTCTCTCCTTCTTACCTTCCTGTCATCTTCTTCATGACTCTGGAAGACATCAGCCAGAAACACTTCGTTATTTTTTAAGGTGCATATGGAGATGCCCTAATTCAGGCGTGCAACTGTTTCTGAGAACGAGCATATACTCTAAATTTCACAGCACCGACGGCCGGCATCCCACTGATCCCAGAGTCACTGTAAAGGGCAGAGCGTCCCCCTGCCCCGTTGCACAGGTGGGACCCGAGGCGGAGGGATGGAAGCCGGCAGGGCTGCCCGGTGGGACGCCGCAGAGCCCCGCGGGCACACGAGCTACCGCTGCTGGGGGAACGTGGGCACCCCCGTCACCCGCGGCGGGGACCTGCCCGGCTGGCAGCACTTGACACCTGCTTCGCCCCAGCGCTGCCGACGGGGCGGAGATGAGAGCAGCGCGGAGGGAAGCCGGGCTACCGCTGCCCCCGCGCCCGCTGCCGGCGGGCCAGCCCAGCTCCCTTTCCGGCACCCTGCGCCCGTGGAAAAGCCTCTGACCGCGCCGTGCCCCGGTGGCAGGCAGCTTCCCGCGCACCGCCGGCGGTTCGCCCGCTCTCCCACCTGGAAGAGCCGGCACCGCGGCCGCCTCCCGGGAAAAGAAGTGCCGGTGCCCAGGGGCAGCGGGCACCCCCGAGGCGGCGCTGCCCGGCGTGACTCATCCGCATGTGCCCTCCCGCCCGGCCCTACCTGCTGGCTGCCCTCGGCCGCGGCGCCCCGGGGCAGCGCGCTG
>VXAY01000172.1:3406286-3420979 GCA_013399855.1 Oxyruncus cristatus
CCCGCATGGCCCTCACATGGCGCCCGCCGGGAGCCGCGCCGCGCCCGCGGAAGCGGGAACCCCGGGACCGCCCGGAGCCCCCGGCCCGCACTGCTCAGCCCCGGGCCTGAGCCCCCCGCCACGGCAAGAATGTCCAGTCCCCGGGACCGCCGGGGCTGCTCAGCCCCCGGGAGCCGGGGGAAAGCCCGCGCCCCCGGGGCACGGCGCTGCCGGGCAGAAGTTGCCTGTAAATCCCCCGGAGAGCCCCGGCCCCTGGGGCCGGCTGGGCTCGACGCCCCTCCGGGCGGCCCGACTCGCTCTTTCGCCTGCAAGAAATAAGCTCCCCGCAGTTTCTCTTCTTCTCCCCGGATTTCCCGCGGCGGCGGTGCCGGGAGGTCAGGCTGCCGCCCCGGGAGCCCGCCGTGCCCCTCCGCGCGTCCTGCTCCCGGCTTACCTCCGACAGCTCCGTCCCGCCGCGCTCCTGCGACATCGGCTCTCCCAAAGCGGCGGGAGCTCCAGATACGGGACAGCCGGCTCAGCCCGGGATCATGGGCGTGAGGACACGGCATCCGTGCTGGGATAAAGAGATTTTCACTTTCGCTACTCGCCCTGTTCCTTTAAATAATAAGGAAATGCCACAGACTTCTTGTAGAGGCGAAGCCAGACAGGGACTGCTGAAAACACAGCTATTCCAGACAAAAATCTCTCTGTTTCGCTATTCTGTCGAGAGTATTTTAACAAACTTAACAATGTTTCTTTTATCCTTCCGAACGCCTTCCTTGTATTTTAGTTGTGCTGTCACCTTGGCCTTCTGCTCTGGAAGGGGTTGTTTGCACCGACAGGTACTGCAACAACATCCTTGCTCTACCGCAGAAGTATTTGTAACTAATTTACCCTCCGGGCTGTGCTCGGCTCACAGGGGCAAACACACGGCCATGCAAAGAGGCTACACACCCCCAAACTGCAGGGCAGTCAGTCATAAAGCCCCAGGTATCTGAATAAATCAAATACTTCCCTATTTTTCTGGTTTCCTCAGAAGCCTGAGTCATGTAGCTTAGATGAAGATGAGGTTAAAATGTTTGAAAAGTGAGTAAATATAGACTGTCCTTTCAGGAAGATCTGGCTAACAGCTCATGCTGAAGGTGAGAGAACTGCGCTGCCTGGGAGTCCAAGAGTCAAACTGAAGTCTGCACTCTGCTACAGTTTCCTGGTAGGCTCTGAGACCATCAGGATGACTGAAAGACTTCCCCAGTAGGAAAGACTTCTCCCCAGCTGTTATACCTCAAAGCAGCTTGTGTCTCCATCTTCCAGGCTACCCACAACTTTGCTTTTGCACTTTATCAGAGCTCCTCCAATCCCAGAGGAGCTCTGACAAGCTGTGATTCTCTCCCACCCTTATGGCCATGGGGACCACAACTGCGAGAGGCACCCTTGCCAAGATACCCTGACCTCAGCTACGTCCCCAGGCTGCACTGGGTCTCCCACACATCATACAGGATGCTCCCTGGTTTCTTTTAAAGCAGTTTTGCTGCTTTTCTCCTTTCCTCTGTCATCTACTGTGCCGAGAGCACGATGTTCACCAAGGGAGTGCTCATGGAGGTGGCAGAAGGTGTGAGTTCAGTGCCATTCTCCAGCTGAGGGGATCCAAACCGGCATCTCCTGGAAGGCAGTCCTAGCCACCAGGCAGTGAGTTATCAGAGGGTGAATTGCTCTCAACAATGAAACGGTCCTATTTTGCATTAACTACGCATAATGCAATTAAAGAAGTGTGGGCACAAGCAGAGACTTAATTGAGACAGTTGCATAAAAAGGAGCAACTGAACTCTTGCTGCCTTTGTAGCTAATGCACAATTGCAATGAACAGGACTAGGAGCTGGCATTTTCATAAGCTCAGGCAGCAGGTATAGTCTTTTGCAATAAACCCCATGCACCATGCAGACAAAACACCTCAACAGCCCTTCAGTGTGATCTGTGGGAAAAAAAGCCTCTTCCACAGAGGGACTTTAGAACTGACCCCACATGAAGCTCTTGGGCTGTTCTAGGAGCAGTGCTGCCATGCCTGCTGCCAGCAGCTGCAGAATAAGGGTTCCAGAACACCACGAGTACGGGACAAGCCAGGGGACAGTACCCTTGAGCCTGAATAGTCTGTTCTTGTTCAGAACAAATGGCAAAGGAAATGACAAGTCAAAATTTGCTTGTGGGAACAAGTTTCTACTTAGTATTAAAGCTATCTCTGGTACATCTGTAGAAATGCCTACACAGTAATTCCAGGTAGTGCAGCAGTAAAGGCAGAGCGTTTCTGTGGAGGAGAGAAAACAAGCCCAGAAAGCAGCCTAGTCAGCTGAGTTTACATTTTAAAATGGCAGTTGATCAGTGATTTTTGTCTGCACTGAAGCAGCCTACACACACACAGACTAGAGTCACCGATCACAGCGTAGCACAGCGTGGCTCTTCTGGAGAAAGGCACAGACCAGAAGTGGGTCTCAGAGTGCTGTCAGTGTCCACATGAAGATTTATGGAAGAGGAGCTTCCCTGCACCATTTGTAATCCCCTTTATTCAGAAACCATACACAGCAAAAGTGTGCGTGGATACTGCTCCGATTTGCAAGTTTTTCTTGGGTGGGGATGGCCCAGCCTCACCAGCAATAAGCACTTTGCCGACAGCACATACTAACGGACAGCGAGATGTGCTGTCTCACCCCAACAGGCAGAGAAATGCAAACTCAGTTTGCAAATGTTGCCAAGCATCCATCACCATTGAGCTGTCTTACAAAATTCAAAGGCTATATAAAGAAAAACTACCAGACATTTCTTGATGCAATACCGATTCGCCCCGAGTTAAAAATAAGAAGCTTGGATGTTGTGACATTTCAGTAGAAGCCTGATTAGACCCTTGTCTTGCACAACACTGCCAATTCCTATGAAAAGTTAACTGAAGGACACAAGGCTACTGGAACGGGAAAAAATGAAGTGTTCTGTGTATTTCATAGAATCATAGAATCAGAGGGGTTGGAAAGGACCTCTGAGACCATCAAGTCCAATCCCTGATCCACCACCACCACGGTACTAGATTATGGAACTAAGTGCCACGTCCAGCCTCATCCTAAAAACCTCCAGGGACGGAGAATCCACCACTTCCCTGGGCAGCCCATTCCAGTGCCTGATTACTCTCTCTGTAAAGAATTTCTTTCTAGTATCTAACATAAACCTCCCCTGGCACAGCTTAAGGCCATGCCCTCTTGTCTTACTGCTGGTTCCTGGGAGAAGAGACCAACCCCCACCTGGCTACAACCTCCTCTCAGGGAGTTGTAGAGAATGATGAGGTCTCCCCTGAGCCTTCTCTTCTCCAGGCTAAACAACCCCAGCTCCTTCAGCCTCTCCTCATAGGACTTGTGTTCGAGTCCCTTCACCAGCCTGGTTGTTCTTCTCTGGATCTGCTCCAGCTCCTCAATATTCTTCCTGAACTGAGGGGCCCAGAACTGGACACAGCACTCCAGGTGTGGCCTCACCAGCGCCGAGTACAGGGACAGAATCACTTCCCTGGTCCTGCTGGCCACACTGTTCCTGGTACAGGCCAGGATGCCATTGGCCTTCTTGGCCATTGGGAAGAACAGATCCCAGGCACAGCTAGCTGCACGTACCACTGGCTGTAGAAAATTTTAATAACCATTCGAAAATCACCTGAACATTCAAGTGTTGAGTTTAGCTCATCACAGAACTTGCATTTAAAGGGAAGTCCTCTGACACCTCCTAGTGCTGCTTGGCCAAAAATAGCCACCAAAGAGATTTTTAAATTCAGCTTTTATGTTGCACTTAGAATCTTGACTGGTTTATCTTTCTTTACACTGTTCATTTGGCCAGTGTTTCCAGATGCATTTGTTTTCTTTTTCCACTCAGGCATAGCTGAAACAAAGGCCATGGAACAAAGCCCTACTGCCTTAACTTGGGGCATCCATTCCCACTTACTTAAATCCTGCCCAGACCAACTATCCCGCAATCTCTTAACATGAACACACACTGTAGTGTGAATCCATTAACTCACTTATTAACTCTTAATCGCTCTCTCTCTGTATTTTGCAAGGGATTTGTCCTACCTTGGCCATTTTTGATGGGACCCCTTCAAAGAGATGCACCTATTTTCTGTACTTACCTATTCCTCGCAGAGAAGAGCAGAGAATCTTCCTATTAACAGAGAAAATGTTCCAATACTATAATGGTAGCCATGCAAAATCTCGCAGGGCTCACTTTATCTGGGAACACTCAAAGAGTGTTGGTGGATCTTTGTGAAGAAAGCCATGGTGGGGATTTTCAACGCCACACAGAGCACAGGCACTCAAAGCAGCTAAAATAGCAAGTTGCTGTGTGAAAAGCTGTCTCAGTCACACAGCTTTGCAGCTCCAGTCCCTCTCACATCCTGTTCTCTCTTACATTAGATGCTTTGTAGCCCTGAGATTAATAACAGTTGTGAGTTCAAAGGCAGTAAATGGAACTACTTCAGTTACTCAAGCCAAAATTTAACTCAGATGTCTTCTGAAGTACACTCACTGCTCAGTCACCATCTGTTTCAGGAATTAGAACTGACAACATTATCTGAAACTTTGATCTTCCTCAATTGATTTTATTTACTTCATATAAAAACACACATTTGTATTTACAAGAATGACAGGAAAAATATTTACATATGATTACATACACAAAGTCTCGGTTGAGATGCTCACCTTTACAAAACAAATGATGCTAAAATCTGTCACGTTCTACTGAGAATTTTCAGTCTCTTAAACATTAGGTTGGACCTATCCTCTTACCACAGTCGGTTTCATTAATAAAGCATCTAAAACTGCCCTCCATTTACTGTGGAAGGAATGGTATGTATCAGACACGAGTATTTACTGCAAGCACGAGAAACTATAAACCAGAAAAGGTTATAAATAGTTAAGGCACAATGCTCAATCTAGTAATACTGTGGAATCCTCTAGGTACTAATGGGTAAAGGAAACAAAAGTGAGCAAGCTAAACTGAATACCATTTACTGGTACCCTGTACTGATCTTTAGAGTTTAGTCAAACATCAGAAATGCATACATGACCCAAGTCAAGATCCTGTAATGTGCAGAAATACTGTCCAGGAAACCCCCAGACTGCATAATTGGATTACATGAAATGAAACATCAGACCCTAAAATGTTGATGGTGAAATTTCTGTTTAAAAGAGCACACTGCACATAAATACGTACAATTACTAAAACCCCAAGTTTAAACAAACACGACTATAAATAAGCCTAAATAACCTATATTCAGGAAAGGCAGAATAGCAGGGACCAATGTCACATTTGTGCATGGATTTTCTAAAAACTCTTAATATGTTATCAAATCTGGTGTTTTCAGTATGGTGCGAATTCATACATTAAAATAAAAACCACATGACTCAATAATTAATGAAGGTGCATTACGAGAACTAGAGACTCTCCAACCTCTTTAGAGGCATGCTGAATGTAAATGAGCATTCAGTGGTTTCCTAAAGACTGCCCACATACATAAAGCATGCACACAAACTCTGAGAAGTGCAAGGACTCAGGCTAAGTGTTGCAACATAAGAGCAAAAAATGAGAGTTAAATGGCAAATACACTTGCTGGATACTTACTGGTATGCGTAGGCTTTCATATACCACCCGCAAAACAGTAAAAATACAAATACTGAAGGATACAAAACACAAAGGACTGAAGATTATTTAAGGAAGCTCCCATACATAGCACTGAGAGGAGACAAGTTTTAAGAGAAATAACGGAGCAAAAGGAAAAAGAGTACAACTGAGATTCCAAACTGAAGACATGAGAAATTCATGCATGGAGAGTAATCTTCCTCCGCCGAAGTGGGTAGCGCCTTCTTTCTGGTGAATCTGCAGCTTTTCTTCTTTTTAGCAAAACATAAGGATTTTTACTGGTGTCAGTGTCTGTTGGTGTGACTTCTCCCGGTGGTACAAAATTTTGGACATTATTTTCCTCCTTTGCCTTGCCACCAGCAAAGATTTCTTGCCGCAGCTTGCAGAGTTCCAAGGTTGGTTGCCAAGTTAACACTTGGGAAAGACCTTCTGCTCTTTCTGTGAGTGCTGGAAGAGACTGCAAAAACAAACCCAAGTGTCTCAAGTTACAAGGGAAAAGTAACAGTTACAAGGAAGGAAGTATGTTAATTAGATTCTGACAGGCACAAAAGCTTCGGTGTCTGCAGATGATCCTTAGGATGGTGGGTGAAGGTTGGAAATGCAGAGCTACCACCCCAGTGGTGATAAGAGCCTATGCCCAGAGGCCATGCAAAGAGTATGCCAAGGTTAAGTATTCCCTCATGATATCTCTAAGCTGAGCAAGTCTCACAGGAACACCACAGCTAATGCCTAAGCAGGTACTGAAGTAACAAGTGTCACACTTGTCACACATATGATGTGACTTCACAAGAAGTGTTATTTTCCAGATGCTGCAGCTTCCAAAATCTCTGTAAAAAGTATTTCCTACAGCCACAGGGTAATCTTCCTTACTACCACATGACAGGGAATGCTTTATAGACAACTTCAGCAGTTGTATCTACTTCACAAGTACACACACAGGCTTTTTTAAACAAAACTATCATGAGGATGAGTTAGAAAGCCTGTTTTGTGACATATTACCAGATCAAGAAAATGAAAAGATGTCCTCTTGGAGTGCACAGAGATCTCACCTTCATTGCTGTGCTGATCTGTTTGGATACCATTTCTGCCACCTGCTTCAGATCTGCGATGTGAGCATCTACAGAAAAACATAAAGCCCAAATCACCTTCTGAAATGTAACCCCCTCCCCCCACTACTTGCTACCAGAAACTGGACAGAGAAGCAGTAGAGTCCGTGTATAGAACTTAAATCTGCAGCACATGGCTTTCATTACAGCACTGAGGATGACAACTGGTATGGTTTATCTTACTAGTATTATTCTTCTAATATTATTATCACTCTAAATGCAATACTGTCTAGCAGTCCCAACTATAGCAAGCCACAGAGTTCTTCCCTAAAAAACCTACAGCTTATGCAAAACATGAGACACAAAGCCAGTATTTGATATAAAGGAAGAGAACAGTTGTAAAGAGATAAATAATTACACAAAAAGATTTCTTTTCAAAACTTTCAAGCTCACATTACATTTGATAAAAACCACACAAAAGAAGGAGAATAAACACAACTGTGGAGAAAATGAGATGAAGGAAATCCTTTTAAGGAGGGGAAATAAATAATCTTATGTCTCCAGCAAGTTGGCTTTTATAATAAAGGCTACTTTTTTTCTTCTAGCTTAACTTACCAAGCATTATCACCAAAAAGAATCAAGCATAAACAACACAAACTGCATTAATTCTGCTGTGCTAATTAGGAAGGAAAGAGGAAGGGGAAGGGGAAAGGGAAAGAAGCTTTCAGGAACACTGAAGCAGGCAGCAGGTGCAGGACGCTGGGAAGAGTATGGCATATATTTTATTGCAGTAGCAATATGACAAGATCATCAACACAATAATTCTTTATTCAAGAGTTAAACTCTAAGCTATTACAAAACTGTTGTTCATGTTCTCCTCCAGCCACAAAACTTAAAATAAGCAGACCAGTGTGCTTCTGGGAACTAAGCAGCCTCATCTCCACTTTTACTACTTTTCTGTAGGGTTTTAGTGCCTGCAGTAGGACACAATGTTAGAGGGTCCACACCCCCCTAAACCCTGTCAGGGTTGAACACAGTGTTCTGCTCTGAAGTCAATCTCTCTATTGCTGCTGGAGATAATTGAAGTCAGTCAGTGTATTCTAGCACAGGGTTACAGTGGCTCCCTGCTAAGAGGTGGTGAGCAGCAAGAGACAGTGTTTGCTAAACTGTCACACGTCCAACGTGCTGATCAGACATGGTTTAGGAACACATAACCCATATATGAACATGAATACTGAAATGTACCATCATTCAGAGTTTAGAACAATAAACAGTCCAACAGCAGCCTCATAAAACACCTCACAGAGGCCTATGGATGGATATTCCTTAAAAGAAGGCTATATCCATAATGAAGCACTCTCACATTAGAGAGCTGGGATGAGAAGATGGGGATGCTATGCAATGGCAAGAAAGGAGTTAAGTAAAAGTAGAAATAATTATTTGGATTATTATGCAGAAAGGCTGACACACAGTTGAATGAAATCTGCCTGCAGGAGTTCATCTTGACATAGATGGCATTATATTCCTCAGTGTTCAAGGCCTTCCAAAACATAGGGAAATGAAAAAAGGAAACGAAAGGTACTGAGTAATCTAAACATTTTTGGTTTCTGGCCACTGTACTTGCTAAACTGGGATACATAAACTTCCCAAAGACTACCTAATACTAAAATTCAGCACAAACTCTATGATATCTTTGCTACAACTTTGCTGTTCCCAAACCTAAAAAGACAATACCATAGTGCAACTGCTACTGACTTTCAAGTAGTTGATTCACATCAGAAAAACACAGATCTTGAAACCCAGATATGAACTGACACTCTTTATTGCTCCTACTAGCTGCTCTGCTGCACAGGCTGGCATTTCTGGACGCAATGTCTCCTGTTTACAAAGAGGAAATGATGCTTAGAATGAAGTTCGATCAGCAGGGTGAGAACTGGAAGATTAAGCTCAGCTTCTCAAACTTTTAGCACCGGTGCTTGTTTCACCAGCTTTACATCATGGCACTAATCCGTAGTGAGGGTTCTGCAACCAAGCTTTTCAACTTAGAACTGCACTGGTAAATTCTGTCATTTTTCCATACTTAGGAACAGGCAACAAAAAACTTTCCATTTCTCAAGGTCAGCCTCAAGAAAGCACATCCCAATCACCTACTGCCAAATCCACCACCTTGTTCCAAAGACTTTGTACAAGGCACCTTTCACAAGCATGTGGCAAACTTATGAGGCTGTTTGCAGTTTTGCGCCTTCATCAACCCTTACAAGTGACGTGGGCAGGATAAAATCTGTGTCCTACTTTGCAAGTTACTCCTACTTTGCAAGTGATGTCAACACTGCCATCCCTGAGTACTACACAACAGCTTTCAATTTCCTGAAGAAACTGGCTCATTAGGAAGAGAGATTGAAGCATTTCTAGTATTCATGTAAAAAGAACGCAAGAATGGCCAAAGTATAATGTCAGTGATGCAACCAGTTCCCCATCTGGCCTCCACCAGTGGTGAAGGAAAGAAGTAAGGAAAACAACTGGGGATAGCTCTGTGACAATTCCTACCCAACACACACACAGAGTGTGGCCAGCTTTTGCCTTTAAGTACAGTGTCCCACTGCAGACTGCACTTACAACAAAAGAAATGGACACAAGAAAACTGAGGCAGCAATAGACTCATTTATGAGAAACTTGTAGCTATTTTAGTTAATTATTTAAACAGCCAATAATTTGAAACAAGTTTAAAGGAAGAAAACTTCTTAAACATTTACAGCTAGCCAGTAAGTAGGCAGTGTTTCCTCAGCACAGCTGCAGTCCCCATGAAACCTTTACCTTGAGAAGGCTGAGATCTTATCTCTTCTGGAGTTACCACAGGCTTGTAGAGCTTCTGCATATTCAAAAAAAAAAGGAAAAATTCTTAAATACCCTCTTGCTTTAACAGATACCTAATATACACACAGCAGTCAGAACAATGGAGGCAGTGGTGGAATTATTTACATCAAGAATATATTAGAGGTTCAGTTACTGAAAACAGTACTCTGGTTAACACAGTTACATTCACTGTAAACACATCTCCAGACTCTGCTTTAGTTTGCAGAATTCTAATTATTAAAGCAGAACAGAAATCCAAGCATTTTAGAAGAAGCATTGCCACCTGCTGCATGACTTAGGAACAAGAGCTGCTCTGGCTTCTAAGGGGCCATTCACAAAAACAGTGGGCTTTCACTGAGGCACAAACTCCAACAAAGGGTACATTAAGACAAAAAGCTAAGAAAAAGAAACTACTTAAATGACTTCATTCTAGCCCTGCAATTACTTTTGCTAAAGTAAGAACACTGTGCTTCACAAACTGTGAGTCTTGTGACTTGACAGCAGTTCACTGACACATGAAGTAAACTAATAATAAACGAACACAACCAATATTTAGCTATATTACAGGTGGAATTAGAACTAATTAAGAGGGAAGAAGGAAAAAAAATCGCAAAGATGTGGAAACACAAGTTATAAACTCAGCAAGTTAGTATTCTCCAGTTCAGGAGTTGTCCCTCAATCTTCTTCAAGCAAAAACAAGTCAGAGGAAAGCTAATTATTCCTCCCTGTAGTTTTGCCAGAGAAATTTTTTCACAGTTCACACATCTTCTCAGCAGAACAAACATTGCTTGCATTAGCCTCAAACACTACAGAACATATTGACTGAAAACCCACTGGGTGATCCCTTGCTTTGGCAATTCCAGGGAGACCACCACAATAAATTAGTAGTTCTCTCCAGATAAACCACGTCTTCATAGTTGCTCTTTATGCCTCAGAAAACACACACCACAGGGTCAAGAAAGAACACAAAACATCCTCAACCAAAAGCAGAGAAATCACTAGTACCTTCACAGAATTAGCTCTGAGAGGAAAAGACACTTCATTTACAGAGATAGACTAAACTTTGTATATTTTGCAGCCACTTTTAATTGAAATAATCTAGCTGTAGAATGATGTAAACTTTGAAGAGATCAGCAAGAGAAAAAAGGTAGCATGAGAGGCATTCTAAATAACTAATCCACTGTGGGACTCATGTAGCACATAGCTTTCCTTCTGCAGAAAGGCTAAAAGGCCTTGCTAAATCTTCATGTTCCGTAATAGCATGTTTTATTTAGCTGACTTAGTTTGTTTTACATACTTGATATAATGACAAAATAGAGAGATTTTCTAACACATGATAGATATCTCAGGTTTAAGACAAATATGTACCTATGCCCTTCTCCTTACTGTAAATCATCTCTACCTGGCTAAATAGAGAGTTAATGTTTGCCAGTTGTAGTCCTCAGAAATGCAACGCAGGCTCTTAAACAACTTTTGAAGAGCATCCTTGTCTTCTTTAGTACAGAATAACTGAAGTTGGAATAACTAAAGCATAACTAAACACCCTACAGAAAGCAGGGTCAACTAGCACAGGTTGCTCAGAGCCTGAATCTCTCCAAGGATGAAGACTCCACAGTTTCACTGGGCAACTTGTGCCAGTGTTTGCCCATCGTCCCTTTTTTTCTTTTTTTTGCCAAAGGAATCCTAATTAATCAGGAGGTAAGCAAATGGTATGCCTAATGTAACCGCAGGGAAGAAATCTAGCAACCAAGGACATGTTTAATGCCAGTAATTACTTTACACCGAGTGTCAAAAACCCCACAGAAATTACTGCATCTGTTCATTAATCCTCACTGTCTTTTTTTTTCCTTTCCAGATAGTACTTACTCAGTGTAGTTACAATGTAGCCAAAAAAAAGGGCTTAGGAAGTCAGAGACATTCTTTTTAACCACCTTATACCTAATTCATGATACTATTTACCTGTATGTAGTGTAACATTTAGCACTTCAATCAGCCTTTGGGCAAGGGCTTCAGAAATATGTCACAATAGGTGCATACTGGCTTGTAAATCATGAGGCACCAGATTGAAACAATCTGCTTAAGTAACTCGCTGAACTGTGCCACAGACCCAATTCACTCACAGTCACAATGTTTTGTAGTAATCCTCATTTTCCTGAAGAACCAACTAATGCAACAAAACCATTTAATTATATGTCAAGGAACCGAAAGCAACCATGGGAAGGAGCTTAAAGGTCAGTATCAGATGATTTATTTCTTCAAGTTACACATGGTCAGCAGCTGCTATAAGTAAAGTTTTTCTGAAAATTCTGGGTTACTCACCAACATCTCCTGCTCGGCTTTCATGGTTTGGATAGCATGCACCAGGATCTTTTTAGGCCACTGTTTACGCTTTGTTGCTGTGTCTACTATTAGTTCATCAAACTGATCCTCGAGAATTTTAACGTTGGAACCTAAAAATGACAAACACACAAAGTTGTGGCGGGAGTTCTCCAACAATTCTTTTTGGAGACTAATTTGTAGGAAAAAAATTGTATCTGAAATAAAAAATCATGCATTATTATCAACACAGAGACACATATATGTCTTGAATCTCCTTGTTAAGGCAAGATAGAGCATAACTTGATGTTGGCCAGTCATTTTGAAGTAAATGAGCTGGGGGCATGAAGGGGGAGAATGATCTGGGCAAAAATAAAAGATGTATTTTTCTATGAATTCTGAATCTATGACGAAAGTCTTAAAAAAAAATAGCTGTCTTTTGAGGTCACATGTTTTTCAACTGAAGAAAAGCAGTGCAAGATGCAGCAAGAAAAATGGTTTATCTGCATGATCTACAAGCGTTAAACAAACTCCACCTGTACAAGCAATAATTTGAAGCCTGACTGATTATACCACACAGAGCACGAATATGCAGTTTAACATAACAAAATACAAATGCCACCTTAATGAAACACACTTCCTGGAAATACTCTGCATCCTGACAACATCTACAATTACTAGTCACAACAAATTTGCAAGATAAATCATGTCTGCTTTCAACGCCTGAAGCCCAAGAGAAAACATGGTAGGAGCTACCTTTTGTAGCTCTTTTTTCCAATGTCAGGGTCAGACTAAACACCTAAAACGTATTTTCAGCTGTGAACTCGTGTTTTTATTACTGCTACTCTACTAAAGGGACTTAAGCTTTTTAAATTGTTACGTTTAATTTGCAATCCTGAAGAAGTTAAGATACTATTTTAAAATTGGTCTCAAAATTTAGACAAGTAAACGCCTGCACATTCCCGACATCACACAGCATTGTTACAAACTGCAAAAAAATAAGTTACAGAAGAAAGCAGAATGAACTGCTCAATCTTAAATTCTAGTTGCGTGTAACTGAAAGGTTGTGCATATTTCTATATTCTTTCATCTGCACACTCTTAGAATTTTTCTCCCTCAGTGGAAATTTGAAAAGTTGACAAGTCTTTTTTATTTTTAATTTAATTTTGCAAATGCCTTAGCATTTAAATTCACTGTTCCCACAAATGAGTTGAGTACAGCTTGCAAGCCATGCAATGTTTTCAATCTAGTGGTAAAGAACGGATTTTGAGCACCCTCTCGGGGTCACTCTGTGCAGAATAAAGTCATTGCAAACCTCATAAAGGCAAAATCAAGGTTTTAAGAGCTTGTGTGTTTGTTTTGGTTATTTGTTCAAGGATCATCATGAAATCATGTAAGTATAAATAGGAAAGACTTGAGCCACTGGCCAACGTAAACATAGAAGTCACAAAATGTCAGATCTCTTGGTAATTCAAACTGCATCAGAGATAGGCACACAAGTAAATGTTTGTCAAATTAAAAAGCACAACAGAGTCCTTACACCCGCTTTATGACAGCTGCAGGCAGATGACAGTACCTCACTTTAGCATTTTGCATCACGAGACCAGTGCATTTTTGACCTTGTAGTCAAAGGAGCTGGAGTTTTATCAGTCTAGAACTACAACTGCAGAAGTTTCATAGGATCAGAGAATGTGTTCGAAGAGACTTTCAACAGTGATCTAGTCCAAGCCCCTTGCAACGAGCAGGGACATCTTCAACTAGGTTGCTCAGAGCCCAGGTTTGTTTAAAGCGTCCTCATCAAAAACCAGTTCAAGGAGCTCTTTCTCCATAGTTAGTTCAAAATATCTGTATTTTTAGCTTTGTGTAATTGTAAAAAGCATCAAGTTGCAGGCAAAGGGCGTCTCATACCAACATGGATGAGCAAATGAACCACACTGAAACTTTATTTGGACATCAGACTACCAAGAATCTCCATTAATATTATTCAAAAGACGGTCATTACAAACATACTGTACACATTACATATGTTTATATATTAGTATACATCAATATTTTTCAACACTTAATTTGTCTATTAAATAGTAGCAATAGACAATCTCTTCGGGTCCCTTGATACGAAGGTATCTTGGACAATGCCCCCAACACTCAGGGCTGGAAGGGCCCTCAGGAGGTGACTCAAACCTCCTGTTCACAGTTTGAACAACATCCAGTTCAAACCACGTTGCTCAGAACACTTTTGTCCAGTTGATTTTTGAAAGCCTTCTGTGCTGGAGACTACACAACTTCCCCGGGCAGCCTTTTCCAAAGCCCAGTTATCCCCGTAGTGAATTTTCACTTCCGTACAGAACCTCCCCTTTCCACCTGGTCCTTTGCCTCTGGGCAAAACCGAACCGAACCAAAACAAACCCGCCCAGCAGGGAATCAATGCAAACCAGCGCGTACCGCTCGGCGGGCTGGGGTCATCCGTGGCCTCCTCCCAGGGCTGCCCGTTGATGGTCACGTTCTCCCGCAGCGCTGTCTCGAAGTTCTGCAAGACACGGCAGAGGCTGGAATCCATCCCACACTCCCTCCTTCCCTCCCTCGGGAAGGCGGGAAGGGCCCCTCCTGCCTCACCGCCCTGCCCGGGGGCCACCTCGGGGCGAAGCCTCCCCCGCCCCGCTGGCCGAGGGCCAGCCCCACGGCCGCTCTGTACCGGCCCCGGCCGAGCCCGCTCCCCACTCACCCAGAGCGCGTCTCCCTCGGCGGTGGCCCCGCCGGGCTGTCCCTCCAGCACGGCCCGCACCAGGGGCGCGCAGAGCTCCATCACGTTGCGCAGCCTGGGCCGCGAGCAGCACCGCACCC
>VXAY01000172.1:3421289-3445845 GCA_013399855.1 Oxyruncus cristatus
CCCGCTCCCCCGTGGCCTCGCCGCCCGGGGAATCTCAGCGGGCCGGGGGTCTCTGTGTGCCGTAGGCGGCCGTGTCGGCCCTGGTGGTGGTGTCGGAGCAGGCGGGCGAGTTCCGGAGCGTCGTGGAGCTGTCGGAGAGGGGCGAGGCCGGCTGGGGGGGCCTGGCGCCCACCGGCGTCCCGGGCGCGGTGTCCGCGCCTCGGCGGGAGGTGACGGGGAACGCGCTACCCTCCTCCTCCTCGGTCAGGCCAGCCCTTCTTGGCTTTACACTTGTGTTCTCTGGGGTCTCTTGGGTTTAAACTTGGGTTCTCTCTGGTCTGTCACGCTACCGATCCCTGTCTAGGTTCCCAGGGTTTGTCTTGCCATGCCTGGGAGTTCACCCCGTTCAAGAGGTTTCTCCAGAGGAGCACCGCAGTGTTATTTTGAAGGTAAAACACAGACTATAAAATATGGCTGGGACTTTTCAGGACAGACGACAGGATGCTCCAGCCTGCCTGATTTACCTTCAGTTCTGCCTAGTGATTTTTCTGCTCCCCGTGATGCAGGAGACCCAGTGGACCAAAACCCAGGGTGTCTCTCAGGACATCCATTTGTCTGTGTTAGTCCTAAAGCAGAATTGTTCACTGGAGTCATCTGGCCCTATTACTGCAGTGAAACGTTTTAAACAATCCCAAGTGAGTGCTTTGCTTACAGCAAACAGCGTTTGCAGATGTCCCTTTGTTAACAAGGGCACTGGAAGGCTAGTGTTTGTTACCTTAGCCTGAAAAACTCAGGGAGCTGTTTGGCTGTTTGCAGCCATTTAATGTTATCAGACTGTTTATGGGCCTTGTTTTAATAGCCTCTTTTGCTACTGTGAAAAGATAGCTAGAAATTAGGAGTATTTCAAATAGGGTTATATACATATATAATGAAAGGGTTATTCAGTAAAAAGTCAAATCCTGCAGCTTTCTAAAATCTGACCACACAACTTGCAGTAATAGCAAGTTCTAAAGCACAGAATTTAAGAACAATGAGGAACAGTTTAATCATCAAGCTGAGTTCATAACCCTTCCCCCTTGTAAAGGCATCTTTAACTTGTTCCTGCAGGATCTGGATGCTGCATTGCCGCTTATAGAACTCTACAAAGAGAAATTGGTGGGAATCGGAGAAGTGAGTAGAATTCCACAGCTTATTTAAATCTCTTCAGCACAGCTGTCACCAGAATTACAAAAACTTAGAGAATGCTTGGTTTTGTGTATGCTGGTGTAAGTATTGCCTTCAGTCTGAACAAGCACTAAGTCTGATTTGTAATTCTCTTAATGTGCTTTCCTTCATAGATTTGCCTGATTCCCTCTTTTCCTTCATTGTTATTATTAGAAAATGGATGGAATTTATGCTGGTGGAGTACTAGGAAGATTGCATAATTATGTAGTATCGTTTCACACCTGAAGGCAGAGCCTTCCTGCCTTCTTCCCTGACAAAGTTAGGCTAAGCTGTGATTTCAGTACACCTCACTGACTTGTACAGTTCTTTGTTTTGATCCCTCATCTGTCCGTGTCCATGTGTTCTCCCCTGTCTAACATTTGTGTATAAAGGAATTGAGGCTTGAAAGATTTTAGGGTAGACTGCCTTTGTTTGTGTGTGGATACAGGAGGGACTTATGTCTGGTTCTGCACTGGCTGCAGAAAAAGCAGTTATTGGCAGAGCTTTGTGTCTGAATTTGCTATGTTGTACTGTATATAAAAGACTTTGGTTGGTGTAACTGAATGGGGCTGCTTTGATAGACTTTAAATTTTGCCTGAACCTGTTTAGATCAAAAAAGTATGGAAGTAATGGGTTATTTTTGCTAGGGTTTGGACTAAAGCTATGGGTTCGGGTCAGAAATTTTGCTTGTACTGGAGATCCAGATTTGAGACCTATTCTGAAATAATATTCAATAGAATATAAAACCCAGAAAACCAGTTACAGATTAAAGTGTTAAATACCCTTGTTAGTAACTATCTGCCCACAAATGCTTTTGTAGTTGGAAGAGCTTATGGTTGAGAATGGATTCTTTTCCGAGTTAAGCTACAGTTGAGCTTGTTTTAATTGCATGCTCTAGTACACATACTTTGAAATGCTTTGAAACTTTGAAGCATTTTTTGCCTTTATATCTCAAATGGTGGTTTTGTTAAATGTTAAGTCTGTAAAATTTTTTCCCTTCTCTTCTTATACTGTAGGTTGGACTAGATTTCACTCCCAGATTTGCCAGCACCGATGAACAGAAGGAAGGACAAAGACAGGTTTTGATCAAGCAGATTGAGTTGGCAAGAAGACTGGATTTGCCTTTGTAGGTTTTGTTTATGCTAGTAGGAGAATTTGCCAGATCTCAGTAACATGTGGAAATATTTCCCAAGATTTATAGTTACTAAGTGCCCACAGAACTTTTCTTAGATGGATTAAACTGGCATTAGTATCCATTCAGTCTCCAGTTTAAGATTTAACTGTAGAATTTTCCCTGTGTTTGCACTTCAATACAGTCACCCTCTGTGTCCTGTCCTTGCAATGTTGTTCCTATATCATCACTAGCTACAATGATTCGTACATATGTCTCTGTTTTTTTCTTAATAAATGGTGTAATACAAATTAATTACTTCCATGCCAAGCTTGTTCGTGTTTGCCGAAAAAACCCCCAGTATTTGGCTGAATTTCCTAATGCCAGGCCTCTCCTTGCTATGCAGAAATGTTCATTCCCGTTCAGCTGGAAGACCAACCATTAATCTCTTGAAGGAACAAGGTATGCTTTTAATGCATTTTCTCTGTCATGGCTCTTGGCAGCAGAATTTCTTCAGCTGTGCCCTGTCCTCACTTCCGTTTGTGTGTGTGAAACCTGGGAGCACTAGTGCAGAGATTCTGTATTCGTTCCTTATGGGACCAGGGTCCCACTGGAAGCTGACATAGCAGCCCTGCTCTGTAATCCTGCTGATCATTTGTTTGGCTTTGTTTCTCCAAGGTGCTACAAAGGTGTTGCTCCATGCATTTGATGGGAAGCCATCGGTAGCGATGGAAGGGGTGAAAGCTGGATACTACTTCTCCATTCCTCCATCCATTATAAGGAGTGAACAGGTAACATTTTGTCCTGATTGCAGCTGGGATCTGCTCCTTCTCAGTGCTTGGGAATTGCAGGTAGTAGCTGACAGCTTATGATGGCTGTTGAGACCTGCAGTGCTTGTGTACAGTTACTGAACCCGACACTTCTCAGGGGAAGTTTCAGTTGCTTTATAGCATTGCACATTTTTACTTTGGCTGAATTTCTACCAGGGACTTTTGCCTTAGCTAGGCTTCCAAGGGGAAGTTTTGACTAAAAGAGCTCAGCTGTTCCTGAGAAACAAGGGGTTTTTTCTTCACATTTTAATGTGGTTTCTTGTGAAGTCATCTTTGGAAGCTTCTGTCACTGTACTGTTTTAGAGTAGGGACGTGACACATGGAAAAGAACTAATTTCTGTCTCAGAGCTGTGGCACTTTCTGTTCTAAATGAAATCCATTCACAATTGGCTAAGTTGCAGACTTTTGAAGAATTCTGATTATCACAAGCGAAGAAGCAGCTAAATTGCTTAAAGATGGCATTGCTCGGGTTCAGCACTTTATATGGTGAGACTGCTCTTTTTAATTTCTATTCTGGGCTGCTACAAGCTTTGCTAACCTCTTATTTTGGGGTAGCAGTCTGTTTCCATCCTGCACCATCATCACTTTCTGTCTTAAGCTCAGGAAATGTAAGAAAGGAAAAGCGCTTCATTCAAGTGGAGGAGGTACGAGGCATGGATGTAGATGGGGATGAGGTTGGGAACTTGGAGGAAGGAAAGCAAACTGAGGTAAAAGCAGAGATGAGGAAAAGGTACACAAATATATGCACAGAAAATAGCAAAATTGCATTGGCAACTCTAAATGCAGTGTGTTTACTGCAATATAACTGCATGATTTAATAAGTAACAATGGATTCAGTGTTGAAATAACAGTACTTCAGATATTTAGAAAACAGGAGAATCCTAATTTCTAGGGACTTCTTGAGCAGCTCCTGGCATTCTTGCTTCCATTCACAAATTGTTGCTGAAATGCAGGCAGTGGCACCGAAGTCATTTGATGTTGCTGTTAAATGCAGGGCGTGTCCTCCTTTCATAATTTTTTTCCCACAGGTTTAAGTGCATAAAGCATTTAATAGCTGTCTTATTTTCTCCAAGAAGCAAAAGCTTGTGAAACAGCTACCTCTGGAAAACATGTGTTTGGAAACTGACTCTCCTGCTCTGGGGCCTGAAAAACAGGTAAATGATAAGGGGGGAAGGACTTCTGTGTACATCTATCCAAACCCACACCTCATGGAGATCAGTTACTGGTACAGGAGAGCGAAGTAGTGTAAGCAGGGATACAAGAGATGAAAGAGGTTACCAAGGGAATGTAATCAAGAACAACAGATACATGTAATTTTTCTGGAACACATGCCACAATGTGACTGAAGTTGCGTCAGGAAGTACTGACTCTGAAACACCTGTGGTCTGTAGGGATCTCTAACTTGGTTGGTTTGTTTGTTTTCAGGTGAGAAATGAACCCAAAAATATCCACATTGCTGCAGAATATGTTGCCAAAATTAAAGGAATTCCAGTGGAAGAAGTTATAGAAGTGACTACACGGAATGCACTAAAAGTATTCCCCAAACTTCAGAACTTTCTTCGGATATAGATTCAGCAACTGAAACATATGATATCGCAGACAGTATTATTTCTATTGTAATTTATAAAACCAACATGCATCTTGCATTAAAGTGGAATTTTGCTCTTGGAAAGTTCAAGAAGTGAGTGGTGTTATATAGCTGTATAGGATGAAAATAGGGAATTTCTCAAAGACCTTTGGTAAGCACCATACTGATATCTTGAATGTGATAAAGACATGGTGTTCATTTGCATCTCTCATGTCTCTGAACAAGTATTTAGTCTGCTGTGGATTCTCCTACTTTGGCCAGTGTCCTAAAAACTGAATCTTGTACTCCCTCACAGCACCTGTGTGCATGTGGGCCTGCGAAATGCTGGTCAAAATTTTGCTGACTATAAACCAGCAATTGAACAAAGTGGGTTTTGCATGAAATCTAGTTATTCTAAGAGCCACTAAGCAAGAAGAGGGTTTGTCTCTATGGGGAGTTTTACCTGCTCAGCCAAGAAAATACACAAGTACTGACTTAGTCCATAACCACCTCAGGTACAAAATCATGTATCATAGCAGCTGATGGTGAAAGAGTTTGGCTTTAGGATCTTGGCACTTTAATGTCTCATGTGCCTATGTGATTTTTTTTTTTTTAAATTGGAATCCTTCCTCTCTTCCTAGTTAGAGCTTTTTACTGGTTTCCACTTTGCAAAATGGTTTTATAATGCCCTGTTCTGAAATCATCTTGATGTCTACCTTCTGGGGTGGAGGGTTGCAAGGCAAGAATTTGGGTTTTTTTCCTGCTTTGAAGAGCGTGTGGTTAGAGAAGGGATCAGCTCCCAAATAGGGGAAAAAATAAAAGAAGGAGAAAAAGCTTGCGATGTAAGTGATGCATATTAAATTTCTGTTTTCCTCTACGTTGTTTTCCTCAGTCTCTTAAAACCACATGGTCAGGAGGGGTTTTTGCTCTCTTTATCAGAACAGCTGTGCTGGTTTTTTTTTGACCAGAGTTAGCATACTGAGTTTAAACATATGTTCCTAAACAGTTCTCGGCCTGCAGCAAACGACCAAACTTGCATAATTTGTCTCTATTACAACGTGTATTCAGAGCAGCAAACACCTGAATCTTTGCTGGGAGTTTGATCTGGAGGAGTTAGTGCCATTTGTTATCCTGGATCTGCAGCCACCATTTCCACTAAATTGGGCGAAGGACTAAGTTTGCCTCCAGATGGTGCTAGGGAACAGGTGTGCGATAGTCTTAAGAATATTAATGCAATTGACCCAATGCTTAATAATCATGTCATTGGAGATACTAAATGTGTGATGCCAGGCAGCCTTAGCTGTTCTTCCTTCTGCCTTTGTGATGGGAAGGCTCCCAGTATTGCTTGGGAATGCAATTATGTGTGGAGATGCTCTGGGTAAGAAGTCAGGCAGCATTCAAATGTTTGCAGAGTTTTGACCTAGTTATTTTTCTCTATGGAGTTCTTAGCATTGCATGAAAACATTGCTTTTGCAAAAAGGGGAATACTAAGTATTTACATGGCTCAAAATCCCTGTCTCTGCAGGGAGCATTGCTCTGGTTCAGGCTTAGCTTTGCAGACAGGTGATACCTGGCCTGAGCACTTGAATCCCTTTTGCTGCTGCAGTGCGGCAAAAACCTGTAGACATGCCCACATCCTGCAGGTCCCATCTGGGATGGCACTGCTGAGGGTGGCCAGCCCCACGTGGGCTGTGGGGGCTCTGTGGGACAGCCTGTGCCCCTGGTCCCTGCATCAGCAGAGTCTGGAGGTGCTCGTGGTCGTCTGGGAGTACGGCTGGGGCTTGGGAAGGAGACACAGAGTTGCTTCCCCCTGGGCCGGGGAAAGCTGGCATTGCAGCAGCCTTGGGCAGGGCGAGCCTGGCAGGGAGCCCACAGCAGAACAGACCGACTTTGTCCTCTCCTTAGACCTGCGGCGCCTCAGCTATGTCGTGGAGTGATGGCCTGGTGCTCCAGAAAAGGAAAATGCAGTGTCATTCCCACTCTGCCTTCTCATCCCTGACACCAAACAAGGATCAGAAGCACCAGCCTTTCCCCAGTGACACTTTGCTGTGTGAGATGTGCCCAAGTCCCCTGCAGTCAACTTTGGGGGAGCGGGCAGCAGGCACTGGAAATAAAGTTGTTACTTTGCACAGGAAACCCAACTTTTTAAGGTGCTCACTCAGGACTAATGGCATTAATGTGTGTGATGGAGGAAGTGTGGTATCTGAGCTGGAAAACATCGTTGATCCCTCAACAGTCATCCTGTGACTATACTTTGAAAGCAGAATTTAGCCAAGAGCTTGCATTTCTGCCTGCAGTCCTGAGCTAATACCTGGTCCAGAGGGGCTTGGGAAGTCAGGATGGCTTTTGGGGAGGAGCTGTGTGGCTGTACACCATGAAGCCCTCCATCCCCACAAAAGGCTGGCCTTAATATCAGTGTGTGTGCTGAACCCTGTTGCAGCTTCTCGGCTTGTATCGATAAACCATGTCCCCTCCTATGTAGCATAAGACACTGAGGTGGTCAAGGATGAACTTGAGGAAGGACTCGGTGCAAGTTTAGCTGGATGGCATGTTTAGCTTTCAGGAAACCTGAGGAGAAAGGAGAGAGAAAGTACAGAATTAGTGGGGACCTAAGTTTTGATTTGAGACATGCCATTAATTCTGGGGGACATAAATGGCCCTGTTGATCTCTGACTCACAGAGCTGGAATGGCACAGATGTTCTGCAGCTGTATGGAAAGTGGTAGGTCCCAAGCTCCATCTGATACCTATAACCATCTGCTACAAACAGATCTGGTTGCACTTTGCATGACTCCTCACATCTCTCTACCTTGCAGGATGTACATGGTGTGATAGAAAAATCAAGAAAGGTTTGTGATTTCTTTGACATAAATAATGCCTTCAGAGTGCCTTGCTTGTTAGTCAACTTGTTATTGATGCAGCTCTGGCTGTTACAGCTTCTGCCAGAAAAAAAAAAAAAAAAAAAAAAAAAAAAAAAAAAAAAAAAAAAAAAAAAAAAAAAAAAAAAAAAAAAAGCCCCACATCTCTTGGTTCTTTCCAGGCTTAGAAGAATGCACAGAGATGCACAGTGTGCCCCAGGACTCCCACACGTGCAAGGGCTTACAGTGAGTGCGTAGCTCAGCACCAGGCACAGAAGTGAGGGGGAGACAAGGTGACAGTAATAACGTGAAGGTACTTTCCATAGGCTGAGGTGCACAGCTGGGAGATATAGAGAGCTTCTATAGTGGACTTCATCTGTTGAGAGACAAAATACTGGACCAGTGTATATTGTCAATGGCTACCACATCACATAGAGATATTTGGCTCAGTAAGCACTGTGGATTAGCAGCAAGGGTTAGAAGGATGCTGAAATTGTGACTCCTCGGCAGGCTGGTGTTGTCTCCCTTTTGCCACCCATGCCAAGCTGCTTGCAGGGCTCCTGTGGAACAACACTGAAAGGATTTTTTCTGAAGGCCAAGTGACTTGTAAGAGCAGAGTGGACATAGAAATAAAAGATTGCATGAGTCACTTGAACTCAGATCCTGAATATCCTCTGAGTTCAGGCCTGACAGCTAAGAGTCTGTCTAAGGGGCCTATCTGTGCTCACTTAAATAGTCTTTGGAGGGCTGCAGCTGAATCATCCTCCCAGGGCCTTTCTTCTGAAATTTGTTTTCAGTCATGAATTTTGGGACAAAGTGTTTTGAGTTTTTCCAGACTTCAACATGGGAACAAGTGAGGAGATGGTGACGATGCCAAGTGGATGAAATGCTGTTTAATGTTGCTGTTTATTATTATAACAGTTTAAACAAATTGACTAAAGACTTTTACTGGAGGTCCTTCCAACAGACTCCTATGCAATGCATAGATAGGCTCTGTAGAGGCAAAAGCAAATAAATAATTGCCTGGAAATGCAACTTTTATCACTTATGAAGTTATGCTTTTGTTTGTTTTTTTTCATTAATGCAGGCTGGGAATTGATCTTCTGTTCCCATTATGGAGCAGGAAAATGAATTTGAGAAAGTCAGTGGCTTAGCATAAAGCTTCATTGTTTTTCTCTTTGCTTTCTATATGCAGTACAAAGATACAGCTGAGATCAAAGGAAGTATAAAAACTGCCATAGCACCTAGTTGTCTCAACATTTTCCTTTTCAGCAGGTGGTTATCCATGTGTTCATTTCCCTTGCCGGAGCTGGCTTTTCTATCAGTGTGAATCACTCAAGACATGGGCATCCCCCTCACTGCACTGAGTGGCAGCCCCACCAGCAGTGAGCGCAAAGTGCCTCTTCCAGGGGCTGGTGAATTTTCATGCACCTTTGAACTAGTGTGAATGACAAGACAATGACAAACCATCGTGAGGATCAGGGCCCTAATGAACCCGTGCCTGGAGCAGAAGCTGATACCCATCTCCCCAAATGCTTGGTGGTGTTCTCAGAGCATGGGCTGACCATGGGCTGCTTAATGCCAACGCAGGAGATAAATGTCACTACCCCTCCCGGATCTGCTGGTGAAAACGGTGGTGTGGTTCATCTGAAAAAGCAGAAACAATGAGGCACTGGGACAAGGAATCTGCAGGAGCAAGGTTAACCCCTCTCTGCCCTAGAAAACAGCATAACAAGCTCTGCTGACATTCATCTTGCCTGCCTCGGAGAGCCTCTGGCACATGGAGCACTTGTCATGGAGTGGGTGCACAGGTGGCATCAAGGAACTTAAGACAAAGATGAAAATAGGTGTAGAGCAGTGGCACATGAGCAGAACAGGAGGATCTGGGCTGTTATCTGAAGAGCAAACAAGTTCTGCACTGATGCTTGGTGACATATCTGGTGTCCTACCAAAGTGGCAGTCAAAATATATGGATTTTGTCTGCATTGTCTGGGTGAGGCAATACTCTAGTTACACTGCCTTCAAGGGCAGGTGAGGCAGCTGCATGATGTCCATGGCTGGTGGCTGCATACAGATGAGCCCAGCCTGCCACCACAGAGCACCAGTGTTGTGTTGTGGCTGAGCAAACCTTCAGCTTCCTGGCACAGGGGTGAGTGCAGCTGCCTGAAAGACCATGAAGCAGCACTGACATGCAGGGAAGCAGAGCCACATCCCCTTGTTTTGGAAATGCAGGATGTGAGACGTGGAAAAGTGACAGTATTGGCAGTGTGATTGAACCCCTGATGCCCCAGAGGTATCACCTGGCAGGCAGGCTGGGTCAGCACATGGACTGTGCCTGGGGCTTGCTATTAAAGCCTGACTGCAGAGCGGGCAGAGCTGTTTGAGGTCCCTGTTGACAGAGCCCATAGTGCTGAACTGCAGCAGAGTCCTGCCCTGTGGCACTGCAACCACTGTTCTCTCCATCTGCTGCAAGGTCTCTGCAGCTGCTGGCGCTTACTGCACCTGGGCCATGCTTGCTGCCAGGCAATAATAGTGGACCTGTCCCTGCTGCCTCCTGCCCCACAAAGGCATCCTGACTCCACCACTGCATGTTGTGGGGTTCATCTGATTTGGAGCAGAGCAAATGGGTAGTGCAGTGCCACAGTCCAGGTGAGATGCCTGGCTCCTTCCCGTGTGTATTTTCTCTGTCTGTGACTGAGTGTGGACACTGTGCTTGACTTCCTTAATATGCACATTCAGATTTTGCACCCACTGTTTTGGCTGTGCCAGGGCTGTAGGCTTTATCACCAGAGAGTATAAACAGATGCTTGGTGCCTTGTTAGTGCCCAGTGGCAGCTTGGATAAAGCACATGGTCCCATGTTGATAGAACTATTTCACAAGCATCACAATCAATAACGCTTTTTTACCTCAGGGATTTATGATCTCCTCGTCACATCAATCGTGGTCTCCTACCTGTGTCCTGTGAAGCCTCTATTTCAGCCCAGCACCCTGCCACAGTACCACCAGCTCCTCCATGTACACTCTAGGCTCTGCCTCCCACAGTACCTTGGCTTTCTTCTTTGTCCCTGTGATCTCCCTGTAATTCCTGTTTTCTCTTCAGTGTTGCTTCCCTGAGCTTGTTGGATTGTCATTGAGGCAAGATTAGTCTGGGTAGATCATATTTGAATAGCTGCTGGCATTAGACCCAACAGCTGGGTGTGTAACTTCTTCTGTTAGCCTTGAGAGGAAATGAAGAGGGTCAGTGTCATCTACGCAACAGCCAACTCTCACAAACCTTGTGGGACAAAAGGTGTGTCTGTCTGACAAATTTTGTTGACCATGGTCAAAAACTGTGAATTGTGGCTGCGGATTAGGGGACAGCATGACCATGTTTAGTGAATTCCATAGAAATGTGTGTGTATTGGATGCTATGTTTTCCAGACAGAATTGGATCTGTTCCTTGGAACCTCCTAGTTCTGCTCAGTATATGGCCACTGGTGAACCTGTAAAATAGACCTGGGATTATCTAGCAGGAAGGTCTGCCTTTGTGAAGTGCACTGCCTGGAGAGGGCAGCTTTGAAGTGCTGATTGGCACTGGCTTTTTGGTATAAATATATAGACAGAGTGTTTTTGTGCTCAGAACATTTCTGGATGCACAACAAAGGGTGAGGAAGAGAACAAATGGAACAAGTTAAAGGGAGAGGCATGTGGGGAGTTCCAATCAAAGCATCTCTAGATAACTTCCTTTCTCTTTAGGCGTCATTATTCCCGCCTGGAAAAGTCAGGGTGGAAACTCAGCTCTGTACTACGCAGGATCTCTGTGCTGAGTTGAAGCAATGGCACATGCATGTGCAGAGGGCTGTTGTGGTAAATAATATGCACAAGCAGAGTTCAGCACTTTCAGAAATAATCTCTTCTGCACTCCCAGTGAGTGCAGCTCATCCATTGGCAATCTGTGCATGTGTGTGTATGATGCCATTTATCCAAAGATGATGTTTCTTGACCAGCACGTGGAGGCTGCTGTTGTTGTCCCAAAACAGGTTCTTTCATCCAATGTGCAAGAGGCCAAGCCGCACACAGAGTCAAGGTATTTGATTTCTTTACAGTTCTGCACAGAAAGGGGTGATAGGTGGCAAATCCACAAAGCCAGCCTGACGATTACCAAAACTTTTCGCTATTTATATGTTTTAGCAAACGAAGGCATTAATGTTCATTGGCTACAAGTTACCTATTTCTCTCACTAATTAATATTCTATCTTCTCTTGGTTAATGATTCTCTCCCTTCTCATGCTAATTATTCTGCATTCTCAGTCTTTCTCTTTGTTTGGGTTGGTGGGTTTCTTGCACCAGTGGGACATGAGTCGGCAGTCATGCTCTCCCCCTGTCAGAATTACCTTTTACCCATTCGGAGCTGATTCAGCACAGTTGTTGAGTTGTCTTTATTAGTTTCTTCCTTATCATGGAGATTCTTTCAAATGTCCTTGTGGCCTATAAGTTCTACATTCCTTGTGTTCACCTAGGTCTGAGATCATTGAAACATATTGAACCCCAAATCTTAACAAGGCAATTCTACTGACAAGTAATTTATCTTTCTAACACCTGGACAGCACTAAGAGCTTGCTTGTTAGCTGCTATCTGTTTCATGGATTAAATCTCCTTCCACGTTGGTTAGGCTTGAAAGTATACAAAGATCAAACATCAAAGAATATCCTTTCTTAAGAAAATTTTTATATATTCCACATTTTGCAACAGTGTGGTATCAGGATGATCAGAGCCTCTTGGCGTCCTTAAGGTACCCTGTTTTTTGGAGAGGTGCAGCTACACACATTGGTGTCACTCCGTCCCTGCTGTCTTAGTGGATGCAGATTGTTGTAGAGGAGTGTGAATGCTGGGGCAAAACTCGAGACAGGTAAGTGCTGCCCCTGTTACCACCAGTGGCAGACAGAGCTGAGGTTCACTGGAACAGTAGAGGCTGTCTTGCTCTCATCTCCCAGGGATCGGAAGAAGTCTCCTTCCTTCTTAGCCTCCATCCCAGATGGGTGGGGGTCTCATTGCTGGAAGCCCACAGTGAAGCTTTACCATTGCTGAGGATAGGTGCATCCAGAATTGTTGTGTCTGTGTTTTGTTGGCTGGTGCAGCTCTTGAACAGGAACCTGTGCTCTTGAACAGCTATTGTGGTTTAACCCCAGCCAGCATCCAAGCCCCATACAGCCACTGGCTCCCTCCCCCACCAGAGGGACTGGGAAGAGAATCAGAAGGATAAAAGCTAGAAAACTCTTGGATTGAGATAAAGGTAGTTTAGTAGGGGAAGCAAAAGTTGTGCACACAAGCAAAGTAAAACAAGGAATTAATTCACTGCTTCCCATGGGCAGGCAGGCATTCAGCCATTCCCAGGAAAGCAGGGCCCCATCATGTGTATTGGTTACCTGGGAAGACAAATGCCACCATTCCAAATGTCCTCCCTCTTACTCCTTCTTCCCCACACTTTATATACTGAGCATGNGGGTGGGGGTCTCATTGCTGGAAGCCCACAGTGAAGCTTTACCATTGCTGAGGATAGGTGCATCCAGAATTGTTGTGTCTGTGTTTTGTTGGCTGGTGCAGCTCTTGAACAGGAACCTGTGCTCTTGAACAGCTATTGTGGTTTAACCCCAGCCAGCATCCAAGCCCCATACAGCCACTGGCTCCCTCCCCCACCAGAGGGACTGGGAAGAGAATCAGAAGGATAAAAGCTAGAAAACTCTTGGATTGAGATAAAGGTAGTTTAGTAGGGGAAGCAAAACTCTACCCCAGCCCAAACCAGCACAATAGTCCAAAGCGATGAAGAGCTTGGCCGAAAAGACAGTGATTCGTGGGACTGGTCTGGGAGGTTGGTTCAACAAGACCTGTTCCCTGGCACTGACAACTACCTTTCCTCCAGAAAGGACACCACCCAGGACCAGGCTGCCAGAGAGAGATTAAAATGCCTTTCTCAGAGGTTTCCCAGCTCTTAAAAGATGAGGCTCAGTTCAGCCAAATGAGGAAGAATGGTGTCTTTCTTCCTCTGCTCACTAGCCAAGTTACCTGGACTAAAATCCCTCCAACCCTCTTTGAATCTATCTTTTAATTTTGTTCTCAAAAGGATGAGTAATTAGGTTATTCAGAAGCTGTTAGTAACACAGTAGACTGATCCCCTCTGTCCTGGACTATCTTTTTCAAGGTTTGCTTTTCAAGATGCACAGTAATACGGTTGTGTGTGGTTTTGTTTGCCATGGCTCAGCCTAGTGCTCATCAGTCTTTACAAAACACACAGGCTGGTTTATTACAGGTCATGGAATCTGTCCTGCTCTTCAAGAAACACAAAGATAAGCTGATGGCCACTGATGAGGTAATCTGCTCTGATTTCTGCATAACCAGATCTCGCTTGATTTGACTATATGGAAACTGTCTGAAGGTGCATGTAACTCATTGTAATCTCTGGCTGCTTAAATTCCTCTTCATGGATAGACATGAGTTGAGATCAAACCCCAAAACTTTATTTTCCTGACTAAACACCCATGCAGGAGTAAAATGAAGATCGCAAAATCCTAAAAGAGGAGCATATTGTCAGATGCCTGAAACGCCGGTTTCCGTCAAGGAAGACGTTGTAGGGATGCTAGGGAAGCTACTTTAGATCGTTACCAGGACTATTTTCATAGCTAATATCACATTTTCTTGATTTTTATTATTCATATATTACTATATTTCCAGGTTTGTTGCCTTTTAGGGTTTGCTACCTTCTATTCTGTTGCTTCATTGCTAAAAGCTTCTTCCACCCTCCTGAGAAAATTAAACTAGCGAAGGCATTAGATCCCCACGCTTTGAAGTTCATTGCATTTTGTCAAGTCTTAGGTGACTTTTTGTGTAATTCGGGCGGCACTCACTCCATGGATTGTGTCCATGTCTCAGCAATGTGAGGAGCAGCAGAGAGCCCTTGTGCTGCAGCTGGCACAGCAAAACAACTGGGCTTGCCAGTATGAGCCAGAAAACTTTCACACAGTGTCTCCTTCATACATAGGACTTTAACTGGGTTCAACACCTGTTTCCTGCATCACAGCTCCACAGGCATTCCCTAAAGAACACTGGTGGTTGTTTTGAAGTTTGAGTTTATCCAAGTGTTCAATGCTTTGAGTTGAAAAAAATAGCAATTCTTTGTGAGGACTTACATTTATGAGCCTGGTGTCTTTGCCAAACGTGAACTAGAAATCTGTTCCTTTCTGGCTGTGCTTCTGCTGAGGATGTGGGAGACTTCCTAGCCTTTTCGCCAAAATGAGACTTCTTTTTGTGATTCTACACTTCAGGGGCTGTAGGGTGCTACTTAGTACTGACTTAGGAACATAAGGAATTACAAAGTAGAATCTGAACAGGTATGGTAGAAGGAAAATTAGTGAAACAGAGACAAGGAAAATACTGTAACTTTGTGGGGGGCAAGTGGTGAGGGTAGTGGAACAAAACAGCTACTGCCGCAGCATTACCCAGTACAGTGGTTTTTTTTCGTTTGAGTTAGGATAAGAAAGTATGATTTCATGAAGTATTTTTTCTGAGGACTATTTTAGGCAGATGTGTATATTCCAAATTTTACTTACCTAAGGGGGAAAATACATCCTTTCCACTCATTTAAAAACAATTAGGTTTATGCATACCTTAAAACAGAGCATGGCAGAAGACAGCAGGACAGAAAAAAGGCTGAGCCATTGCAGCAAAGACTTTTCCTCTATTTGAAAGTCCCATTGGGTGGCAGGCGGGTGCTCACTGAAAAATGCACCCGTTACCTGTCCTGTGGTGACTGGTAAGTTAATTCAGTGGTCCTTGCCTATCTACCAGTAGGCTGAGGGAATCTCAGTAGCCATTTCACCACGTGGAGGCCAGTTGACAAATCCAAGCTTTGCATTTTTTTGGTGGTCGTAGTACTGCCTATAATCTTGGAGCCTTCTTGTCCTGCTGTAAGAAAACCTGATACACAGGGTTTGGGTTGCTCAACTCTGCAGCCTGATCCCAGCTCCCTGGCTTTCTTACGGACATCGTAGATGTTCAGGACATACTGCTCCATAACTTTGCTAGGAGACAGTCTGTCACTCTAGAAAGGGTACAAGATGGTTATTATTTTTCTTTTCCTCTTGCTGTTACAAGGCTTGATCAGTATAGTCCTTGCAGATTTCCTGGAAGACATTTCAACAGGGTTATAATTGGATTGCATGAGTTTTGGCCTTTTGCCTTCTCTTCCAACGATCGTTTTCCGCTACCTGAATCAATGTAGAAGGAAGAGTGATGAGGGATTGGCTGTGGCTGGCTTGGGGGGACAACTTCCGTGCCATGAAACATCAATGCCCACGTTTCCTTTGGAGTAAAAATGAGATAGTGGGATTTTTTTTATTTTGGAAAAAAGCACGTGAAAGACAAGTCACATAGCAGTGTGAAGCTAAGCCTCCTACAGGCTACTGTTCTCAAACAAAACTGCCCATTTTGAACGAAGAGGCCCATTTATTTTTCTGTATTTCCCAGATAAAAACAAACAGTTCCACACTTTTCTACAGAAAGCTCAGTATGACTTTCTCAGTGAAGTGGTTTGATGTTTACAAATAAAAGGAAGTTTGCAAACACATAAGTAACTTTGGTCACTCAAAAAATGCAGCTTCTCCCAGGACAACCGCTTTTCAGGGAGCAGTGTGAGCTTCTCTTTCACCACCAGCCATCCCACCATCACCCCACTCTGTTCTTGCTCCAGGCTCTGGCTGCTCCATCACCTCTCTCTGACCTGACCGGGGACAAGAGGAACAAAGCCTTCTGATTCCAGCACTCAGACATTTTTCCTGGGAATAGTTGAGCTGACAGAAGAGCCATCAAAGATGCCAAATCTTCCAGGGTAAAACGAGGCAATAATGAGCTCTCTCTGTCCTTTCCCTTAGGCTGAGAGGAGGGATGCAGGATTGTTTCTGAGTACAGCACTCTGAAGCTGCCAGCAGAGTCACGGCTGTGCTGGTTTTTCACCAGTGTGTTAAACTGCCCTGTGTCCTTTCAGCAGCTTTGTGAGTCTGCTTTCTGGCATCCAACATCACTTTGTCCTGTGTGTGGCTCCCAAGGTTGTTGTACAGCCAGCAGGGAGGAATAAGCACTCAAAGCAGAGTTATTCCCAAAACCCAAGTTATTTCCACTTCATTCCCCTCCCAAGGTTTCTGAAAGCTATAAGCCTCAGCTTGGTACTGTCTGAGGTCTTAAGGGACACAAATACTCAGTTCACCGTGTGTTTGCAGTTCATTGGAAATACAGGATTATCTCTAAAGACTTAAACAGTCTGAATGCCATTCTGGCAGAACTGGTATGTATGGGCTGCTCTGTCATGTTAATTTTCCAGGTTGCACAGATGCAGATGAGAGTAGATGGCCTCAAGTTACACTAGGGGAGGATTAGACTGGATATTAGGAAAAAACTACTCATTAAAAGGATTGTTGAGTATCGAAACAGGCAGCCCACTGTCTCTGGAGGTATTTAAAAGATGTAGATTTGGCACATAAGGACATGGTTTAGTAGTGGACCTGGCAGTGGTGGGTTAACAGTTGGACTTGATGATTTTAAAGGTCTTCTCCAAAATAAATTTTATGATTCTATGTATAAGAGCCACAGGGTTCTCACAAGACAGAGAAACAATTTATAAGGCAACAGTTCAGCTGTTGGGCTGACATCATATGACTGCTGCTCCAGTCACATACACTGACAAATGCATTCGTGGATGCCTCAAGGATATCAGGTGCTGGGTGAGTGCTGGAGGTGCTGAGTGCCCTTCATACCCTGTGGTGCCATCAGGAGCTGGGCACAGTGCTGAATCTGGTCAGCGTGCAGGCCACGCTCTCCCCTGCTCTCTAAACACGTGGATGAAGTAGATGACGTCACTCACGTGCAAAAAGCTGTAGGTGCTCCAGAGTTGTCCTAGCAGAGGAGCTGTCCAGTGACCAGTGGTTGATAGGCATACTAAGTTTACCTTCCTTGATAATAAAAAGGTGAGGAATTTTCTGTGAGAAATTCTGGGTTTAAAGCTGATCTGAAACAGTTTATATCTTGTAGCTGTGATGGAAAAGACAACAGATCAAAAGGGCTTTTGGAAAACACTTGGAGTGCTTTCCCAACAGAGGAGCTCCAACAAGGAGAGTCCCCGGTGTCTGTCTGTCTGACTTCCTGTTAAAATGATTAAAACTCCTGGAATGTTAATGCATTTGCCATAACTTACTCTCACAGCCAGTGTCTTGGGCAGGCATCTTTTATTGTTATTCAGTCTAAACAAAAAAATTCCTGCTGATTTTTAGTTAAGCTGAGTTAACATTCCCCATCGAATAGATGTAGATGTTTAAAGAATATGTCTCCCTTCCTGCTGATAACCTCTTCAGAGAGAAACTGGGAACTTCAAGCTGTTACTAAATGTTTGGTTTTCTGCCACAGTAGAAGCAGCAACATTTCTCAAGCTTGGGTGAGTAATCTGTCTCTGAAATAGAAGCACATTTCCGTACTAGACTCTTAATGGCCTAGTATGGAAAGTCCCTTCCATTTAATTTTCAAAGGCTCTGCATGCATGGACCAGGCAGGTAAGTTGTAATGAATCAGGTAGTGAGAGATGGGAAATGTAAGACATATACATTGTGGTGTTTTTTTCAAGAGTATGGTGCTTTTTGTTGTAACTCTGACCTGAGACCTCCTTAGAACGGAAGAGAACATTTTATCCCTGTTGCTCTAAAGGGTGGTTTCTCCAGCTAATTGCTTCAACATTGCTGTATATTCCTATGTGGATGGGGCAGGGAGCAGGAGCACTCAGTGGACTTTCTGCACCCCCAGAAAGCCACCTCTGAGTTAGTCACTTGTGATTCTGCTGTAGCCAGTAGAGAAAACTCTTAGGGAGCAACTCCTCTCACGTTACTGAATTCTTATACTCTGAGTTGCTAACTGGATTGTGTTAGTGGAAACCTGCATTATCTCCCAGGTGTGCAGTTTAGGATGGGATGAACAGCAGCCCAGCAGTTCCTCCAGCCATGGGTGAACGGAGCCAGCTTGCTCAAAATGCAGCTAGCAGCATCTGCGTGGCTTCTTGAACCACTTCTGACCCACAGGCCTTTGATGGGTCAGGTTGATGTCGCTTAATCTTTCTCACAGAAGAGCTTTGTTGACTATCTTTTAGGAAAGAAATGAACCCAACAAATCAGGACTGCCTGACAGCAGATTGCTGTGGTGAAAGGTACATCAGCTGAAGGAATTTGTGATGTAACAATGAAAACGCTTCCAAGCCTTACCCCAGACTTAATAACCTTTGAGTGAATGAGTGCTGGTCAAAAACGGGAATGTTCATCCAAGATAACTCTTCAGATTATGCATTTTATTGATTTTTTGTGTGTGTGTGTGTGGGCATACACAATTTTCTCATTGTGTAAAAAGGATTCAGATGGAAGTTACATATTCTGTAATATATGAAGAGCCTGCTAATCTTAGAGAATAAGAACCAAATACATTTACCTACTGTATTCATTCACATGATTATTTTTTTGTATACAAAATTTATTTTATGTGTGTATTTTTTCCCCACTTGCTTTGGTAGGAAACTCAGGGGTAAAATTCCATTACATATATGAAATTGATAGCTGACTACAAAAAGGAAACCAGATGGCAGCTCAACAGAAGTACCAGATGTACATTTCTGCAACTTTTGCATATATTGAGACACCCAGAAACACAAATTTCTATTGTTAATAGTAGAGAAGTTCGCTACACATATTTTAAAATTCAGAACTTTTCTCTGATACTTCAGAGTACACTTCTATATTTCTGTCAGTTCGTCAAAAATTGAATCCAGGTCATTGAAAAACATGCTTACTGTGGGCAGTCATATTCCCAGATTGGAGTGGTCAGGCAAACCCTTGGAGATAGATACAAACAGAATTTCAGACAAGTGCCTTGTGTTGCAAGTGCTTTTTCTTCAGGTGGGGTTGTGACTTTACCTTGTGGGGAGACTGGGCAATTATTGCTGGAATGAGGACTGCATAGGAGGAAGAGGATGTTTACATTTTCCCCTGTATTCTCTCAGAGCTTTCAATTAAGATATTTAAGGCATATGACTCTCCAACTCATTTCTTTCAAGTGCAGCTTATTGAAGTTTGTTTAATATCCTGCTAAAGTAGTTCATTTCTAGCCCAGTTGGAACTTCAGATCTTTTGTTCTGAAATCCCTTTCTTAAACTGCCGTCGTTTTCTTGTTTAAAAAACTCCTCTGGAAGGAAAGTATCTGGTGCACTCCTGCCATGTAGGTTTTCTCTCCATGGAGAAGTCAATTTTTGAACTGAAAATCATAACCAAAAGTTAAATAAATAAAGTTTAACTTGTTTCATTTAGAGACTGACATACATGATTTGAAACATTAAAACCAGAAAATCTGGAAGTCTTAACTGTGTGCCTGCTGTACATAAAAATTATAGGGTTTTTTTCAGAAGTGTTGATATTTTGGTAACATCCTATCTCTTCATTTCAGACTCCTAACCTTGGTCTCAAGTTTTACAAGGATGGATTGACTCGTGGTTTTTGGGGGAATGGGCTTAGATAACATTTTGAGATTTGGAAGAAGGACTTAACTAGGAATTGATACCACTGAAATAATGCAGCTGGGGAACATCTGAAAGCTAATTACACCCTGAAGGCAGCACTCTGTAGCTGAGTTTCCTTTATTTTGTGAAATTCTGTGGACTGAAACAAAAAAGCTCTTTCTGAGCCTTTTTTTTTTTTTTTTACAAAGATGCAGAACCTGCAAGATAAAATTAAAGTCTGGAAATAGTTATGAAAATACATTTTCTTTTGATGGAACGTATCCTACAGGATACGTAACACCACTATGAGTAAGGATACTGCATCTCTAATTGCCTTTTAACTTTCTCCAACCCGAAAATTTGAGTGCTTGGCTCCTGCCTGACTTCTCGAATCTGGGTAAAAGAAAATAATTTCTATGGAGTAAATTAGTATCATCTACTTCCGAGTGACTGCCTGATACATAACATATTTTAGCATTTTCACAGCATTCAGGAAAACAACTTCATTAACGATTGGGTATACATGAGCAATTTCTGGCACTAACACTGATAGAAATATTCAGGAGAGCCTAAATTTTCAGTTAGAGGGTAGATTTAAAAGAGACAGCAACAGTTTAAAGCTAAACCTGTGCTGTAAACCTTGACATCAGTGTTCCATTTTTAGCTTTCTAAATTGTCCATGAAATGTAGAAATCCAGGGACTCACATTTTAATGCTGTGGACATCTCTCTTGCCAGCCAACTATGTCCTTGGTCCTGCTTCTCATAAAAATGGCTATAAATCAGAAGTAATAGTTGTGAAGCTGATGAAATACAGCAGTGTCAAAAGACAGAAGATAAGTGTCAAGGCTTTGCCTTGATGCTGTCAGTTTGGTTTGCCTTTTCTTTTTCTTGTCTAGGAATGTACTTCTGGAGATAAGTGTTCCCAGGATGGAAATATATTGGCCATACCTCGTCAAAGTCAACCTGGTTTTATTTCACTGAGACCAGTGCAGCTGTAGCAAAGGTGGATTTGCCTCCATGTTGATCTGCTGTAAATAAAGTTGTTTCTTTCTGGAAAAAAAGTCTCTTCTCCTTGTGGGAGTTAGCTGTCATTGAGGTGCTCTTTCCACTACCAGACTTCACCTCTTTTTATCTACAGTTCCCTGGTGTGTAGTTATTTCTTCCATGCAGGAAGCAGATGATGTGTTGCACTGAACCACTGGGTGGATAGAGAAGACAGATGATACCCTGTGGGCACTGTAGCAATGAAACCCAAGGTGTGCCGGCCATTCTAGCCCAGGCTGGATTCAAACCTTTCGCTGAGCGTATTAGCTGGCAGCAGCTCTGCCTGCTGTATGCAGCCAAGGGTGTAACAGTGGGAAAACAATCAAAGAATCACGGAATATCTGAGTTTGAAGGGACCCACAAGGATCATGGAGTCCAACCCTTAGCTCTGCACAGAGCCATTTCCAAGAGTCACACCATGGACCTGACAGTATCATCCAAATGCTTTGTGCTGTGACCACTTTTCTGGGGAGCCTGTTCCAGAACCCAACCACCCTCTCGGTGAAGACAACTTGGGTCCTGTCACTGGTCACCACAGAAAGGGATCAATGTCTGCCCTTCCACTTCCCCTCACTAGGAAGTTGTAACTGCAAGGAGGTCTCTCCTCAGTCTCCTCTTCTCCAGACTGAACAGACCAATTGACCTCAGCCACTCCCCATATGGCTTCCCCTCAAGACCCTTCACGATCTTCATTGCCCTCCTTTGGATGCTCTCTAAGAGCTTAATGTCTTTCTTATATTGTGGTGACCGAAACTGCTACAATATTCAAGGTGAGGCCTCCCCAGTGCAGAGCTCAGCAGGACAATCCCTTCCATTGATCAGCTGGTGACGTTTTGCCTGATGCCCCCCAGGACACGGTTGGTCCCCCTGGCTGCCAGGGCACTGCTGACTCATATTTCCTGGGTTCCTTTCCAGCGTCTCATCCCCCAGCCTGTACGTACATTTGGAGTTGCCCCATCCCAGGTGCAGAATCCGGCACTTTCCCTTGTTGAAATTCATACAGTTGATGATTGCCCAGTCCTCTGATTTATTGAGGTCTCTCTGCAGGGCTTCCCTGCCTTTGAAGGAGTCAACAGGTCCTCTGAGTTTTGTGTCATCTGCAAACTGGCTTAGCATTCCTTCCAGTCCTGGGTCCAAGTAATTTATGAAGACATTGAAGAGCACAGGGCCTAAGACAGAGCCCTGTGTAACCACACTAAAAGAAAGAGAGAACAAAACCTACTTTCCGCTGTTTTTAAGGAATAAATGTTATCTTTGGAGGACTTTGAGGTCATCCAAAATTGAGTGGGAAAAAATGTTAAATAAAATCGGATGTAGATCAATGTTTATACATTCCTCCAAAAGAATAGGAGTAATTTAGGATGTTAAAGCTACATTTATACAACCCAACCAAAGTGTCATGGTACTTTTCCTGACCCCAAGGCCAACACACAGCCTGTGCCAGGGATCATGAACAGCCACTGATGGAAGTACCAGCACAGACATAGTCACAGGTGTGTTTTCAGCATATAATGTGTAATATGGACATATGTTCCTGAAGTGAAAGCCAGCTATTCTGTTGCTTTGATACGGTTTGTTTCAGTTCCCACTGCACTTCTTTCTCTTGAAGTTGTGTTTAAAAAAGGCTCCATTGCTACAGTATGTAGAACTTGAACTGTCAAGTCATGCAGAGGATTTGGGAGAAATTTACCCAGCATCTGATCTTACACAGGAAAAGTAGAAATAAATGAGGCTTTTTCATTACATGAATGATAGAGGCAAGAAGAGACTGAATCTGTCATGAGTAATTTTATTTTTAAAGAGACAATTTCTAGCACATACCTCTAATCTACAAATTCAGGATAGACTTCCAGTAGTCTCTAAAAATCCACGGTGCCTGCAATCATCACTACCATTGCTCAGCTAAGTGCTCAGAGAAAGCAAATACAGCCAAATTAAGAGTTTGAAGCATGTGTTCATATTATCATTCATGCTGTAAATAAGATCAGGAACTGTGGCTTACATAGGTTAACTGATCTTGAGTAAAATACCTACTCATAATCAGTGAGGGTACTTAAGACTGGTGGCTAAGCATGTCTACCACACAGACAGATCTGATTAGGCTCTGACATATCTGTGAACAATGTGAGGTGTGTTATTTGCTGAACACACGCCAAATGATTTCCCATAGAAACCAGTAAAATAACATTGTTAACAAAATTACATATTTCTGTATTTTCCTATTGCTCTTCAGAGAACAATCTGTCTTTTTATTAGGGGACACTGTCTGCAGCAGCAGAATTACAGACTGTGACAGGGGCTGCCAGACACTGCTCCTGTGCAGACACATACTTAGTGGGGTTTGAGGGAAGATTGCTTACTGAAGTGATATCTACCCGCCTCTGCACAAGGCCAGATGGCCAGTTTTCTGGGGTATGTGTCAAATCAAATTTCAGAGGTTGAGTGGAAACAAGGAATGTTTTGCCTGCGGCTCTGGAGGCAATGAAGGGCTGGGTGGATGCACACACACCCTGATGATGCACTGTACTGGCCACCCTCTGCTGCAATTTGGGTCTCTGTCTCTGCCCATCCGTCTCTTTTCACTCCAGTACATTTCTCTGCATCACCACTGTGAAGGGACAAGTCTTACTATGGCAGGGGAAGGCCAGGGATCTTATTATGGCAGGGGAAGGCCAGGGATCTTATTATGGCAGGGGAAGGACAGGGATTTTCTCAGAACATGCTGGGAGTGGTGTGGCCTTTGTGTCTGATACAGATGGCGCAGCAGCCAAGGCGACCTGCTCGTGCCAAGGAAGAGGAGTGAGTGAAGAACCACAAAGCACTGGTCTTTGACCACCCAGCCTTGCCTGGGGCAGGCACACCAGACACCAAAATGGTTACAGGAAGGAAGTGATGTTGCTTGTTCCTTGGGGATATTGTGTGGATCATTTACACCACTACCGTCTCCCTATGGTTCTCAGTCATCCATGTGGACAACCCTTCTAATTCCAGTTTAAAAGACTGAAAGAAGAGTGTGTGTGTACATACATATACATATATCATATGTATATATGTACACACACACACACATATATATATATCATATATATGTACTCACTTGGATGTTGAGATGTTTGGGTTGAAGTGGTGCAGGACAGGAACAGGAGTGCAGGCGTTGTGTGGATAGGAGCCATGAGAAAGATGGATCAAGAAAACGGGAGCAGATGTGTGAACAAAATAGATACCTCTAAGTATATATGTATATATATAGAGAGAGGTGTGTGTATACGTGAGTATAGATATACATCCACAATCCCAACAGCTTCCTGGCCATCAGGGCTGCGGTACCAGCTTTTTAAGATCGCGCCTGCCACGGCAGTGCCGCCCGCCCGGCCTGGGGAAACCCGCCTGTGTTCGAGGCCGCCCCCGCCCC